>VXAK01014452.1:60057-137999 GCA_013399435.1 Arenaria interpres | reverse complement strand
AAAAAAAAAAAAAAGACTTAACGGAGGATCAGAAAAGACTTCAGCTATAAAAAGGAAGAAAGCTCCATGAACCCGGGCTTGAATGAGATACGTCTGAATGGCGGTATGGGGTTGGGGACTTCCCCTTCCTTTCAGTATGCTCCTTATCTTCTTGCATAGTATCTTAAACTTTAGTTATTACTAGGGGAGTTCCGTTCCCTCCCTTAGTTACCCCCCAGTTCAAGCCGTGGTAGCAGCCCATCCAACCTGCAGCAATTTGGACTGAGTCCAAAACGTCATTGAAATTCCTTGAAAAGCCATGTGTATGAACACTACATTCACTGGCACTTTCCCCGCCCCCCAAATTTACCGAGGAACTGAGTAGGTGTGTAGTGTTTGCATGTATATACATATGGCTATGTATTTATATACGTATCTCTATACATACAGACACTATACACGTACGTATCCTTAACATTGGGTAAAGGGACAATATTGTGCAGGTGTATACACCTTCATCTTCTGCACTACATTTACAAAAAAAAAAAAAACAAAAAAAAAGGAAAAAGGAAAAAAGAAAAATGAAGAAAAAAAAACAGAATAGAAAAAGAACGAATGAAAGAATAAAAGTTACATTTTGTAAAGGTGCTTACAACGTTAGAACTATGCAACCTAGTTGGTTTGAAACTGTTTACCTGCGAAAGAAAGAAAAGACAAAAAAAAAAAAAACAAAACAGAAAGACTTTTTTTAAATGGAAGTAACTTGTTTTAAAAAAAAAATTCTTCAGTGAGAGATACTTGAAAGGAACATGTTTGTCCAGTTACTGGAGCCAAACATTTCTATATTTTGTAAAAAAAAAAAATTTTTAATCGTTTAGTATTTGCACTACAATGGTGTCTGACCTGTCTAATCCTTATTTAACAAATATTTGCAAGGGAGGGTGGTTGGGTGTGGGAGGGGTTGAGAGCTGCACTTATTGTGAGCTATACAAGAACTGCTACAGCACACAAAATAGCTATTTTTATTATTATAATAATTATTATTATTTTGTACCTTAAAATGAATAGACACATACACCAAAGACATTTGTGTGAGCCTCTAAAAAAGTCTGTTTGTGGTTGGTACCATTCACCTGTAATAAGTTAGGGTTTGAATTAAGGGTCAGTGGGTTGATTACATTCAGGCTAGAGTATCTGTTAACCGTTTCAGTTCAAACAGCGCCCTCAACAGAAAATTGCCATTTGAAGTAAGCCCAGAAAAGCCCTGGGATTTGGATTCAAGGTCCATCTAAACACAATCGTACTCTTTTGCATGTACAAGACTAAGACTTGTCCCCGACGCAGAGCACCTGTGCATTGCTGGGAGACAACTTTACACGAGGGATATACATATGTATATATTTCCATGTGTATATATGTATGTATATACAAGGTATAAGCACTTCTGGCTTCACTTTAACGTTCTTAAAACAATGAATGTTTGTGTGCAAAGCACAGTACGTTAAAAGATTGTTTGCTACTACCAAGTGGGAGGCTACACGTTCAAAATGGTATTTGTGTGAGAGAAACCTAAAGTGCTGGTGTTAACACTTCAGAAAGGTTGGCCGTAAAATTGCAAGCAGCTTTGGGCCCTGCCCACCATCGCCCCTGCAAATAGACCGAAGATGGCAGTTGGGGTGAGGATTTCTGTTGGAAATGCAGTCTTCAGCGCGAGACTGGCTGTCTCAACCACCACCCTCTAGCATGACAACTCTTAATGGGTTTGCACGTTACCTGTAAGACCTAATTTTCAGTGTCAACACCTAACCTGAAGGGTCCAACCCATAGGGCATAGGTAGATAGTGGTTTGTTTTTGGTTTTTTTTTTTTAAAAAAAAAAATAAATTCTATCGCTGTCATATTTAAAAGAATGTTAAAGTTACAACATTTGTCTTTGGGTAGGGTGAGATGATAAGAGGGAATGGGAGAAACCTTTAGGCCCTGTTTACACTGAATTTGATAACCCTGAGCCTGAAGATTCGGACTCTCGCAGGTTTGTAAGACCAAGCCCTTGTTAGGTGCCTTCTGATGGAAGAGGCTTTTCAAACGCCTCTCCCAGAAAGAAGCGCTCACGGGGCTCCCCACCTTGTTGAGAGCACAGTCTGTTAAAAAAAAGTAATTAAAAAAATAAAATAAAAAAGATAGCACAATTTAACCCGCTCACATTGGCTAGGGATAGCGTGTTAGCACCTTTATGGCGAGAACTATGTTTAAACAGTGTAATCAGGGCCTTCATCTTTGTCAGCCAAAACTGTTTGTGTGTGTGCACGTGTGCGTGAGTGTTCTCTGGGTGTGCATATGTGTGTGCGCGTGGGCGCACGTCTGTATTTGTACGTATCAATAGAGATTTAAAAAAAAAAAAAAGAAAAAAAACAAAGGGAAAAAAAGAAAAAAAGAGAAAAAAAAGAAAAAAAAAAAAGCCCTTTCCTCCGTTGAATAGATATCAACATACATGCTTATAGCTAAGTTTTCTATCTAATTTATTCCACAGTATTTAGATTGCATAGTACAGCTAATGGGTTATACATTTATGTACTTTTTATACAATGCATTTTTTTTACAGACTTGTTTGCAATTTGCAAAAAAAAAAATTGAAAAAAAAATATAACAATTGGGTAAACGCTAAATTTGTCACTAAAGTATTCTGTAAAATATCAAGGCTTTCTGACTTAAATTATTTTGCAGACGTTTGTTGGGTTTTTGTGTTTTCTTCCTGGGAAAAAGGGAGGGATACCAAACGCTAGTAGGAAAATTGAAAAAAGGGAAAAAAAAAAAGATGCACAACTAATTTATAATTTAAACAAACCAAGTTCCTTACCGTGTTTCAGTCGAAGCAAGTGGCAGAATCACTGTTGATTTTTCTAGCAGTAGAGCCAGGCTCTGGAACAGCAGGGGCAAAATCTGTGACAGTTGTTGAAGAGAATACCTTTTATTTCACTAGGCTTTAGATTTGGCCTTAAAATTGGATACATATTGTCCCAGGACCCTTCCTCACGTCAACAGGCTCTTTGATATCTACTGGTCTTCTTACAAGAGTAGCAGAAATACTTCCATGAGTAAAGGTAAAGGGTGAATCGCAGGTTCCTTTTGCTGTGGGCAGCACGAAGGGAGAGAAAGGATTTGGAATGAACGGCCCGGCATCCAATATTGTTTAAGTGAATTATTTAAACCAGGCTGCTTGCATCATGGCTGATCTCTGAACAAAGTGGCAAGAGAAGCAGGTGAGATGGCTCATGGTAGTGAAAATTATGCTCAGGTGTGGCTAGTTAAAGAGCATTGGAGACCTGAAAACCCAGCACCTTCCCCTACATAGCAATGGCAAAACTCCCATGGGTTGCAAGCAGAGTAAATTTAGGCTGAGAGTTTTCCTGGCTGAAGCAGAAATAGCCTTTAAAAAGAAGTCAGCTGAGTTTGATACCAGCTTTGATGCGGTGAATGGGGACTGGCCCTGGAAAACGTGAAACTAGTCTGAGACAACTTGGAAGTGAGGAAAGAAAATAGCATTTTGGGTGTGGAGAGCATGTTTCACGACAGATGAACCAAAACCAGGAAAAGGTTTTCAAATGAAGAAGTTCCTAAGCCCCGCTTTTTAGCTTTCATTTGTGTGGGTATACCAGTCTCAAATTTTAAAGGTTTCTCCCTCCAATATCTAGATTCAGTCATGGGGTTTTGATTTGTGGTCAGGGTTATTTAAAGTAGGGGGAAATGAAAAACTATATGATAAAATAAAATAAGAAATCGGGATGTTAATCAAGACTGACTGATTCCAGCAAAACACCCCACCCCCGATAATTTGATTTAATTAGATCTGCATGTACTTAAAATAGCATTAGAAATTGTTACCATATTTAAACAGTTGTTCAAGGGCATGCAGTCTCAAAAATTATTTCTCCTTTCAGGTATGACTATACCAAAAAAAACCAATCCATAGGTTTTTAACTACTAACACATTCCTTTCCATATAACCTACTTCCTGTTTATACTGAAAGTGTATTTTCAGTATATATTTCATCGCTGAGATGTGCTTTTTTAGTACCTCCACTATCTTCTTGCTTCACAGTTGACCTCGTTTGGTTGTCTTTCCCCCCTCTCCATGTCAGATGCTCACTGGATACAAGGCCCAAGAAGTGCACGTGAAGAGGTTTTTTTGGGAGGGCTGAATGTATTTGTATTCTTGGGCTTTAGCAAAAGGAAATGCTTACAGATGCTTATAATTATTCTGCGCTCATATGGCACAGCAGAATACTGATCTAGGGCATAAAGCTGCAGAAGGGAATGAAATGGGAGTTTTGTCATTGACTTCAATGGGAACAGACTCGTACCAAATTATTGCAAAATAGGCCTCTATTATATATACCTGCTTCTTTTGTGTTTAGCTGAAATTTAAGCCATCGAGTTCATTAAACCGTTACACCACACGGCCACGTAGAGGCTAGCAGCGGTATCTCTGAGGCAGAGCAGTTCAGGCATCTGTAAAGTGGGTGTGCAAAATGAAAAATTTGATGGACTGGAGTTACTCGCGTGGAATAGTGCCTTACTCTGTAAGCAATGGTGTTGATTTCAGAGGGTCTCCTTTCCTAGAAAGTTAGCAGTCAGCATCAATAAAGCGAGCAAAATCTATTTCTGGAGCGTAGGTAGAAGAGATGGGATGGAAATTATTAAGTTCCTTAAGTTAAACCTCATGTCAATAGTGTGCATCAGGATAAGAATCAGATGCTAATCACTTTCCTTACACTGAAACAAAGCTTTACTCCCCATCTGCTCTCACTGCATTACGTGTGGAGTAAAAGGGTCTTCAGTACGAGTAAAAAAACCCTAATTTGACCTTCGTGAACAACTATAAGCAACATTTTCATGGGCAGAATCAAACAACACTTCTGGGTTATATAGCTATTTATTTTTTTGAGATATAGTGAATCTGTGTTAATTCTCAATGGGTTTCCTTGTATTTAAATACTTTCAAAAGCAACACATTGACGATGGGTTGAAGATATATATATGTATGTATATATACATATTATATATATATNACTATATATATATGTATATACATATATATATAAATTATGAAAGCCAAGATATTATGAAGCCTATTTTGTTTTTATCATTTTGTGTTTTGTTGTTGATATTATTATTATTATTGTTATTATTATTATTTTGCATACTACATGCAGTGCTTTAACCAATGTCTGTTTGGCTAATGTAATTAAAGTTGTTAATTTATATGAGTACATTTCAACTATGTCAATGGTTTCTTAATATTTATTGTGTAGAAGGACTGGTATTTTTTTTATTTACATTATGTTTAAAGAGGTAACAGTTTGATATGTTCTCATTTGTTTATATTAGAAGTTATTTATTTTCACGGCATTCCGTCTGGTATTTTGATATTTGGAAGGCATGCTACCTATACTTTGTACAGTTAGTGAGCAGTATTCAGCAGCTCCCGGTAGATTTTTAGGCCCTATGTTAAATAAAAGACATGTTTGGGATTTTTATTTTTAGGTCTTTCCTATTGGTTTGCCAGGACCACTCGGTGCACTTATTGCCAGACACTCTGCCTGCGTGACCAATTTATTCCTACTGTATTTACCCAGGACAGAGGACCAAAACCACCTCTGGTGTAAGTCCGGTGACTTCAGTGAAGTTATACCAGAGATGTATTTGGCTCACAGAGAAAATGCTTGTGCAAATCAATGCAAAGAAAAGGCAGAAAGAAAGAGTCTTTGCATTTGGAGGGGGTTTTCAACGTGTTGAAAATGTTTGGGTCAGCTACTATTTTATTTTACTTTGTTCTTTTTTGTTATTTTGCTCTTTCTTATACAACAGCAGCAACAACACAAGTGAAATAAATAAAGGGAGTTTCACCAAGCGTTGTGTAATCGTCCCTTAATATGCATTCCTGGTTGGGAAATTCATGGGAGATGGGGAAATACCAGAAAAAAATTCGCCTTAGAGGTGAAACACGTGGGTGCCTCTTTGGATTGAACAGTACGATGCCCTTCTCTTCGGTGTGACTATGCTTAAATGGACACTCAAATTCATGGCCCTACATGCCATGGAATTTTAGGTTGTTCACTTCTCCTTGTGAAACGCACCTGGAATACAAAAGCTAAAGCCAACTGCAACTTCCCTTTGCCTGCAGGCAGTTAGGTCTTCAACTACCATCACCACAATTCCCTTGGATAACCCAGAATTAGATGCTTACGCTGATAAAAGGAGAATTTTTTATTACCGAGACAAAATTGCAAGGCTGTCAGTTCACATGTGCCACTTCATAAATTGATTAGGGGTCAGATGAAGTGATCAAAGAGGCCTGATCACCAGCAGCTGATCCCTGGTCTGAGGGAGAAATTATCTGAATACCCTCATATTTGAAAGTAAAGTGAACTTATGAAGGGTTTTCACCAGTCATTGCATTCCTACGGTGGTGAACAGACTCCTGCTACATTCCAGTGGGGTGAGAATCAAGGAACGAGAATTTTGAGGTTGATCTTTAAATGGATTACTTGCACGGTGCATAGGCCACTGCAGGCCTTTTAATATTCAGGCACTGAAAGCTTTTCTACAAAGGCTGGAGAAGTGAATTGCTTTCCTCTTCCTAGCAATAAGGCTTCAACAAGTCAATGCAATCAGAGCTAGAGAAAGCCTTTGTTTCAGATATAATTAAGACATGAGTGAATATTTGCTTTCTTTCCTTTGTTATGATCAATATTATTATTATTGCCAGAAAGGACAAATCCCAACAGGATTTGGAAGTTGCTCTAAGAGAATAAAATCATAAAGGCTACTTGATTCCAACTTGCATTAACCTGGTATAAATGAAGCTTACACTTCAGGTGTAAAATGGGGAGTTATCCTTTCTCCAGCATGACATAAAGTGCAGTACTGGATAGTGTAATCCAGATTTTTCCCATTTTCTCCATCCATTTGATTTGCCTTCTATTTTAAGAATGGTATTGAGAACTGTTGCTATTGTACAGGCTTGATGAAACGCCCCATCTGAAGAGCGGAGAAGTTAGAGCTGCCTTTTGCAGGAGCAGAACAATCTGCTAAAACTGAAAAGAAATCCCTGTCCTAGACCAATTAGACCAAGCTAATAATACACAGACAAAGGCAGATAACACCAAATGATTTTGCAAAACAGAAACACAGATAGTGTCTACTCAATGTGCATTTCCTACCTTAGAGGAACAGATTCACACTGCTGCCTGGGCTATTGAGTCACTGGGCTAGTTGAATCTGGGCTAGCGTATCTCATGATTCCTTCCATGCCTGTCACAGAGTCTGTGGTTTGGTAGTCTCAATGGCTGCCCTCAGTGATCCCTTTCTTACTTAAATTTGTCTGTCTCCCTGAACTAGAACCCCACACTGATTTCAAGTACCGCCTAGGGCTCAGAGTGACTGTCCTCCCTTATGCTGCTGCTAGAAATAGAGCACGGAGATCAAATCCGTGGCTTGCAAATACCTGCTGCCCGGCTTCTGTGACCTCTGGGCATTTCATGGTTTCAAAACAGCCGTATCGCACATTGTCACCGTTTGATCGCATCTCTCCCGTCTGCTATTGCTTCTCATCAGCCTCGCTAGAATTGCACTGACTAGGAAAATAATGCAGAAAGTCATGAATTGCTAGAGCATCCCAAATCCTCTCTGAAGACAGAGTTAAGCGAATGGTGGGGTTTCCCTTTCCCCTCCGACAGCCAGCGACCCCGAGCACCTGAAGCGGAAGGGTTGGGAGAAAGGTCCACATGAGTACACGCTTCCCACGTAACTTTGTTATCCGAGGGCTGTGAGAGGGAATGGGTTTAGTTTGTCTTTGAAGGGTGACACGGCAGCTTATGGACACAGTGGCAAATGCAATGTACGTATTACAACACAGCATAACAATTATTTAATGTGGCTGATCCATCCAGTCTCTATTGCATGAGAAAGTTACGCCGAGAAGACAGACATGTGTGTCACCGAAGTTATGGCCTCCAGAATTTCATAGAACAGCAGAAAAAATAAACCACACGCAACATAGAAGTTTTATTCAAACAAGAAAAACATTCAGAGGAAAGTTGGCAAGAGATACTATAGCGGGGGTCCCTAGAGGGGCTCTTGAGCAAACTGCTCCTCCACAACTTACGCATACACAAGAATGCCTCTTATGGCTGCATTAGGATACAGTTTATAGGCCTGGGCTTGATCTTAATGAAGTCAGCAGGGTATTACAGACCTGGATGGCTTAACTGAAAGTAAAACGAAGCCCAATTTTTCAAGAAAGATCACCGAGTATAAAAGAGTAAGATGGTAGATGATGTAGGCACTTCAATGAACCGCATAAGAGAGCGACCAGACTTGAATGCTTTTGAAAAATGTGAAGATAACTTAAATCAGACTAGAGGTAGAAAAATCTCCAGTTACAGAACGCAGTTTCACAGGATCTTTCTACATAAGGAGCCCATTCAAAGGTCTACATCTTAGTTCTCAGCTGAGCTGTGTCTTCTGCTTCACTGACACAGCCCTTCCCCAGGGTCATGCCAGCCCTAGAAATGGTGCAATGCAGGAAGAAGGCACAGCACCACTTTCCACCATCAGATACTCACCACTTTTGCCACCTTGAGAGTGTACAGAGGCCACAAATCTGTCTCAAGACTGGGCAGACAGATTGGTTAACAAGTGACAAATCAAGCTATTTCAATTTTTTTGAAATTTCTAGCACATGACACAACCCTCGGAAGCAATTGTATCAGCACTGGCAAGCTACCTTAAATATGAATCAGGTTGAAATTCATCATGCTTTCAAATGCATACCTTTTTGTGCAAATCCTACTCCTTTCTCACGCTTTCAGTGGACAGCCTGGTCATTCGTACACAGCTGTTGTGGCAAAACTGGCTCTAGGTTTAGGCTTCGAGCTTCGCTTCTCCATTCGTATTTCTATAGCCCAAGAAAATGCTGTCAGGCACAGGAGCTTTATGCCACCCCCACGTCTGGGCAAGGAGATCAGATAAATTAGTTAAGTATGTCAACAAGAGACATTCCCTATGGATAGAAACTCCAGGTCCAACAGAAGAAGCCCAGACATGCCCTGCCAGTGACTGAGCGGGTCTGCAGTACCCGGGGAAGAGCAGAGGGACCGCAGGGAGAGGAAATGCAGCAATGGGGGAGTGGTTTCAATTGCCCCCATGAAGTAACTGTCACACGGGGTCATGATGCAGAGATTACATTTTTTGCTATAGCACACAGGTTTGTTACAGCGAGAAGGTAAGTCAGACTTGTCCATCTTTCTGTCTACCTACCTCTGCTATAGTGGAGTGTGTTTTCAGAAAAAAAACACCAAACAAACAAAACACAAAATCTTATGAAAACTTCAAGAAACTGAAAGGGACAGCTGAAGGGGTAAAACATTTCCAAGCAGCTTGCAGGCTATTTAAGGATACTGTATTTGGGGTACTGCACTGAAAAAGACCCCGACAGCCAGTATGATAGGTTAACGAGAAGAAAGAGAGGAGAGGAGAGGAGAGGGAAGAGGAGCAGTCAGTAAGTTAATTCTAAAAACATATTACAGAAGGTTAGAAAAGAATCTGAGAACCCTGCAAATTCCATAATATCTAAGAATGAGTTAAAAGGTCAAGTAAGATAAATTCAGTAAGAGCCAATGTGTGCTTTGTAAGTGGAAAACCTGTTTCATTTCTTGCAAGGAATCAACAAGTTCATGGAAAGGAAAACATACTGATCAGTCAGCCTGGATTTTCCAGGAGGAATTCATAGAGACCCCCAGGAACTTTTGCTAAAGAAACCAACCCATCATGGGATGAAGAAAGCAGCACGCACATAACTAATAGTCTTAATTAAAAGAGATGAAAGAAATGGAGAGATGTCATTAGTGTCTGGCGCTGCATTAGGGTCTGTTCTATGAGCATAAAAATCTGAAATACGGATGAAAAGTCAGATGAAAAAGCCTCCTGTCAATACTAAGTTAATCAAAATAGCAAAGGCACAGAATTGCAGAAGAGCTTCACAAAATAATGAAAGAGCAGCTGAAAATCAGTGCTGATAATTGTAAAGTAACAGGGGCAGCACAGGACACGTGTAGGAGAAAACAATCCCGACTTCACCTGCCGTAGAAGTGAGCTGCCCCTCGGGAAAGGGACTTGAGCAGTACAATGAACAGTGTCAGCTAAATGCTTGTCATCAGTAAGAAAAGCAAGCTGAACATTAGGGATTACGAGACAAGACATGGTTAGTTGCCTGTTAGACCAGTTGGTATAGCTAGAAGATGGAGACATGGTTTTGGGTATTGAAAGAGAACTGCAGACTTCAGGGTAAAGCAGAAACATTCCTTAGGTAGCTGAAGACAGCAATTAGGCCCCCCTTTTGCTCCCTCTCCTCCAGGCTGAGAAAAGCCCAGCTCACTCAAACACACCTCATACAATGTCCTTAGAGGGACAGATGGAGGGAAGAAAACTAAGACATACTTTTTAGGTCATCGTGTTTCTGATTGGAAAAGCTCACTGCTGATTCTCCATGAGTTATGTCACTTTACCTCAGTATAATACTCTCTCTGGTAGAACAACACGGAGGATCAGGTTATGAGCACACGCTGATCCTGTGTACACAGAAAGAATTCACTCAACACCAAAAGACAAAAATACAGCTATGCTGCAGCAAACCAGACAGCTTGGTTATCCTTCTGATGCAGCCAGTTGTTTTTGTTTGGGTTTGGGGTTTTTCCTTTAATACATTTTTAAAGATCCCTTCCTGTTAAATCCCAAACCCGTATTATCCTCACGGCTGAGCAGCTCCAGCCTGGGATGATTATCTCCGTGCTTTCTTCAAAGGCCGCTCACTGTTCCCCTTCAAGCTCAAGTTCAAGTCCTCCTCGCCGTTTCAACTGCACAAGGAGACAGACCCATGGGCAAATGAAGTCAGGTTTGCCTCGCTGCATTCATGCAACAGCATCCGAGATTACGCTGTTTACACTATTATTATTCCTGGCCTAGACTATCTAAAAAGAAAAGGAAGGAAGGAAGGTGGGGAGGGAGGGAGGGAAGCAAGGCAAGCGAAAACAAAGATGAGGCTAAAACCAAAACGAAAATAGTCTTCATACTATTTCCACATAAACAAAATCGTTTGACAAGAGGTTGGGTTTTTTTTGCATAATAGGGAAAAGGAGGGAACACAGACTGAAAAGGAGAAGTGGATGTAACTTCGAAGATAGGAGCGCACCAGTGGGTAATAAATATTTATAAAATAAGACATGCATCAGCCTGCCACATACGCTTTCCACCAAATGATATATGGATGACTAAAGTGTGATAAAGAAATGCAGAGTAAAGTAACACAGAGCCTAAATTTAGCCACATGGAGATTTTTCCAAATGTTGCATTTTCAAGTATATTAAAAAAAAAAGACAAGGAGGGAGGGGAAAGATGAAGGGATCTTTTTTTTTTTTTTCAAACTAAACACAACTGTTTCACATCTTCATTTTTTCTTTGTTTCTTCCCTTTTTTTAATTTCCCTCAACTTCCAGCCTTTGTTCCTTTGTCTTATAACACGTTGTTATTCTCAATATGACAAAAGTTGTACTTTTAATGCCAAATTGTTTGATACATTTTATAAAAGAAAATGAAAGACAGACCTTTGACTGTAAGGAGACGTGGAAGTTTGCTCGGTGCCATAATGTGCTCCATCCACCATTTTCAGTTAACCCTTTCCCCGACCAACTGCCGCCTGCGTGCCCTTCGCCTACCGAAGCAGCTGAACGAATCGAGCTCGAGAGGCACAGCTTTAAATTCCTTAAGACGCCCCTGTGAGATCAAATTAAGGCTTTCCTGGTCCGTTCAGCAGAATGGTGCCCAGATCTCTGTGCTAAAAGCGCTACGCCTCAAACCCGGCCTCCAAAGAATGACCTCAAGCGGGTCTGTGTTAGTATTTGGTAAAGAGAAGCAAAGTTTTACTGTCACTAATAATCGTTATTCCTGCCATTCTAACACAAAGCCTGAGCTGCGTTTCGTTCTGCGTGTGTGCCTTTTCCTTGCATAACGTGATCCTTTAGACCTGTAACGCGCTCATGCAATGCACAGGGCCTGGCAGTGTCACCAAGGGCACGATTTGAAGAAGACAGGGTGGTGCAAGCAAACGGAGGCTTCCCAATGGAAGGCAGCCTACCCTGGTTGCAGAACCCGATGACGGTGTGTCAAGAGCTCGAATCCTAACAGCCCGTGCATTTTGCAGGGCTAGGTGTTAGGAAAGACAGCTTTTTTAACTTATCAAACGAGCACTTCTGCAACAGCAACAACTGTCAGACAAATATAGAACGCTGAAATGTCATTTTTACGGTCTTTTTTTCAAAGTAATACTACACTTTAAAGTACAGCAGAACATAATGACAGTTTTAAAGAGAAAAGGAACAGATTTGATTTTAAAGACTAGGTATAGGAGAAATGAGTCAGACCTGATCTCAGGGACACCAGAGGGGATGTGGAGTTACTGCATTAGGGTTTTTTTCTGATGTAGGCAAGTATAACTGAAATCAGGTTCTAGCAAAACTAGGGAATAAACAACCACAGAAATATCCTTCACTACAGAGCATTCGAAGACGGTCACCAAAAAAAAAGGAACATAAAGCAAAGAGGTATATAAGCACAGCACTCCCCTAAAGGCTTTCTGGTGTCCGGACCCAACCCCAGCAGAGGATAGAGGCACTGTAACTCAGTTCTGTCTGCTGAAGAAATTCCCTAATTTTGGATCTGTTACTGAAGAAAACTCTGGAGAGGAAGGAGCATGTAGAGCTTCTTCCCAGGCTGACCCTGGCAATGGTTGTCTGTACGGTTATCAGGCAAGACAGTAAAGAGGCAGGAGGTCAGAGAAGTATTGTAAGCAGAACAAGACAGATGTAGAAGACCAGCATAAACATTCTGATCTGGAACTGAAGCTGCATATAAACTTCATATTTATTTCTGCAGATGCAAAATTATGTGTCTTGTCGTTGTAAACAAGGTGGCTAGGGTGCTTCCCTCAAAGGAAGCCTTGCATCCACTGAGGTAGTTGTTGAGAAGCAAAGGATGTGGTGCTTTAGGGACTCCTCAAAGCTGGAAGGATACGGAACCAAAGTATAGATTGTCACCAAAAGAGAGAAAACAGGTAGAAACACACTCACTTTCAGCAGCGTACTTGGCCAAGCTGATACATAACATACAACTAATAAAAACAAAGATCATGGAATCACAGAATTGCAGAATTGTTGGAGTTAGAAGGGACCTCTAGAGATCCTCCAGTCCAACTCCCCTGCCAAAGCAGGGCTGCCCAGAGCACATCACTCAGGACGGCATCCAGGTGGTGCTTGAAGATCTCCAGAGAAGGGGCCTCCACACCCTCCCTGGGCAGCCTCTTCCAGGGATCTGCCACCCTCACCCCAAAGAAGTTCCTCCTCAGATTTGAGTGGAACTTCCCATGTTCCAGCTTGTGCCCGTTGCCCCTCGTCCTGTCACTGGGAACCACTGAAAAGAGTCCGGCTCCATCCGCCTTTAACCCACCCTTTAGACTCTTGTAAGCGTTAATAAGGCCTCCCCTCAGCCTTCTCTTCTCCAGGCTGAAGAGTCCCAGCTCTCTCAGCCTTTCCTCATCAGGGAGATGCTCCAATTCCTCCATCATCTTTCTTGCCCTACGCTGGACTCTCTCCAGCAGTTCCCTGTCTCTCTTGAACTGGGGAGCCCAGAACTGGACTCAGGATTCCAGTTGTGGCCTCACCAGTGCAGAGCAGAGGGGGAGAATGACCTCTGTCGACCTACTGCCCACACTCTTCCCTACGCAGCCCAGGATCCCGTTGGCCCACTTGGCCACAAGGGCACATTGCTGGCTCAAGATGACTTAGTAAACCCCTTATACAGAACAGCAAATTCACCAAATCATAATTCCTTAAGGATTAGGAGTCTGGCAGAATTTGCCTGGCTTTGGAACACTTCTGTGTGATTTGGCGTAAAAGAAGAAATGGTAGAGATTGTAGCCACACACCTCCCCCTTTGCTTTGATCCATGCGTGCTGCACAGCCATTCCGAAAGGGAAAGGCAAACAAAGAAGTACAGCCTGCTTCCATTTCTGATATCACATGCCCTTCAATAATTGGGGAAAAATCCTTCTGTAGTGGGCAGGAATCACCTTTCTGTGTCGCAGTTACTAAAGCTGTCACACTTCGTGAGAGAGTCGGTTCTTCAGCTTTCCAATACGTGTCCACTCATTGCACCTTGTATCCCTAAGCATGTTTTAAGCAGCGCCCACCAAAACACAAAGCATCCTTCGCCATCAAACTTTCTCTTTGCAGAAACTGCTTCTGGCAGCAATGCCAACATTTTTCTTTACTCGGACGGTGAGCAATGGTTAGTCTAAAAGGATCTAGAACGATGACAGTGATGCATGGTATTTGCTGCTCTACATTCACTGTATTCTCCTCATCTAACATCTCAGTTATGCGACGCTCTTCACTTTTTGACCTAAATTATTATGCAATCTGACTTTGTGCTATTTAAATGTTGCCTCATTTCACCTTTATTACCACTAAGCAACGACAGCTGAAGTGATTCCTAACACGATTGGTGCTCAGTTTCTGGAATATATTCGGGTGACACGCCACACCAATACAAGTTCTTATCATCTGACAAACTGTTGTGTGCTTGGAATTAGTCTGAACATGTAGTTTGGACACCTCAACCCCACTCGTCAGGAGACAACTACTGAGCTAACAGTTTTTCTGACAAATATAACAACATATTATTTCAATATTGACTAACAGAAGGATTTATGAATGTTTTTTACCAGAAATGTAAGGATAATATTTTCAATCTTCTAATAGAAAGATTGCAGAGAAACTGATGAAACAGTTTAATAGTATGAAGCCCTAATTACACAGTAGAATTTAATCGCGCAGCTTGTGAAAACGGTTATGGAAAAGAGACACAATTATGAGGCACCTCGATCCCACAGAGGCAGTGGGATGAATCCTGCTCTCCTTGCTAACTCTTCTTCCTAGGAATTCCCACTGAGCTAGGTACGCTCTCATCACTTCTGGCCCCTTGCCTCAGGGGAGGGACAGGACCGTTCCTAAGCCATTTTGTCACGTTTAAGCAGCTCCAGGCTCCCTTTGCAGGGGGCTCGGGGCAGAGACAAAGCCAGTCATGGGCGCAGAAGCAGCGAGAGCACTTTGGCACGATGCTGCAGCAAGCAGTGCGAGGCAATGCTCCTTCTCTCAGACATAGAGTAGGGCTGCAGAAAATCATACATGCTCTTCTAAGATGCTAACACATATCAGGGATTGGTACTTTAAACCCCGAGTGGATTGTGGAGGCAGAAGTCACCCCCAATGGGCTGGCAGAGATCGGGCTCCTCTGCACATAGAATCACAGAATGATATGAGGTCGGAAGGGACCTCTGGAGACCTTCTAGTCCAACCCCACTGCCAGAGCAGGTCCTCCCAGAGCAGGTTGCACAGGAACGTGTCCAGGCGGGTTTGGAATGTCTCCAGAGAAGGAGACTCCACCACCTCTCTGGGCAGCCTCTTCCAGGGCTCTGCCACCCTCAAAGGAAAAAAGTTTCTCCTCATATTTAGATTCACATGCAAAATTGTATCCCTGTGCATTGGACAGAAAGGCTGGCAGGGGGGAAGGAGTCACGTATGAAGCTGAACCCTGAGGAAACTGGTCAGCTGTATGTTAGAGGACGATGTGTCACTGAGACCCTCGGGAAATGGTTGGTTGAGGACCTGGATGTGATTTGAACCGTGCTTGAAAAATTCAGTGTGGTAGCAGGGACCTATAAAGCCTCTGTGAAGTTAGGAACAGAAACGATCTGTGGCTACAAATGCCCCCCTAGTGCAGTATCAAGGCACTGCTGGCATTGGCAAAACCTGTACCTAATCCTGTAGTCACACAAACTTCTTTGATGGCCAAATTCCAGTGGCTGTCATCTCACAGGGGCCCCTATAGCTACCAGTGCAGCTTCTAGCCACGCTGAGTTGCAAAGGGAAAACCCTCAACAGGGCTTCACAAAATAAAGTCCCCCTAGCTCTTTCACTTTCCCGTGGATATGATCCAAACATAAAACATCTGGTTAAAATAATCTCTATCCTGGTTACCCAGTAGTTAGAAAGTCACCCAGAACATCTAACACAGAGGAACCAGGACTTCCATAGTCCTTCCCTAAAAGGACTAGACCTGTTGCCCAAGGCAAGGCCTCCAGCAACGGCACAAAATGCCACCATTTTTGCCACAGGTCTCTCTTGCTCCAGCTCATTCAGTACTTACTGCACCCAGAGCAAGACAGCAAAGGATCTGAGAGATCCCCACCCTGGATTATTTACAACATGACTGCACACTACTGAGTGAAAGCTTCTTTTCTGATATTTATTTATATCAAAATGCCGAAGGGAAGCTCTAGTACTAATTTTCCAGCCGTACTACCCTTGGTTATTATTTTGTAGCGCCACATAAGCAAAGTTTCACTGCATCTGGTAAATATCTGAGGGGGAAGAACAACTCAGTCACTTAAATACGTAGCACGGTTCCTCCTATTTCTGCATTAGAGCAGCACCCCAGCCTGTGACTCTGAGCAGGTCTCAGGCTGTCTTTCAGATGGTATTTAATGTGAGGTTCTCACTGCTTGCTAAGAAAGATCCCCTGGGAATTTTCACGAAAGGAGGGCTATTAACCTCTCTGACCTGACCATATTCCTCTATTCATTAAACACAATGCGGGGAAGAACTAATTTAGTACTGACTCAGAAAGAAGAGTGCCACCCACTGAACCAAAAACATCGCACTTAGCAGCAATCGGAGTATATACGTACATAGTCATTGGTGTTTATACTATATATACACACAGTGTATGTTGAAAAGAAACCAAAGAGTGATCTTTACTCTCTCTTCTTTGCTGTGAGGGTGGTGAGACACTGGAACAGGTTGCCCAGAGAAGCTGTGGCTGCCCCATCCCTGGAGGGGTTCAAGGCCAGGCTGGATGGGGCTTGGAGCAACCTGGTCTGGTGGGAGGTGTCCCTGCCCAGGGCAGGGGGTTGGAACTCGATGATCTTTAAGGTCCCTTCCAACTCTAACCAGTCTATGATTCTACGATCTGACACTGTGGTTATAATTGACTGTGTCTGAGATTAATGTTTTACATCGTTCAGTGTCAAAACTGACAAGAAGTTACATGATCACGTTTACTCGCATTAGGTATGTTGTAAATAAAATTCAGAATTTTCTCTGATGCTCATAGTTTCAGCATCCAGGGAGAAATCCCTGATCTATGACTGTAGCATTAAACTGGTGGATTTACACCAGCAGAAAAAAGAAGCATGGAATGAGGCCCACGTTATTTCTCCCATCCCACTGTTTCCTCTCTAGATTGTGGCTGTTGTAAGAACAACTTTCCTGCTTGATATGTTGTTTTTTTCTGCCAGCTGCCACCTTAAATTAGGTTTTCTTATGTCATTTGGTAGTAAGAATCTCTGGGTTCATGTGAGGAGATGCATTTAACATGCTTCTGATACTCTAGCATAAGCAGCTGTGACACGAAGGCAATTCTGAACATCCACAACCATCACCACCAATTACCCCCTTTATTAGTCTGACCTTGTGGTGGATACCCAGGGAGAATTTCACTGTCAGTCTAAACATTTCACAGCTTCCTATGTTTCATGAATATATATATATATATATATATATGCTGTGTTTCACATTTCACTTGTTTGCTGCCCTCCCAAACACCAGCTTCTTAATTTTAGCTGCTTCGGTAATAAGACATAAATCACTTTTTTATGGCTGCTGCACCATTTTTCTGCTAACAGCTGTCATGTTGCATTAGGCTACATTATACCCGATGAAGAACGAGGGAGAGGTGGAGCACGACATGCGCAGCCTAACAAATTTATTATGCTATTCGGTTGATAGACCTATTCATCTTTCAACGCTGAGAGTACAATAAGTCCTACTAACCCAAACTAACAGCACTCCAGGAAAATGTTAAGAATGTAGATTATATACAAATCAGGAAACTCTGATACTGTGTATTCAGCTGGGATAATCTACTCCTTGATAACGGAGCCGACGTATTTTAGGCATCCATTACCCTTAGGATGCTTTTATGAAAAGCCATTTATAATTCAGTTTCCAAGCACAGTGGAAATCTGCATTGAACAATGGAACTGCTTAGCTTGTGGTTATGTTTATACAGCTCAGACACACTCAGGACTTGTCTACACTGCAGGCTGTGGGGTGATGGAGGGACACCACATCTCAGCTGAGGTAGCTCACGGCTTCCTAGTGCGGTGTGGCCGTTCCCCGGGCCCACATTTTGGAAGCAGGTGAGCATCCACCCAGAACAACGCAGGAAGTCCCTAGGGTGCCAGAAGAGTTGCTCTTCCCTTGCCTGAGAAGTGAAGCCCCATTCCCGTGTTTTGAAGAGGTCGTCCACCGCCTGAAGCGTCCCCACCCATGTTTATCAGCCGGGCTTCTCAGACACTAGCACATGTTCTTAAAATGGGCTGTAAAATATGGCAGATGTGAAAACCTGTTTAAAAACTCCGACCTCAAAAACATCAGGAGTTCTTATAGCTATTTTTATCGAATCCTGAAATTGAAATTTCCAAGTGGCATTCTTCTAACAGAAGGAACAGACATTGCTGTAAGAGCATAAAATAAGTAATTACAATATTTAAATTTGGAGGTACAGTATAGATTATTTAGGCTATACTACTATAGACTATACAGGATTTTTTAAGTGGAACAAAGTTTTAAGGGGCTCGTAAAAGAAATATTATTCTTCTTCCTTTCCCATGCAAAGCTCCCTGCTGCTTCCGCAGTTATTGGGAGTTCCTTAAATCACAGCACTGAGACTCCATATTAAGGAATACACAAATTAAAACCTTTACAATTCTAACTTTTACCTAATTATCTTTACAGCAGCATTCATAGTGTGGGGAATACTGTAAACCATGTGGTAATGTTAATTACGTGCAAATGGCAATTGTAAAGGTTTTAATAGTGACCTCTGTAACTAGAAACCTTATTGATCATGTCTATACTCCTATGTGTAATCACATAGTGCTGGCTAAAACACCAAAATCCTCTCCTGGTGAGTGCTGAAGTCTGTAAAACCTGGAGTGGACTCCTGAGGAACCAATTCTTATTTGGTTGCTTTTCAGAAAGCGTTAAACGCCTCCCTTTTTCCTCAGTAAACTGCAATTTTAAAAGTTAGACAACGATTCTGAATTATTTTATAGAGCTATGAAGAAAGCTGACTGGATCAAAAATTCATACAAAGTAATCCATGCTGGTTTGTATTTAAAACTTTCGCAAAACAATACCTGACAAAGACTTTGGTAGGTCTTTTGTTTCCTGTGGGTAGCAGCACCATTGCAGCTAACAAGGTCCTCTAATTTTCTGTGTGTTCTGAGACCTCTAGACACCTCTTTCAGTCCTTTGCTAGCCCAAATCATTCTGTATTTAACACACACACACTTATTTTGAAATAAATTCACTGGGATATGAACCTCATATTTTTGGTAGTAGAAACAGTCCATAGACTTGGGGCAATCTGGAGAGATCTGTTTTAAAACCCACAACGCGCCAAAGCACAGATGTTATGCTTTCCACCTCCTTTACCGAGCTGCGCAGGTAGCCAAGATTTTCCTACAAGCCATGAAAGTTTTTGCCATGAGCCGCAAATCATTTAAACACAGCGCTGAAGAAGCAAGGGTGAGCACCACGTCACAAAATTTGGGCAACATCTCAAACGGGCTTCGGAAAATTTAGATTTTTTGCTAAGACTCAAAATAAGATTGGACACCACTGCACTCGGTCAGCTTTGCTGGCCGCAGCGAGCAATAAATGAGCCTCTATTTTTTGTTCTCTTAATCTTTAAAATTAAGTTCATGTGAGCCGCCTTCTGTACCAGCGTACGTGCCCAGCAAATCTGCAGTTACAGCTTGCTGCTACCCAGGGGTGTCATTCCTCACTCCTTCAGTGCAGCCATACAAGATGTAGGCACGTTTTGTTTTGAAGAGGTTAACCATCTCTGAACCTTATGAAGTGTTTTGAGTGTTAATGGTCTCTGTTCAGTTCTGCCTTGCTTTGAAATAGCCCAGCTTATGCATCTGTTTATTTGAACTCAGATTAGCTAATGCAGTTGTTTATTTTTCCTTAACTAGAGCACTAAACCACTTATTCTATATAGTTTTAATCATTAATTCCTAAGAAACACATTTTTTCGGCATAAGAACTTGGAAAAAGTTGTTCACTTTGAGTGGGAAGAGTAAGATGATTTTATCCACATTTGGGTCTTATTGTTTTAAAAGCGGAAGAGAAATGACAAAACGTTGAGACAATTACATATGTGCAAAATTATTTGTTTATTTGATGTTTTAACCTAGTGAGATGCATGAATTTATTTAAATTTTGTTTGGATGAAACTTTCCCTTGACACTGTAGTCTATATATTTTAATTTGGTTTAATGCCTGGATGCTTCGTATCAAGCCAAAAACAAAAAGTACATTCTCCAGCTATATCTAAGAAGATTTATAGTTAACCACTTTTTAACCTTTCCAGTCCTCCGTAAGGACATCAGTATCAAAACGCTAGCTCTAATTAATTTCCTTAGGCGGAACAATCTTTATTAGAGCAGAATGAAATTCTTGGGTCAAAAGAAACATTTTGACATGTCAGGAACGATCACATTGATGTTTTCAAAACAGAAACTTTCCACTTCTCATTTTGCAGCAAGGGTTTTCTTTTGAAATTTACCTATATTCAGTTTTAATGAACGTTAAAAAGCCTAAATGAAACGTCTTCTGACCTGAAATGACATGACTTTCAAATTGGTGTGTTTGTTGCTGTCTGGCAAGAAAACTGACAAATTTTAATTCTGGGTGGACCAAAAGAAATGTTTTTATTGTTGTTGATTTTTTGGTTTGGCCAGCGTACAAATACAAATAAATAAATTCTTTATACAACTCTCGTCTTCGGATTAGCAAGAACTAACTTGATCAGCAAAACTGTCCTTTCAGTTTTACGCACGTAAACAACAAGTAACTGTTTTCGCAGGGTTACTTCATACTTATGCAAGAGAAAAAGGAGCACAATTTCCTGTCAAAATAGTAAAACCAAAAAAAAAGAAAGAAAGGAAAAGAAAAACAAACCAGTGTAATAGAGCCGCATCTCTCCTGTGTGTTGCTCGACACCAGCTGAAACAAAGCTGACTTGAGACTCTGCAGAAGCATAGTTTGGAAGCGAGCAAAATAAATTCAATCCTGCAGCAGCAGAGCAACTCCCCTGGACACTGCACTGGGAGGAATCAGGGGAGTTTCAAGGGGCTGTGGGTGGAAAAGAGGATTAGGAAGAGCCAGCGGGACTTGGCCGACCTTTGCTAACTTCCTGACCCCCGCTTTCCACTCCTGGGAGCCGGGCTCTGGTCGTGGGAACAGCACCTGCCTTCCCCAGCCCTGTCTCCACAGGGGCTGCTGCTGCCCCACGGCTGCCTGGGGCCAGGAGCGACCCCAGTTAGGGGGAAGCCTCCATCCCTCCTCTGCCCCACGCCTGAGTCCACGGGGCGGGGGTGGCAGCAGGGTGGAAAACGTCTGAGGTATGAGCGATGTGGTTCGTTGCTGCAGGTTTTCCTACAGCCCCACTGGAGCAAAGCACCCAGCCCCACCTCCTCGGGGAGGATGGGCCTCAACCCAACAGATGGGACAGAAACAGGACTTGCCATCACAGAACCATAGAACGGTTAGAGTTGGAAGGGACCTTGGGGATCATCAAGTTCCAACCCCCCTGCCATGGGCAGGGACATCTCCCACCACACCGGGTTGCTCCAAGCCCCATCCGGCCTGGAAGTCAACCGCACATCTTTTCCAGTCATCCATAGCTATACCATTAGTATTTCCAAGTATTTCCCTTACACTAAAGTTTTAAAGCCTTCAGCTACAAGAAACAGGTAGGATGTGCCTTTTGCTGTCATCCCTAGCTATACCATCAGTATTTCCTTTACACTAAAGGTTTAAAGCCATCAGCTACAAGAAAGGGATAGGACCGGAATAACAGAAACAAGCTGAATATTGAACACACTTTCTGTATCACCCCGCCTCTCTTACGGTAACGCAAAGAACTGCAGTAAATGGCACACGTACTTCAATACGTGTGCATGCAACAGACAGCCAGACGCCTGCTACAGACTGAAAAGACAGCCCGACTCGGGTCAACACCTCCACCTCCATCCATTTCTGTGAAGACAGATTTTCCTATATAGCGTTACGTGCGCACCTGGAACACGCACGTGTGAATCTGCACGTTTGTTTGTCTAGCGTGCACATCGGTTATCCTTATATTCCTCTTCAGAGGAAGATTAATTACCCTACAGTAGTGACAAACCGTGCACCACTTAACACGTCAACACAGTGGTCGTAAATGACCCAGTACCCACATGGAACACAGTCCCCAGTCCAGTCCCCTTGCCAATATTTTGGCCCTGCGAGGTTGATTGCAGGCCCAGGGCAAAAGCTGAGGAGATTTCTGTTGAAGCACACACTTTTTCCCTTTCCCTGCCGTTGTATTCTCTCCCCCCTCCCCTCTTTTTTTTCCCCTTTTCTTCCAGTTTCCTCCTTTCTCCAGCTCACTTTTCCTTCCTCTGAGTTATGCCACTTTTACATGTTTTTCTAAGTCTATCATCATGCCTAATCAAATCAACGAATCCTACAGTAGTATTACCATAGTTCTTTATATATCTGTCTTGTGTAATATTTCTCTCATTTCTATGAGAGTTATACAAAAAGAATAATTGTATTTATTTGCTTTTCTCAACAGCAATATTTGCTATGTAAGAGGGGAAAGGCTTGTAAATGTCTGGACATAGGAGAATTAAAAATAAGATAGAAAGATTGCTTTGTAATACACATACCCACACACATTTTGTATATCAAAACGCAGTGAAGATGTTTTAGCAGGGTTAGTTTACAACTTTTCCTAAATAAGGGGCAAGGGCAATGCATCTCTGTGCTTGCCTAGCCTAGGGTCAAATCAAAGTCTACTAGGTTAATGTAGAAGTCAAATCTTCCTTTCTGCATCTCTATCTATGCTAGGAACAGAGAAAAAAAACACAGCTTTGGATCCACCTTAATTCCAGCTGATGGTTGTTCCCTCTCCCAGCATCATTTTGGCATAAGCTCAATCAAACTGCATGGCACTATGAGGAGCAGATTCAAAAACTCCCCAGCCCTCAGGTGCCTCCTTAACCCTGGGTGCTACAGGTGGAGCAAACAAGGGGAGGAAGCTTGTTCCCACCTCACTTGTGCTAACGGGCAATTTGGATAAACGGGAAAGGAGGTGAACAGACTTCAAATATGGAGATGAAGGAACACTCCTAACCTTGCCACGAATCTTTATTATGCATTATTTTATTGTTGCTATGCTATAGGTACAGCCCTTTTCTTTTTAAAGGTAGAATGCCATAATGCAAATAAGATACAGCATCGAGCATAAAATTCTTCAATATTCAATTCTACACGCAGGTACTAGATCCCGAAGTGGAAAATTATTAATGCAGAGAAAAGCTGGACAGATCGATGTCTGCAGATGAGTACAGGTTTTCAGATAAACAGTGAAGCAATTCATTGTCTGAAGATCAGCAAAGGGAGGGAAAGAAATGTCTCTTGGAATATCAGATCTTGGTGGTTACTGCAATCCCTATTAGGTAAATCAGATTTGAATCTGTCTAGAACTATACGAGAAGCAGGAGGAGGAGAGACCTCCATTCTGATTTTGATCTTGCATCTTGAGACGTATCCATTTCGAGATGTTTCTGACTTGATACACGTCTCTCCACACCTGCTGCCCCTTCCCTGTCCTTGGAAGGGCAGAAGTTGGCAGAGATCTGCCCTTGTTTACGGTCCTGCCAGGTTGCTGGGTCCCTGCTGCAGGAGGGCATAGTTCACACAGGCCATGGTCGTGGTTCTGGTCTGGGAGCGTTGCTTCCCTTGTAGTATATGAGATCTCAACGAAAGTGAGTTGGGGAGTTCCCAAACTGAACTGCCC
Source organism: Arenaria interpres (assembly GCA_013399435.1). Taxonomy (NCBI): domain Eukaryota; kingdom Metazoa; phylum Chordata; class Aves; order Charadriiformes; family Scolopacidae; genus Arenaria; species Arenaria interpres. Next base: position 113,928 of record VXAK01014452.1, on the reverse strand, counting down.
TAGGTGGTAGTTAGGCTAACACCATAAAAGTGAAAGCTCTTTTTATGAGCCCTGAGTGAGAAATAAAACTGTAAGGAAGTTGCCTAGGTTGTTTTCAAGAAGGCAGCTCCAAAAAGGTCTTACATCTCCATTTCAATCACAACACAGAAACCTGCTGATTTATTGCAATGTGCTTTTAGAAACTTCGGGATGCTTCAGGTGGCTACAAGTAACGCTGGAGCTTTAAGCACCAAATGCTCGGATGAGCTCAAACATTCCGGGTTTTCCTGTGCTTAATATGTTGCATTGCTATCTTGATATGTAATGTCACAGATGGTAATATTAGTCATGAAAGTACAAAGAAGCCAAGTCCATAGACAAATTAAGGTGGCGGAGGGGTAGGGAGAGAGAAAGGAGAGAAAGGCAAAAGAAGGAGCAGTGAGTGCCTACAGCAAACAAGTTTTATTTTAAAGCTTCTTTATACCCAACTGAACACCTTCTCAAGATCTATGTGTTAGCAAAAATAGCCAGAGCAGCCTATAAATCCTCAACCTGGCTGGTATCCACTGCAAAAAGTAGAGCAAGTAGTGTGGTGAAAATACTTGGAAATGAATGGATGATCTTAATTTAACAACGGGCAGCCATCCCACAAATTCTCATGCAAACCAGTGGTGGCTTCCTCTCTTTTTTTTATATATATATTTTTTTTTTAAATTAACTACACAGCCCTTCTCCAACAAGGGGATTTAGAGTGTTTGCCTCTATCTTCTTTGCAACTTTCAAATGTCTTTTTTAACCATTTGCATACAGTCCATTTTACCTGCCATGAAGAGCTTAAGAGAAAGATTCAGACAGATTAAATTCAGGTATGAAAAGAAAGAACAAGACAGCGATTGAAGGGATGATTTGACAGGCAAGTTAAAAAACCTGTGAAACCACATACTCTCTACAGAGTTGGGGGAGAACTTCTTCCAGCTCAGCACACAACAGGATCACTGGGGCTTCTGCTTGCTAAGTTAATTCTGTTTCCATGAACAAAGGAAGTGGAGCTGATGTTAAACAAGGTAGCCCACTTCCATGACAGGAACACACCTCTTGAGTAACTCCCGGAGTCAAATATGCAATCCTATTGAAATAAATTCAAGTGTAGAACTGTACTGGCAAAATTGCCCTTCTCATCTCTGAGTCATCTAAGTGTTTGGGAAGTCAGTGAGAAAGGTAACAATTGGGCCAAAGAGCTATGAACTAATAAAATTGAGAAATTTTGTGAAAGATGAGAAAAATATTTCATCTATAGTACATGTAACAGTTTGTCCATAAGTTCAACTTCGAAACAGATCTCCCACTTCCCTTTTGTACTTGGTTGACTTTACAGAGGTTGGAGTATGTATGATGACAATTCTCAAGAGTTTGATGATGGTTGAACTCTCAAAGAGGAAAGATAGAAAAGGGTGGCTTACAGGTGTAAGCAAGGCAACAAAAATGAACAAACCCATTTTTAGGCTAAACAGGAGGGAAAATTCCCAACACTGATTTTATTGTACTATGGGATAGAGTCCTCGAGTGAAGGGATAGATGCCTAATAGCCTGAGATGGAAAATACTATATACTGAGAGTACACTTTCTCTGGCAAGGAAATGCATAATTTAATAGGTCTTTTCCATTTCTAAGATCCTATAACTTGGGGCCATTCCAATGTGTAAGGTAAAAGGAAAGACACATTCAACTTCTGCATCTCTTTCATAAAGCACTTGATCTATCTTGGCATACACAGGCACATATATTGAAGCTATTTTATTTGAAAGATTTTACTGTTTGGAAGGAGATTTGATCATTCTCCAGAGACTGGACAAATATAGTGAAAGCAGAAATAATGGCAAGTGTTACCCACTCCCATTCATTTTATAAACCAGATTTGACAGTCTTGCTGCACTGCCTGGAGCCCCTTGAGAAAGAAATAGCAAACTAAGTTGCACTGCATATGATGATTTCGTAATCCTCACATCACTCTCATTCTCTGTATTCAATGCTTTTACATAGTCCACAAAGCAGAAGATCTCATTTCCATTTGCCACTTGGTTTTATCCAAGGACAGAAACCCATCAGAGTCACTCCTCTGATACTGCAAGAACCTGGGAATACACAGAAGTCGATCCCATTCAAAGCCTTCTATTCAGAGAGTGGACTGGGACTTTTTCGAAGTCCCAATACTTTTCCTAACATTTAGCAGAGACCTATTTTACAGAAATAAATTCAAAGGCTGTAGAAGGTTAGAATGGCCATTTCTGAGTGATTCAGGGCAACATAAATGAGATGTCAGCCTTTCTGCAAGACACAAACACAAGAAAATTAATCTTAGGTCAGCTGAAAATAAATTGCAATTAAGTAATACAATATGAAACCGCATTCCATGGGGTTTTTTTTTTTCCAACCTGTTAGATGCATAGGCACAAAATTTGATCTTTCAAGACATGGACACCAGAGGAGCCTCTGTCTCCCAATGTTCCCTCTAATTGATGTAATCTGCACAGTTGGGCTAACTCAGATATACTTTCCTAGACCCATGAATCATGTTAACTATACTTCAGCAACATGAGGAAAAAGTACAAAAAGTACAAAAAGCTGCTTCTGTCCCAGAACAAACTACAATCCTTGGACATCAGGGTTTATTTCTATTTTGGATTATACTTGTTTCCAGTGAAAAGCAAAATTTGAAAATCTTACTTCTTAAAAAAATGCTAAAATGTACACGGATAAATATCCTTATTCTCTTTGATGCTAGGACGTACAGTTCTTAACAACTGGATTCTCACACATCTATAAAGATGTGAGAGGGTGGAAAAGAGTTTTTATACGCGGATATCCAAGCAAGGTAGATTATACGAAAAATCAAAGTGTGGGGAGAAAAAATATGAAAACAAGGAAAAAAGAAACATTGAAAAAATCCCAAATGGTCTCGATCATCTTGTGTTAAAAGTGTTGATGTTAAAAGTTAAAATGTGTTGATGGCCAGCTGACTACCGAGCACATCTCAGGCTGTGGGACATGGCTCTAGTACTATGGGTCCCAAACCCCTAATACTGTAAAACACTAAACTTGGATATTTAAGTAAGTTCAAGCAATACTTCTCTACTGTAGTTTATGAATGAATGCTTCGAAAATTCTGAAGATTAGGTGTCAGAATTAAAAGTACCTGGCAGAGTCTTGTCAGAGAAGGTGTTCTTACTGTGCATGAAAAAGAGCTTTATCTGCTGTGAGGTTTACTGTAGGTAGTAAAGAAGGTTAAATGCTGAGTTTTGTGACATTGAAGGATTTGATACAGATGAATAATATCCTAAGCATATCCACGTGAAAGTTGCAAGTTGTAGATAACTTCCTTTTCTTGAAAGAGACTTGAGCCTCCTGTTTGAGAATGTGTTTATGGAGAACTCATCCCACTGGTTTGATTTCAACAATATAATATATTAGTTAAACAATGGCCTTAGAATCATCAAGAAAACAAAACAAAAAACCCAAATCCCACAATTTCTGTATCTTTATTTTTCCTTTTTTTTTTCCTACTGGGATCTGTAGAGCAATAATTACTTCATTTACACATTACTTTTAAATCTGTCTGGTCCTTGAGGGATTACGGGTCCTTTTCTCTTCTTTGGCACTTCTAAGGTTAAAGATCTGTTTTGTTCACCTGGCCTGAGATTCACAGCCCCGGAGACAGCATGGAATAAACAGCATTGCTTCTGGGTTTCTTTCCTATTTCACTATTACCCTGAGGAACACTGGAAAACACCATGAACACACAGACCGAGAACCTTCCTGAACTTTGTATCACTTAACAACTCACATCTGAGGCCGCAAGATGCAGACAGGTTGCATGATGCCTCTTGTTAACTATCCTGATAGCCAAAGAGGTCAGCCACCAGCCCACGAAGCTATGCAAGAAAGCTACCTCTGCATGGAATTCTTCCGTATATATCTTGGTGTTTATCTTCTCTCTCAGCAGACAGTATACACAGAGATAGGACATATTCTCCACCAGAAGTAGGACAGTTCCTCTTGGAGATAAAGCTGATTGTGGTCGTCTGACTCGGATGAGAACTGGTGTCAGACACTCTGAGTGCCATGATGGGACACTTGATCTCTGTTGAAGGGGCAGTGCCCAAAGATCTTAACAAATTGTGTCCTGAGCAGTCATTGCCCTACTGACTTTTCCCTCTCGTTTTGATACCAAAACCTCTCTGCCAAAGAAGCTTGGTTTTGCCCTTATTTTTCCCTAGTACCTGGTTTTCTGTCCCTCTCCACATCACAGCCACGTGCAGTGGACACAGAAAGAAGGGGATAACTTAATGCAAGTAGATATGGCAGCAAGCTGGGACCAATAATGTGGGCACGAGTCCACAGTAGTCTGGAGTAACAGCTCGAGAAGGTCATACAGCAGCTACTAAGACACATAGACTAGACCTATTTCATCTTTTAGGTGTGTCAGGAAAACCCCATTGTTCTTCCCTAGAGATAACAAGGAGTTACAGTCTTCTAAGCTGAGTTGCATGAGGTTCAAACCTCTGACAGTTTCATTATTTTTTTTTCATCAGCATTTTAAGTAACTAGAATATTTTACTCTTTTCTCCAGTTTGGACAGCTGGACTTTCTCCCACTGAGAGAAGGAATTGCTTTGGTGGAACTGGAGAGCTGTCTGTCTACAGGAATCATCATATTTAGGGTCTTGCTGTTTCAATATTGATCACTCCTGCGTTATTCCACAAAGGTACTAAAAAAAAGATTGCTGATTGCATCATTAGCTTTTTTCCCTCTCATCTCTCTTCTCTCTGCACTCTATACTCTCATTAGGTTGAACAAGAGAGCAAAACTAAGCTAACTAAATGCTCTAGAAAAATGCTGAGGATAGATTTTTGTCTATCCTCAACATATATTGAACCCATATTGCATGCTCCACGGGGCTGAACGCTACCTGATGGGTCATTATAGAGAAGATTAAATCAGATGCTTCTCAGAGACACACAGCAAAAGAAGGGGCAACAGTTGCATAATCCAGCCACAGAATTTTGGCCTGGATATAAGAAAAGAATTCTTCACTATGAGGCGGTGTGGCAGGGACCAGGCACCCAGAGAGGATGGTGAATCTCCAGCTTTGGAGATATTCAAAACTCACTCAGAGACAGTCTTGAGCAACCAGACCTAGCTTGGATTTGAGCAGGAGAATGGACTAGGTGACCCTCTGAGGTCCCTTCCAATCTACATTAGTCTGCTGTTCTATACAAACCCCCCTGTACTTCACAGAAGAAAGGCAAGTCTACGTCTCCCCTGGAGATGTCAGCCTGTGATGCTAATGTCCTGGTTTGAGGTAGATATGGCAAGGGACATGAAAGGCTACAAGAAGCGGCAGCTCCAAGACCTGTTGCAACACATTCTGACTTTGTCCATTCCTACAAACCCTGGACCCTGAGGGGAAAGACAGGGAGAGGTATAGTTAAAGCACTGAAATGATGCAGGCCCTAAAGATAACAGAAGCGTGACAACGACACAGACTTGGGTAGCTTTGGTATCCACCTTGTGTGGCAATTCATCCACACATTTGAGCACAACCTGATGTGCTCGTGCCCTGTCGCACAGCCCTCTGTGCGAGACGGGGGGCTGGCTGTCCTGCAGCCGTGGCTTCCAACCCTCTTTATGTCTTTTCTTAGGGGGAGATGAGGGCCAAGGAAAACCCACCCGGCTGAGGCTGTCAGCCGCAGGAACGCTGCTGACAGATAGGGGCCAACCTCCCTGCTGAGGCTCTCAACAGAGGAGGAAGCAAGAGGCACACGTGGTTTCCAGGTACTTTGGCTTTTCTTGGACGTTAGTCCAAGTCCGATCCCTGAAGTCTACAGGAAAGCAGAGCCGAGGAGGCAAACTGCTCCAAAAGCAAATGCCGCCTGGGGACTTGGCTGGGAACTGAGAGCGCCAAACTGTAAATCTAAAATTTTGAAATAAAGTTTGGAGTTTTCCTCAGAAAAGCTCAGCCACCAGGAGGTCTGGCTGTAATGCCAGTGCCAGAAGAGGCAGAAAAGACTGGACTGAACCTCAACAAGCAAGATACTCCCCGATTGCCAGTGATTGACAAGCTTGGCTTCGGCCCCACTCCTTGAACACGCCGAAGCAGCTATCAGAAAAAAAAGCACCTATTTTCAAAAAACAGAGGGAGTTCGGCGGGTAGGAAGAGGATGCTTTTAAGTCAGGAACCCCTCAGGAGTCAGTCAGGAGCAGCACGCTGGTCTCAGTAGCAGCAGAGGCTTCTACAGTTGAGAAAACAAAGTTGAAAACAAACAGCTGCATAATGTATTGCAGTAAGGCTTCCGCGGCACAGAGATAGTGGGTCATAAACAAGTCCCCCAGTACCTGGAGGAGATCCAACAAGGCACAAGGCCTAAAAAGAACTATTTGTTTTTTTACTCTTCATGAGACGGAGCGCACACTGCAGGAAAACCCGTGCAAATCAACATAGCGTCATGGAAACCACGAGAGCATCAATAAAAGTAATAAATGGAAAGGGTTATAATAATATATACTTAGCACTTTACATTTTCAAAGTGCTGACAGGACATTAATCCTCAAAATACCCTTGTGAAGGCACAGGCAGTTTTAACATTTTGAGGTGGGCTCGTGAAACAATTTTTGGTCTCAAATTGATCTGACCTGACTTCTGTTCACTAGGATCATAACCATTCAAGGTTAAATTGGATTACAGCGTTTTCACACTAGATAACATGATGCTTCATTGTTTCTCCTCCTCTGAACATCAGCAGCAGAGCCCCGTCAGTGTTTGCTAGACCACGCTTTCATGCCAGCACTGTAAAACTGCTTTCTAAGATCAATTCTTCTTCTTAGCTCGGGCCTCTGGACCACTGTGTTTACTATCACTGGAGAATTTTATTACATTAAATTACTCGATTAACCTTTTTCTCTACTTAAACAGCTATGCAAGACACAGTTGCCAGTAATTCGTATACCAAAATATGCAGACTAGCCATTTCCAATGAACTGAGAGGAGAATTGCCTCCAAGTCAGCCAAAAAAGGAAAACAAGAGAACATAAATTATATTTCATAACTTCAAAGGGCTGCTTTTTATCTTCCACAGATTATTTGTTCATCTGCAGTTTTGAATTAGCTCTGCCTCTCCCGATGCTCAGGTCAGGGGCAGGGGATGGCTGGGGGGGGACACACACACAATCAGTTGTTCAGTTTGTTGCACATTCTCGCTCTTATTTCCAGTTGTTTCATGTTGGGGCCGTGATCCTTCTACCACCTCTGTTACTGTTCAGGATCTCAGTAAGTCAAAATGTCATAAATGCTGGATGCTCCTGTGTAGCTGTGCAAGATGGGTTTCATTAAAACAATATGAAATGAAGTAAATGGCTATAAATAGAGTATCTGTGTCAAAAGCACAAAAGCTAAGATTAAAAAAAAAAAAATAGGGAGTCCAAACTTAGGTCTTCAAGAGAAATGACTAATCAAAACCAAAGCTAGGGGAGGCGAGTTAGTGACCGTAGAAAGAGGGAAGAGGGAGAAGGAGCAGAGATTTAGAGACCACAGAGACACATACTTCCTAAATATTTAGCATAACCAGCAGTTCAGTGGGTATGATATTCAGCCCAACTGTATGATACTTCACATTCTGCCCATGTAACCATAAAACCCAATGAGCAAGTACTTGTGAAGCAGGTTTTTATAAATACTGGGACTGATAGCATTCACTGTTGCAAACTGCACTGTGCGTGATAACAGAACAAGAACGCTCGCCGTAAGTAAACTAAAAAGCTAAGAAAAAAACACCCCCAAAAAACCCCAACACAAACAAAACAACACTCATGCCAGCACAATGTGAGATTTCCCGAGTAAGGATGGAATTGCTAGTGAAGGTCTCAACCACAATTTATTAGGCATCTTCTTTTGAGTAAAATAAGCCCAAAATAAGCAACCATAGAATCATACAGTATCTGGAGCTGGAAGGGACATATAAGGATCACAGAATCACAGAATGATATGGGGTTGGAAGGCACCTCTGGAGATCATCTAGTCCAACCCCCCTACCAAAACAGGTCCACGCAGAGCAGGTTGCACAGGAACGTGTCCAGGTGGGTTTGGAATGTCTCCAGAGAAGGAGACTCCACCACCTCCCTGGGCAGCCTCTTCCAGGGCTCTGCCACCCTCAAAGTGAAGAAGTTCCTCCTCATGTTGAGATGGAACTTCTTATGTTCAAGTTAGTGCCTGTTACCTCTTGTCCACTGAAAAAAGACTGGCCCCATCCTCCTGACACCCACCCTTTAAGTATTTATAGGCATTGATCAGATCCCCCCTCAGTCTTCTCTTCTCCAGACTAAAAAGACCCAAGTCCCTCAGCCTTTCCTCGTAAGAGAGATGTTCTAGTCCCCTAATCATCTTTGTAGCCCTAATCACCTCTGTAGCCATCAAGTTCAACTCCTTGCTCCTTGCAGGACTAAGTAGCACTAAATCATCACTTCTTTAGAATCACAGGCATACAGCGACTTGCATAAAAATGCCATAAGCCACTCATCAAAGAATGTTTAAACAGTACATTGCCAGCAGAAACTGTGGAATGAATTTCTGCTGCCAAACTCGAGCAACAAGCAGATATTTGGTGGAGGGTGACGGGGGCACGTGCATGGGCACCGAGGGGAGGGAAAGAGGGAGGCTCTGCAGGTAAGTTTTGCCAGACCTTGCTGTGCTGGGGATTCCTGAATGCATCTGTAACATCCAGCAGATGGTTTCTAGCAGACGTTTGGGTTGGGTCCCTCTACACTGCTTGACTAAAGAGATAAAAATAGAGCCGAGAAATTACTTCAAAATAGGCAAAATCTTTTGAAGATAAAGTCCTCAAAATGACTGGATCACCTCTTCATCATTAGTGACAGTGAGAGGAGGTTGGAAAGGATTTGAAATGACCGACCGCTTCACATCACATATTGGGAAATCACCTCCGTGAACATAAGCGAGCAAGCTAAACACTGGTGGCCTAAATTTCCATTCTGCTCTCCATTAGATGAAAAGAAATGAGGATTCTGTCTGCGCACAGACTGCGGGTACAAGATTTCAGTGACCCAAGCAGATCCCAGACAGATAATAACTATCGCTCCCAGTTCTCCCAGCTACGAGTTCAGAAGTTTAAGCTGATACAAATAGTGTGTTTTGCCGTTGCTCTCTCTTCTGCTTATCTTTAGATTTTATGCTGTGCTTATTACAGTGGTGTTCCTTCTAGGCTACTCTTCCCACAAAACACTCTTGCCAAACTCCTAATGATCCATTCATCCTGTGTCTTGATATAAAAAAAAACACAACACAGCAACCCTCATGCAAGATGTGATAAACACTAAGGCAATTAGCTACACCACCTGCCCCATTCCACCTACTTGCCTGACACTGCAGGAGACACCACCACATCAACAACAACTGCAAAGCCGGATCCAGACCCAGACCAGTAAGATGTCCCTCCCCAAACTTCCAATTATGTTTATTTTTGGCTACTGAATAAGACAAACTTCCTTCTTGCATCCCATTAGTTTATCCCAGGAAGTATTTAAAATTAGAAAATAGAAAAGTGTCTCTCCAAGCTATCAAAGAAAGATGAAAGAAAAAAAACACAACAAACCACGTAAATTACAGGAAATCATGTGCCCTTTAACCGGATCGGCATAGCAGAAATGCAGACATTCCTTTGGAATAAAGGACTTCTATTTTGTGGCAAAACTGAATATATAACTCATGCTTTCTACTAAGTAAACCCTAATGACTATACATAATATATATGCATATTTGAGGTTGCATGTTGGCCGGGGGATAGAAAAAAATAACAACCAAACCCAGACATTCCTTGCTCCAAGATGGAAGTACCTATTTACTGCTCTAAGAAGGAACAATTAAAGAAGATCTCCTTCCTTGAAATTGTTCCCACAGAAAATATATCAGCACAGCTACACCAACTCTTTTGCAAAAGGATTTAACAGAACAAAAACATACAGGCCATGTTCAGCTCACACACGGTTAATTAAGACAAATACGGGTCCCCAACGTATCGCTGATGGGAAGAGTAGGGTCATTCTTGTACCTTGTGTTCCCATCCAGTTCTTCCTAGTGTCAGTGGAAATCCTTCCACTGCTTTAAGATGTATAAGTCTGACTCAGGAAAATACTTCAAAGTACAGAACTTTAAGCACTTACATACTTTCACTGATTTTAACGAGATCAATGACAAAAATTAGGTATCCACATAAGAGTCCTGCTAACCAGGAGCCACAGGGATTTATTAGATTGAATAGTGTAAAATTCAGTGACTCTTCTACTGTGGGCTAGCTAACATAATCCTATTTATTGTATTTTCAATACTTTCTGAAGGATCTGTGGGTGTAGTGCTATTTAGATCTATGCCAGAAGAGAAGCTGAAATACTTATGAGGATGATAAATGCATTATTTAACATAGTGCCGGTAACTACTGGAACCACAGCCATGTTACTTATGTTTCCATTATCATGGCACTGAAATAATGGAGCAAATTCAAAAACTCTTGTGACAAACCCTTAGAAAAAAATCCCCCTCAAGTGAAATAAAGGAAGATCTACTTCTAGCACTTTAGGAAGATGTATGGGCTCAGTACTTAATACTGTTGATCCAAAAACTTTGATCAGCAACCAGATCCCAGTTGTTTTCATTAAAAGATAGTGGGAAACAATACTTTCACACATTAACTTACTTCCATTTCCTAAGCATAGGAATTAAATATACTCAAATGTTCAGATTTTTCCAAAATCTTCTTAAATTATTAGTTGCTAAAACACAGTAACTGAAAAAAATTGTGAATATGGTGCTATTTTTAATGGACACAGTATAAACCCACTGGAAAGCAGATTAATTCCAAATTCACTCTCCAGGACATTTTGATTGTTACATGATAATTTCTTATTTGCACTTTATTAAAGTTCTTCGCTTAATATGAAATGAAGGCCATTTCTATCAACATTACTAGAAAATGACTGAACTCACACTGAGGCCAAGGCAGCTGGGCAGTAGACGGCAGGACAACTGTGCCCAGTCCTGGATCACATGTTTTTCCCTTTGGACCCAGTATCTTGGCAGATAAAGAAAAGTCTAATTTTCATAGAATCACAGAATGGTTTGGGTTGGAAGGGACTTCTAAAGATCATCTAGTCCAACCCTCCTGCCATGCTAAGGTAAATCTATGACTAGATTAGGTTGCTCAAAGCCCCACCCAAGCTGACCTTCAACACTTGCAGTGATGGAGCATCCACAACTTCCCTGGGCAACCTGTTCCAGTGTCTCAGCACCCTCACTTTAGAAAAATTTCCTTCTTTATGTCCAGTCTACATCTACCCCCTTTCGGTCTAAAAGCTTTGCTCCTTGTCCTGTCACTACAGGCCTTCATAAAAATTCTCTCTCCATCTTTTTTACAAGCCCCTTTATACATTGAAAATGCCCCAGTGAAGTCTCCCCGGAGCCTTTTCTTCTCCAGGCTGAACAACCCCAACTCTCTCAGCCTTCCTTCCTAGGAAAGGTCTTCCATCCCTCTGACCATTTTCATGGCTCTCCTCTGGACCTGCACTAACAGGTCCATGCCTTTCTTGTGCCAGGGACCGCAGAACTGGATGCGGTAGCCCAGGTGGGGTCTCAGGAGAGCTGAAGTATTTTTTCCCAAATACCTGCATTGTATGTGTAAGTGGCTGAAACAAAGACACCATTCATTCTGTAATTACTAGCCAGATCTGAAAAACAGAAGAAAATATTTTTAATCTTTGTGGTTAAGCTGTGTGCTCCATTTCACTCTGGCAAGCCGTTTGTTGCACAATTTATGCTAAACAAAGCGTTCTCCAGTCGACATTGTGTTGTTTCATAAAAACAGAGAAAAAATGCAGAAGGTACGTGCCCACCTCCGTGACCAGTTCACACCACACAGGACAACCTTCACCTACCATTAGCAACCGTGCCATAGCTTAGCAGTATCTGCTTCTAAACGTCTAACCTGAATGCAAACACCAGGCAAGCTGCACCGAGAGATTTTGCTCCTTTATAGATACGAATGGCTGAAAGGAAAATGTCAACAATAACAAAAAAAAAAAATAATCAAATTCCATGCGCTTCCTACAAACTGGCATACTTTTGCAGATGACGTAAATCTTTTGTTCTGCAGTGGATTGCAATTATCTAAACAAAAGGATTACAACGGCCAACTGATTTTTGGTAGTAATATTGAAAACTGTAGCTGAAGTTTCATTTGCCAGTTGGCACAATGAAGAAGGGAAACCCCTCCAACAGGCAACACATGATAGAACTCCTCCCTCCCAAACACGCAGAAGCTGCAGCACTTATTTTGTGACTTTCTTCTTTCCTCATCCTTACATACAGGCAGTTTCCACAGTTTATATTCAGATTCTCAAACTCTGCTGTTGTTCCAGTGCTATAAGCACAAAATAATTATGTTTGTATGAGTGGGCGTCGAGAAGAGAACCTGGCAGGGAGCATGAACTGAAAATAGCTTGTTTTCCTGATTCATGAGCTCATAACTTATCTTAAACCAGATAATTCAGGGCAAAACACCCCTTGTGTTCCCCATGCACCTCCAGTATGATGGCCCTCGCTACGATGCAGCCTCGCGGCCAGCCCCAGGAAACTCTCAGGAAGCATTTGGAGCTACGTTAGTAGAGCAAAGAGTGGCATGGGTCTGCTTAATTTCAGAAAATGGCAGTGTTGGAATTACAATGTGGTGACAGGACTCATCAGAAGAATTTATTTCCATGCTTTGGGCCTGTGGCCTAATGAATTGGAAAATATTTGCCTATGTCCTCTGCTTAAGCTCTAAACTAAACTGACATCTTTTATTAAAAACGCCGGTTTTACAAACTGAAATACATGACATGCTATTGCCTGTCTGATAATACAAGCTGCCTCGTAGTCCTAGGTCTAATACCAACCTTTTTTTTCTTGGCACACGTAGGGGCTGCAGGTTCTCCACAGGTGAAACTCTAAGGCCTGAATAGTGCATGCAGTGCGTTGTCTATGCTGTTTCTATGTAAATCAACAAGCACACTGAATAATGCTAGCAGGGTTATAGGGCTGAGATTACATCCTACATTACAGATGGCTGAATTTTTATTTACCTGTCCACTGTTTGCTGCCTATTCTTTTAGCTTCCCACCGATGGGGTAGGGATTTAACAAGCGGCTTGATTGAACTAGGGCTTTCATTCTCAGGTGTCTTGGAGGAGCCAGGACTTCTTCTCAGGGAGCTTAAAGCCTTTTGCATAGAGGCAAACCAAACCTTGCCTATGCACAGTCCCCTCTTCTGACTCCATGGCACTAAGGGGAAAGCAGCCAGAGCTGTGGAGAGCCACCCCCAAAGGGCTTGTTTCGGCATCTGCTGGAGATCTTCCAAAGAGCAATGCAGCTCTGCAATGTAAAGGAATGGTTTGATAACGCTCCCTCTTGTAGCTTGGAGACCCAGATAAAGGCAGCGAGGAGAGATTTAATTTCTACTTCGGAGGCTTACAGTCGTGTTCTGCTAATGAAGTTGTCTGACTCTGTTAGCTTTTCTTGCTGAAAATATAGACTGATAAGTCATGGTAACCACATTACCATCGGTGGTTTCAGGGGTGATACACACGTTCTGTGCCTGAGATTTTGCCTAGAGCTGTACGAAGCTAAACAGTGGAGTGGTACAATCCAGCCAATTCTGCGCTAGAGTGGGCTAAAGGAAAAGTGAAACCAGCAGCGTTACAACTCACCAGAGATTCATTTTTTTGAATTTCTATTTCCTTAAACAGATTCCACGAGAATTGCCACAAGAATCAACTCACATCAAGAGATAACAGGGTGCAGTGGTGTTCTCACAGAGAACAAAATGAATCCGTACCCGTTAAACTTCCAAGCGTCTGCCAAAATCTCTGCAGCTCCCCGAACGAGCGTTATTCCTTATGGTATGCACGTTCAGTGCTCAGGCAGCTTAACCTGGACATAACACAGCACAGGAATGATAAATCACCGATCACAAAACACTGACAGCATTTTTCTGTGTTTGCTGCATACTACAGGCATGACTGTACCAAAAACACAGCACGCACAGAGGTCTCTCAACACGGGAGCTCCGTCCCCTTCGGGAGCCGCCTTCCTCCTCCCCTGCGAACTGCTTCGCTTTCGGCTGTTTTCGACCACCTTATATTTTGTGTTTCCTCTCCCTCCCCCCCAGCCCACAAGAGTTCCTTCAGATCACTTTAAAGAAGTAGTTTTCGTTTCCCTCCCCGCACAGGACACGGGTAGTGCAGCCCCGCTCCTCGGTCGCTTAATGGTGTTTAAGTTGGTGATGTTATACCAGCGTAAAGGTGGTGTGAAAGGGCAATTTGGCTCGGTGTAGTCTTCATCTGTTCAAGCTCATACTAGCACACTGAGTTCCAAATAATTAGGAGCTCCTCTCCAGCTGGTGTTTTGGTAGAAAAGGTGGTTGAGCAACCCAGTCTGGATTTTCCTGCATCTGAAAGAGCCTGAAGATGCCTTGAACATTACATACACTTTCCTAATATGTTTTCAGTGTCGGCTATAGCACAGCAGTGGGTGGAATGACAAATAGGTATTCTTCGGGAATGAATTGCCACTGTCAGGGGTCAGAGGAGTTCAGAGCATTACATTGGTATTTATTTACTGGTGCTTTCCACTGTTTACCAGGATTTTTTCCCTGCCCGATCCATGTAACTATACTCAGAGGAGAACTCCCTCAGCTTTGCTGCCAGAGGTCCTCTGGATTTTATCACCCACAAAGTTCGCCTGCTGATGTTAGAATACAGGGACTTCGAGTGATATTTTGCATATTCGGGTTTCACTCCAGGTCTTGTTAGTGATCTGCTGTGCCACCTTTCTATGCAGGTGTTTTCTGAGACAGTGAGGAGCAAAAGGTTAGTGGGGTGTGTATCACACAACTTCGTTACTGATTAGATTCATTATTTTGTTTTAAACTAAGTGACATATTTCTCTTTAATAGGTTATGAAGCAACAAACGGGTAACATGTTGAACTTGCCCACCCCTCAACCTCTTCCTAATGCTATATTTTAAAAATGTAAAAGCAATATGAGGGTTGAAGCCAATCAATGGAAAACTTAGGATGCCATTACAGAGGTTTCTGGATATTACAACTCTCTTTCCACTGGATTTTCATCCAGAAATTCAGGTGGTTTCTGTTAATAGCTAGAGCACAATGAAGATTTCTAACTGAATCATCTGTAATACTATTTTAAAGAATGACTACATTAACAAGTATTACCAGCTTCCTGCTCAGACTAAAAAGAATTTATTCTTTAATGTAACTAACTCCAGGGTGGGGTTTTTTTTCCCCTGTCTTCTGCCTCCTCTTGTCTTCATTCCCTTGGGTTTCACAAATATACAGTAACAATTAATTATGACTCAAACCAAGGTGGTTAACACTGTACTATTAATAAAACCTTTCTGGGGAATTATAAACTGCTTTTGCATTCACAGAGTATATAGGTAGCAATATTTATTCATGTATTATTCATCAGGAGATGATGAGCTGAATAGGGAAGGTTGTATTAGTGTGGATAAATTAAGAACAGATGAATATCTCACCTTAAAAATCAAACTGAACATGGATTTTTTTTTTTCCCTTTGGAGACTTAAATGTGTTCTTTCCCTTTTCTCTCCTCACCTATTAAGTTATTTATATAATTCTTGTAATGGTCCCTCTGCGTTTCCAAGCTTCATTCAATTATAGCATTATGTGAGGAAAGCTGAAACAAGAAGTATCACCAAAATCACACTAACAAGAGATTTGCAGAAGAGAAAGAATACTGTATTTGCACTTCCATCATTTATCTTGAGGGAGAAGTGACTGCAGTTCATTGCATGCTATTTAGACATAAAGAAATGTCAAGAAAGTCTCTCCACAAACACATTAAAATATTAGACTTGTCCTAAGTTATTATCAATAACTGTGGCTCACATAGACCTTGCACATCACATCTTTGAACATATAGGAAGTAAAACTGCACATGAATTCATATATAAATAGTGAAATGGCACTCCTTAGGCAGTAAAGAACCAATAATACTAGAGTATCACACAGGGACATTAAACACCACCTTAGAAACGGTGTAACGTAGCCGTGGTAGAATTTATTTGGGCATGCTGTCTCATCCACAGCTATGACAAAATGTGTATTAATTTAAATGATGCTCAGATCTCATCCCCAAAATGGCACTTGCTGTATTAAAGCATGGCCTAAACAGGGATTTAGAATCATCACACGGAAAACACATACACAAGCAAGAATATACCCCAAAACTTCAAAATCCCAACCAGCTGAGACAACCTACTAAATAATTTTTCATAATTCATCATGTAGTCACGGTTTTGCTGTTTCACTTCATTTAAAATAAAATGGCAACAGATCTTACAGAAAAAGTGGCAATGCTTTTCATCAGCAGTAAAATTTCAGTGGGAAAAAGGCTCACATTTTCAATAAATATTTCATCACAGTTGCAACTCTCTGGTTCAAACATCTGAAATACTGAAAAGGCTTTGCTATTTAAATTATGGATTTCAGAAAGGAACCAGGAAATATCTGAATGAAAGGTTTTTCCCATTTTCCAAACAAGTCTAGCTGTTACACCATAAAGCTTGCTCATTTGTTGGATTATACATACCAAAACCCCTTCCTTTATGTATTATTGCTGGGGTGGGGGGCGTATGTGGTGGGGGAAGAAGGGGAGGTCGGAGCATTAAGAAGAAATTTGTTCTGGTGTTTTGACATCATGAGTTACTGCAAAAGAAAAAGGAGGTACTTCCCCATTTTCAGTCCTTGTTTATTCTCCTATTCTTCTCTTTAATTAAATCAGTTCAAGAAGCAGTGTGTTCCCTTACGACATCCCCTTCAGATTTCTTCAGCAAACTGTGCAACTTCGCCTGATACCTTCCTTTTTCATTTTGAATTTTTAGTAAAAAGCTAAAAAAAAATCTGTACTGAAACTATGACTTCCTCAAAACTGAGATGTTTCCAGTGCAATTTAATGGGAAAAGTATAGGCTTAATCATTATTAAGCTATATATATATAGTTATATCCACACACACAAATACATGCGCACACACCCCTTTCTGTGGCTTGGAACAATTGCAAAGGACAGATGGACTTGGGAGGGGTTTCACAAGTACTGCAAAAGGTCTCATGTACTGCATTTGTTTACATCAACTGTTTAAAAATACAGAAATCCGCCACTTCAGGGCAAGCAAAGCAAAAAAGGAGGTGCAAGTAAAACATATTTATTTGGTACTAACAGCGGAAAGCCAAAATATCTGCAGTAACATACAATAAATGTGGAGAATATAATCTGCTGTAGCTTGTGCTGCTCTTTATGTCAGACCTATTTAATACAACTGCTTACAGCAACGTTTAGTATTCGGTTATAGTGAGCTCAGAGGGGAAAAGAAACAATAAAAAAATCTTTACAGTATGAAACCAGTTCACAGTCAGAAGAGACCACAGACAAGCAGCTCCCGCACCCCGAGGGAAGCTTGTGTAGAGCCCGGGATTCAACACAAGGGAAAAGGTTCCTAAAATAGATTTGGCTCATTTTCATACACAAAGCTTGATAAGGGCTTAATCCTGTCGAATAAGGGGCAGAGCCGTGCTGCAGAGTGAGGATAAACGCATCGTGTGAGCAATAGCATCTTAAAGCAATAAATCCCTTGAGGGATACTTTCAGGTTGGGTCTCTGAAGAGTTAGTGCCCTTCGGGGATGTATGATGACGCTCTGAAGAAGACAGCCTTCTTCTCCTCCTCCCCAGAAGCCTTTCTAGCACTGTCCAGTGCAGGAAGAGACACGTGTAATTCCCAGAGAGGCAGGAGACCCTGCACTTCAATGAACAGCTCTCATTTAAGTATTATTTCAAGAAAAAAATTTACCGGCCAGTTACCAAACTCCTTCCTTCCACTTAGCTCCTAGCAGCAAGGACCTTGGTCCCCGACCATCCAGTAAGCCCCTGGCAGTACTTGCCACTCCCTGAAGAAAGCACTGGTAGCACAAGGATGGTTACCTCTTTACAGCGATGGTTTCTTAGGAACAGAAATCTCCTTCTGCACTCCTCTCCATCCCTTCCAGTAAACTTACATCTGTGAATATATAATTGAGCTCTTACTGTGCTGTCTGAAAAGAAACCAGAGAACGATGAATTTGCAAACTGACTACCTACCTATTCTGTGCAAAAACAAGCGCATCCTTCCCTTCAGAAAACAGTGCAATCGCCCAATTTCCATCTTCCTGCTATGTCTTTTGTTCTTCCCTCCCCAAATGATTTTTTTTCCTATATTCCTCCTACCTGCTGAGTTCTCAACTCAGCTGAGAAAGCATCAGCGTTCTCAGCATTGTACAAGGATGACATACTTAAGACGTCTGTCTGCCTGCGTTTGAAGCTGTCGCACCTTCAGCGCACGCTTGGATTTGGGTGGCAGGGTGCTGCACACCCCAGGCAACAGTTGTTCCATGCAAGATCCTCAGAGAACTTTGTGACGTTCCACAGATGAAAAGGTACCTGCTGCTTTTCGCGTAAGGTCAGCATGGTCCAGCTAACCATCAAATTCACAGGCAAAGTCATTTTTTCATATTTGAAAAAAAACTTATTTATGCAGTCAGTCAAATGTGTAAGTCAAAAAAAATAAAATAATAGTGTAGGGAAGGATCTAATTATGCCAGTTAGCGGCTGAATCCATTCTTCTCCCTTTCTGTGGGGAATAGCTTCTACTGAGCGTGAGTTCCCACACTGTGAATAGGAGAGAAGAGGCCTGGAAATTTTGCACTTTCACAGTGTACTCACTACTGACATTCCTCAGTGCTTCCGAATTACAGCCCTCATCCGCAGGCTTTTTGGAGACAGGCCTTTTTTCCTTCTATTCACTTCTGGGTAGGTCAGTGGAAATTCTGTAAAATCCTATTTCCCCCGGCAACACAGATAAATCAATACGCTCTCCGCTCCCAGTATTTTAGTACCATTCAACAATCCTCCACATTGCGATTGTGTGCTTTCACTGGAGAATATAAAAACTCTTTTGAGTAATCCTGCCGCTGGTAAGCACTACAGCGTAAGTTTTGCAGCAGTATCAAGCGAGGCTTAGCAAAATTCGTGGCACGCTCAGATTCACAGGGTGCGTTAGGAGACATCGGACTTGTGTAACTACCGTGGTGCTTGCAGCTCAGCGGAAGCAACTTTGTGCCTTGATTGTAAACATGAGCTTAATTTTGTTAAACAACAAAAAGGCAGGCAAAACTTGCACGCCACGCTGATCGGACTAGATGTAGAAAGTCTGAGAAGAATATATACAACTTCTGTATTTAGACATGCTCTTAATGGCAAAGCTGTTACAAAAACCTGCAACCCTGGGCAACCATTGTCCCTCTTCTCCAAATTCAACATTCCCTATTTCAGCACGGGCCAGATGTAACAAGAGGGAATAGCAAAGTTTGTACTGCTGCTGTGCGTGATGAATTTGCATAATGTTACAGTATGCTAGACAAAATGATCCATTATTCATTGCAAAGGAATTATCCAGTCATTCAATATATGCCAACAGTCAGAGCAAAAATATCAGTATCAAAATTTCCTTAATCCAAATCACTATTAACTTCATTATGTTCTGTCACATCTTGAAGAAGCTGCATTTAATTTAATGAGCTGTTTCTATCCCCTAAGCAAAGAATTTTAGCAGCAGAATAACTGCAAGACAAATCAGAAGACCCTAAATAGGTTTTTGAACGCTCTCATAACCACCCATACTGTACTATCCCATACACTCGCTGCCATTCATAGAATCATAGAACGGTTCCGGTTGGAAGGGACCTTAAAGATCATCGAGTTCCAACCCCCTGCCCTGGGCAGGGACACCCCCCACCAGACCAGGTTGCTCCAAGCCCCATCCAGCCTGGCCTTGAACCCCTCCAGGGATGGGGCAGCCACAGCTTCTCTGGGCAACTTGTGCCAGTGTCTCACCACCCTCACAGCAAAGAATTTCTACGTAATATCTAACCTAAATCTATCTTCTTTGTGTTTAAAAATGTTACCCTTCATCCTATCGCTCCACTCCCTGATGAATAGTCTCTCCCCATCTCTCCTGTAGCCCCCTTTTAAGTACTGGAAGGCTGCTATAAGGTGTCCTTGAAGCCTTCTCTTCTCCAGGCTGAATAACCCCAACTCTCTCAGCCTCTCTTCATCAGAGAGGTGCTCCAGCCCTCTCATCATCTTCGTGGCCCTCTTCTAGACTTGCTCCAACAGGTCCGTGTCCTTCTTATCCACAATTCTTGTTGTGGATTCATTGAGCTTTTTTTTTTTCTGATAGGAGGAGAGCTTTAAAAGGCTGCATGCTTGGGTTCACGTACAAGACATGATTGTGGTGTTTAGTATTTAAATGGACAACAATTACTTTAAAAGGAACAGAGGTGCAATCTTATCTTTCACCTACTAATTTGTTGCCCAGTTTTCTTAAAGGCTGCATCGATTTGCTGGATTGGCTTGCTAAGAAACTGCAATGGGTTGGTCTTTCTCCAGAACTGCATCTGCTGTCAGTCTCCTCCATTGACTTTCTACTCCCCGTTTTCCTCCAAGATTTTTTTAAGCTTTCCTATTTTGTGCTTTCTCTCACCTAGTTTCCCCATAAATGTATTTATTTAGTTTACCTGCAACTAAAGAGCAGTCCATACATTTACTCGCTGCTGCTGAGGAGGCCTCAAAGCAAGCCGTATAGAGAAAACCCTAAACTAGTGCCACGAAGCCGCTATTGAGACAACAACCGCATGGTATCTGGGAGGCTAATTACTCTTGTGGAAGTCCCCTGGCAATAACTACACCTTACTCAAGTGACAGAAAGGCATTAAAATCCTGTCTTTCCAGGGACACGCACAGAGCACTCCTCGTCGCTGAGTGTCAGCTGCAGTTTTGGACTCTGACGTACACCCAACAGAATTTAACAACCGATAGGCAGAAGCCAATCTCTGCGGCCAGAAGGGTTTATGTTCTAATTACACCAATTCATTCTGATAACACTGAAAATAATACTGGCTAGTCAAAGAGGTTTTCAGAATCCAAAAACATTTGTGAGCCGGTGACACGCACGATGTGATAAGGGTATTATTCACTCCAGTGGAAATGGAATCCGAGTACCAGAGGTAGCTTCATACCACAAGTCATTTGAAGATGCAATGAAGAAGCCCTGTATTTATCTAATTTATAAACTGTTTTGTGAGGGAAGCTTTATGTTGGCTAAAAATAAGGGGTGGGATTCACGTGCTTAAGTATAGGCATCTATTGTCATTTTAGATGCACTTTGTTTTCCGAGACATTTGTGAAATGCTTGGAGATATCACCCAGGACTTACAGGAGACATCTAAGCAGACACTGCACGCCTATCCCGAGACACCCAGAAACTTATCTCAAGATGTGTAAAGCTCACAACGATCGGAGGCAGTCAGAAATGAGAAAAGCATTTTGTTTTAGGAAGATAAACAGATACATGCTGAGTTAAGGCATCTCCTCCTGCTTCTCTGTAGGGCCTGGCGGATCAAGGCATTTCTGCTTAGCAGGTTATTAGCTTGAAACCTTTCAAATCACATAAGGGGTACCAAAAAAAACCGAGAACCCGCTCGGTCTGTGCTGGAGACCTCAAATTATCTTGCAGGTTTATGAACCAACACTCAGAAGTCACCTGAAATAATTTTGTTCCTGTCATGAACAAATAGGTAAGCCGATCACTTTAAAAAAAAGTCTATTCATCATCATCACACTCACCGAAACCTTACTTCCAGATGTCAGAAAACTTAAATTATAAAACGAGTTAATATGTGTCACTGCCAGCCTTATCTATTTCTGTTCGTACCGAACAAAGATAGACAACTAATCCTTTTCTGTGTGAACTGAGCAGCAGGCAGGGCTGCTCAGAAGGATTCAGATGGTTACACGCAATAATATCTTGCAGGAATAACAAAGATGCTGAAAGCTAGAATTATGACTCCTAGGAATGTTGGAGTACAACTTTGGAGCCTGATAAGGAGCGAGTATGAAACGGAGTAGCTGGAACATTTCACAAAGTAACTGGTATCGTGCGGTGGCAAAGAGGAGGAGGATGGACATTAAACGAAACAGATTAAAAAGCACTGCATTCAAATGTATGAGTATTATGCCCACACTGCAGGAGACAGCAGGAGGCAGTGAATCATCCAACATTTAAATCAACACCCCCTTAAAACAAAATGTATTCAGCTCAACGTGGGTATCTCCAGCGGGCTCCAAAAGTTCTGACAATGCGTGGCATGGGTTACTCACATCTCGCTCTGCCCATAACGCAGCCACCATTTAGTAAGTAACTTGATTCAGAGGCACAGAGAGTTTCTGATGAATCATAAAACGCTCAGTGTCTGATTTAAGGGCTTTCTGTCACCACTGTAGATTTGCTAGTGCTAATTTTATGTAGAAAAGGGCTTTCAGGGACAGAATGATGATAGGGTGAGGGATGGCGGGGAGGGAAATGGAGAGAAGGGAGAAATGAATTCAAAGGTCCTGGAAATGGACGGTGAAAGTGCCGTGGAAACAGCATGTATGTTTTCTGCATTTTTGTTTTCGTTTTTTAAAAAGAAGTGAATATTGAGAAGACATTAATCAGATTGTTAAAAACCTGGCAGAATAAATGTGTCAACAAAACTCCTTTTTTACTCACACTCTATTAAAACACTTTGAAGGATTTCTATGGAAACAGTAGGCTGTTACAATGGGAAATACCCAGCATAGCTGAAAATGTCAATCTTCCTTTCAGCAGTGGACCGGCCATAAATAGAGATTCAGTGCAGCAAAATTGGTATCACTTGGAAGCAAAGTCTCAAGTAAGGGAAACACAGCAATGCAGGAATACTTAAAATCCGAGACAAAGCAGACAATTGCCTCTCTGAGTAGCAACAGGAACACGATAACAATAAAATATTTAATGACGCTATTTTTTTTCATTTTGGAAGAGCGTTATGTGGATGTATCAGGATGTAGCATCTATTGGGATTTACTGGAATAGTTCCTGCTTCTGATATTTTTGCTTTTGGAGATAACGCCTAGTGACAGAAAAAGCGCGCTAGCTCACAGAATGCCCGTTTTATTGCTTTATCTTAGAACTGATGACACTTCACACAAAATCAGCAGCATTGCCTCTGCCTTATCTACTACCCACTCAGGCCTTCTCCTCTTTCACCACACCACGTTCAGTGTCATCTTGAACTCTTCTATGTCCATTTCCCAGTGCCCAGAGTGGGAGTTCTTACACGGATTTAAAAACAAAACCCCGAAACCACGCGTGTATTCTTTTTTAAAACGTGTAAACCAAGAAGGAGCTCTTCTTGCTCTTTTCAGAAGGCCCTCAGTTATGCACACACCCCTTCCCACGCTCCTCCCACACACACGGATCCTAGGACTAGAATAGCTGCTTCCTAAAGCATGAAATACTGCGAAGGCTCATTTATATCTTAGACCACTAATCTCACCAAAATCTTTAAATCTCTGAAGCATACAAAAATGTCACGATCCCAGTTTGTAATATACGTCGCTGCTGCTTTTGACACCCAAAGAAAATGAGCCCCTTTTGCAGTACTCTGAGCAAGGTGTTTGAAGAGCACGCTCGTCCCTATCACAGACACGCGCTTCCAGTAACTTCCAATGAACAAAGCAGGTTCCAAAATACTTAACAAAAGTAACGGCTGTTTTCTATACCTTACAAAAGGCTGCAGGGAAAGGCAGAGACACCATAAACGTACTTTTTCCGAGGGACTCCTGCTTCTGAAAGTCTGGATGGCCACCTCTTGCTGGTTTTGCACACAAGTTGGGGTCAAAGGAGTCTCTTAGCGGCAAGCGGCAATTTGGATAAGATCAGGCAGTGACTCATTGGTGATGTATGGGGTAGAAGCTACTGGTCTTGGCTACCATAACGCTGCTGTGTCAGATTGGTATCGCTGCCTCCTTTCGTCATCAAGCACATGAATTGCTGTCAAACACTAATAAAAACGCACTAATTTTTTCCCATGTTTCTTCTTTCCCAAGAACGGAATGCTTTTCACATATGGACGATGAAATCTGGAGGGCAATGACATAACTTGAATGAAACGTTGCCCGTTGCTTCTGATTGTTATTTGTTGACAAGTCCACTTATTTAAATGTGCCAAAGTAATAACAAGATGGAATTTAAGATAAGCATTCCAGAACATATTATTTAGGAATGCTGTGGGCAGCATGGTGTTTCATGCACTGTGTTGCCTGTTGTATCAGTAATGAGTTCATGACTAAATACGTGTTGGGCATTTGCCAAACTGATGGGATTGTGAAAGCCCGAGGACCGCAAGAATGATGGCCTGAAACTACAGAGCCCAGCAACGCAGAAGGTCTTTGCTAGACCAGTAGAGGATTTCTCAGTAATCACCTCTAAATTATGCAATTACAGCTGATTAGCATCAAACTCGTGTGGACACACAGGGATTGAATAAACACCGTACAACCATGCTGCACAGAATAAAACAGCACTCCACTGCATCAAAATAGGGCTTCAGCACTAAGGATGACATATCTACTCTGAAAGTAACTATCTTCTGAATGATACTTTTTTTTTTTCTTGCAGTGAAATGCAATCTAGTCTCTCAATCGCCTCACACAAAGACTAACAAATGAGCAACAAAACAAAAGTCAAACCTTGGAATTCGTAACTTTGAAAAAAGCGCCAAAATTCAGATGCTTACGAGGAGATAGAACATCCTGATTCTGCAGCACCCGACAAAATAAATCTCACAAGTACCAGCTCTTCGTGAACTTTTTGGGAATACTGCTTCTGCCTACAACGGGAAACATTGGTTTAATTTGCAAAAGCAGCTCGAGTCTTACGGGTGATATGAAGAGGACAGAAAATTTCGAAGCGATAATACCTTCCAAAAATCCTGCTTCTTCGAGAATGCTTTGAACTGCACACCCCAAGTATGGCCCACCTTTACACAACTAGTCTCTTTAAAAGTTAGGCTGCTTTCTGGTAGCCATTTGGAACACTGCGATTTTAAAGTATATTCAGAACTAAATCTTAAAATTAGTACAATCAGTCAGTGAAAAAAAAAAGGTCGCTTGCAGGTAGGGAGTTTCTTTTTTTTTTTTTTTACAAGTTAAGTAACTTGTATCACGGATAAATCAGGAAATAAAGCAAAGATGCTGTTTGAAGCATTTAAAAACAATTTCACTGCACAAAATACTTCGTATCATACGAGCAAGGAAAATCATTAAGACCTGCCAAAAAGGAACAAAGAAAAAATTCGCCATTTTAATATTATCAGAAATGACAGGACGTTCTGAAAGGTTTCGGTAGAGGAACAAATTTCTGCAGCGAAGGGAACACCAGATTCTTGACTTTTCACACATTCCTGCATCAGGTCCAGCCATTCTGGTAAACGAACACAGGGCGAGTAACTGTTCATCAGTATGAGAGACAGGTTCACAATTGACAATAACTTGCTCAACTTCCAGAATGTAAAATCATTAACTTAAGTATAACAGCAGCATGAAAATCTGTCCTCGATGAAAACCTCTTTATCTTATTGTAGGTTTGAAGAATCAGTTGTAAAAAGTTCTGTCTGTAGGGAACGAGTTTGAATCCGTTTTAGTGACCAAAAACAATAGCCAAGCGGTAATTGCTGCTGCTATGTAGGTAATCACATTGTTCCTGAGATAACATACGACAACACTCCTCACATCACAAAGCCACGTCATTTTATTTTGTTTCTTCTTGGCAATATTACCCGAAAGGGAAGGGTTTGAATGACTTACAGCAGATGTGCTACCTCTTGGATTTCCACTCACTGAGAAACACTGACATCTCAACTTGGTAAAAAGCTGCTTACAGCTTACGGTATTTTCCCAAGTTGTCAACCTGACCCGCTTCCCAAACCTTACGCTAGCTGCTTTTAAAATGTCATTTTGGCATGTGTGTTTCATTCTTAAAATCAAAAGCACGTTGCATTTTTAAAAATGTAATCCTGGAGAACTTGATCTGTTTTGAATTCTGCTATTTTTCTTGTTGACAGCAAAATACACGCCTCTGACTACCGAGCAAAAACACTTGAGTATGATAATAACCTTCATATGGGTAAAGGAAAATTAATTGAAAGAAAGATATCTGTGTACAAAGACAATACCAGAAATCGAATATCTTGGAATATAAAGAGTTCTTTGAAGTACTTAGGACCCATATCGAGAGATACTTCAAAGTCATTCTCATACAGCTGAACTAATGCAACCTGTATCCTACAGACGTGTCCCTTTTGTCCCCTGAAGATTTTCCCCTTGGATTAATCCACTTCCCTCCCATTTCATTGCCAGCCACCTGAACAGTGTGTCTTACCCATTGGAGATGACCTATCACGCCACTTGTCCAGAGCAGTACCGGGGGCCGAAAGCATTGGCAGAGGCCACACCACCCGCTCCTCCTGCTTCATCCTCACTGTGAATTCCATCAGGACTCCCTACCCAGCTCAGGTGATCTCGCTCAGAAATCCGCACAGACCCGTTTTTGAGATGTCTATTCCCTACCAAGCCTGGCTGGACCCAACCAGGAGTTAAACGACCAAAAGTGCAGCAGGACGTGCGAAGGACAGGGGAGAGCGGGAAGCAGGGAGATCTGAAGACTGACAGGTACGGACGGACCAGCTACTGAATTCTTGTCTCCTTACAAGGATAAGCAGATTAAAAGGAAAATTAGAAATGTAAACCAGTGAGGGGGTCGATCAGAAGATGCCGTAATACATGTTACTCGGATCCCAGTCTTATGTGTACCCAGCTATAACCCAGCAGAGATAAAATATTTATTAGGCCTTTGTCTTTCATCTAAAAAAAACTAAGTGTTACTAAAAGGTAATTTGTTTTTATCCAGTTCAATCAAAGGTATCCACTGCAACCCTAAGAGTTACCTTTCCATAAATTTGTTTTAACTCCCTTAATAAAGGATTTCAATATTCCTTGAGAATGAAACTGGACTTTTTTCCCCCATATTACTCAAAACCTGTTTCAGATACAGATTGAGGTGAGGAATATTAATCAGGGCGTAGCTGACATTTCATGATTATCATGAGAGATGGGATTTGGTAGAGCAGTTAACTGGAGTTCAACGTGGAACTGAGGCAGGATCTGAAGTCTCACTGCAATCGTTCCAAGGCTGTTTGTGCATACATATGTGAAACTTTTTGATGGCTGCTTTTCTTTGGGAAGCGTCCCTTTCATCGGTCAAAGACACTGTGCAGGAATCAATTAAAGCTCAGTGCATTGTTCACCAGAGATGAAGTTCTGGAACTTAAACCCCTCCAGATCCTCTTAAAAAATCTGGGACCGGTTCTCTATTCGTCTATTAGGTTCATGTCAGGCTTCCCTTCCTTGGTAAACATCCTCAGTGGTGTGCTTAGTAACCCCATAAAAAAGAATAATTCCAGTCTGCTTGGATGAGCATTGGAGAGCACTGAGGAGGGGAATGTTGGAATGAAAAAACCGAGAGTCTGAAGTGAGAGTATGAGAGGAGTGGCTACACAAAAAAATACCCAAATCCAATTTACCAGATGGTGTCAGAAGTAGAGAAAGGAGGGAAGAGCAGGGAAAAATATTCCCCAGCGGGGCTTTCCTGAAGATGTCATGCTGCTGCTAAGAAGAAAATTGCAAAATTCCAGAAGGTCAGTGCAGAATTCATACTGCTTCTGCCAATAGAAATGTGAATACGTGTCCATGGGCAGGGCATGTACACTTATAGCAGAGCAGGTGTTACGATAGCATTTTCAACGCCATCTCCCTCCTCATCAGAGAGGTTAAAGTGTGAAAGCAAAAATAAAAAAAGAAGCCACATTTAAAAGCCTGATTGGCAAGAAGAGCGCAAGAGTGCACACTCCTCTACAACTTTTTGAAATTTTTTTTGTTTGTTCACAGCTAATGGCTTACACGTTATCACATAGGAGCTACTGCTGCTGTAAGAGCCATTTACAGTTTTACGACAATTTTAATAAAAATAAATAAATAGTCAAATCCTCCAAACCTTTTAGGTTGTAATCCAGGGAGGGAGACATTTTTCTTAATGGCATTCAAGTGGCTTAGCCAACAGTGACTTTTTATAACACTGGCCCTATTGTTGATGATAATAAGACTAGGGGAGAGACCTTGGGAGGTAAACCACACATTTATTTGGTCTTTAAGATTTACTGTGGTGTTGGCTACCACGTCATCTTTGTGAAACTCAGGGATGCAAAGTGCAGTCTTTCCAAAGACCGCTGCCAGCAGCTTGGACGCGTCCCGCTGTTATTTCTGGGACGCTTCTTGCACCCGGGGGTTCGTCCCCTGGTTCTGCAGCCTTGACAATTTGTTTGGTGCCCAGCTTCCCAGCTTATTTTCTGGAGCTGGATTCAGCACGGTGCAGACGTGGTATTGAAGAGATTGCTAAATGTGTTCAGGGCAGCCTGTCAAGTCCTGATGCTACCATAGGCCTGAGCTGCTTTACCTGTGTAGGTAGAACACGGCAAGGGAGACTGCCACTGCCTCAGAGATAGCCTGCTGTGGAACAGGAGAGTTCTTGAGAGTCTCTGATGCCTATTTCACTGGCAAAATTAACTGCTGCTTTGGGGCTAATGGAATGAGGCTGCTGAACACCAAAGGGACCACCCCCTGGTTTTTGCACCACTTTGCCTGCTCCTCCCTAGCTGCAGGGAACGTTAGGGCTGGAAGCTGCATGGGACAGGAGAAACAAAGGGGAATCCAGGCCTCCTGACAATCACCTACTCGCAAAAGAATTATTAAGAGGTTATGAGACATCACGGGTATCTGAGGTAAAAATATTGCAAACCTTGCATATTTACTTGCCCTCCCTGTTCAACCTTATGCAAGTCATTTTGGTTTTTTGAGTGACCATTAAGTGGGCTGTTGAATTTTCTGCTTTATGGGCTTCTCATTTTACTTCTCCTGAATTATTTCTTTCAGGGCGATATTGTCAAGCTTATCTAATGACGGCTGTTACAAAATTTATGATTCTTAACAGGTATAGATCCTGCAGAAAAGGGAACTGCTTCAAGAATGATAACAGTAATCAATAGCACAGCTCTTGGTTTCAGTCAGTGATAGATTTGTCAGACAGCTATCACTTAGGATTTTATTTTCTGAGCCTCTGGCTGCAGGTGATAAATTTAATTTTTAAATTTTTTTTTTCTTTGCCTGAACAGTTCAGCCATTGTAAAAATAAAGGGAGAGGAAGTAGAGGGGAAAGAGGAAAATTCCACCCTAGTAAAAAAGAAAAAAACTAAGAAAAAAAGCTCTTTTCCAATTTAGAACAGGAAGATTTTCTACAAGCAGCTAGAGAGTAGAAACCTGGGGTGCAAACAGTCCCCAGCACAGTGCTCTCATTGGTGCCATTTTATTTTGATTTTGCTGAATTAAAATGCTTTGAAAATCTGATACTGTGCTTGTACAGTAAAATAGGTGTGACAGACCTCTTCTCAGGAAAATCCCAAGTCCAGATAAATGCTGACTGCATACACACACATACATTTCTAACTTAGCAGCTCTGTGAAGAATTTAGTAAGGATACCAGCAAAGGAGGCAGGAGTTAGGGATTACTTATGTACAGATATGAGGCCTTGGGAACATCTCTTTTGTACTCCATCATGGCTTGAGTCCAGTTCCCTACCTTGGTCTTTCCCTGTTCCTTAGGAACAAGTGGTTTGGGGTCATTTCCAACTAAAATTGATTTCTTCAAGGCTTGATTAACACACGCCAAACTTAGAAACAGCAGGTTTTAAAGTATTTTTTAAGTATCTGTGGGTACTGTATACAGAGCTAGAAAGGTAAGCCTGCCTGAATCCTAGTCTGCATCTCAAAGTTTATCAGCAGGTTCATAAAACTCTTTAAAATCTCTCAGGCAATCTCAGGGAAGAGCTATCCTCAGCTTTATGAAATACATGTTTGAAAAACATGCTTTTTTTTTTCTTTATGGGAACATGCTTATGGATTTTACATTAAGGCAAACCAGAAAGCTCTCAACTCCACAGGGATTAATAACGGTACAAAATAATAGACTGTCATGTGTATATTATTTACATGACATAGTACTTTCCACTGAGACTCCCATCCCAGGAAGCAAACAGAACAAGTGCAAGTGAAATATTGTAGGAAAGAACACATGGCAGCCGAAGAGCAGTAATTTCTAAAGCAAGAAAAGATGAAAGTTATTAATCAAAATTGCTAGTTAGACTCTTCCTCCTTCCCCACCCACTCCAAACTACACTAGTTGATAAACTAGTAGCATGTCAGCAAAGGAAAGAGGCTTTCAAAATTACCACCTAACAGGATACAGAAATGGATTTAGAAGAAAGTTTAAAAGGGCTTAAGTGAATGTAAGTTTCTCCAATTTACAGCTTCTTCCAGCCTTTCCACATGTGGAAATTCACTTGGAAAGTTCCAGAGATGTAATTTTCACCCTCCTACACGTCACCTCCGATACAGCTCAGGGTTCGCAAGATGCAAGGGACCAAATCCTTACCTGACATCAGTAATTGCAGACAGCCCAAAGCACAGCACATCTACTTACCTTTGGGATTGCAGAAATGTGTACCCACTCACCCAACCCGGTGAGACAGAGCAGCTCAGAAGCACGCAGATGAGGAAAATGCCTTACGAAAAACGAGTTTGCAACCTCAGCTGGGCTTGCCATTTGCAGCAGCGGAAAAGCTCTAGGGTTGAATTATGGCACTATGATTTGTTCACTACTGTGCTACAAACTCTTAAAGCAGCCCGAGGAGGAGAAAAGAGGAGACGCTCTCTGCTTAGCTTTCCTCGGGCAGTAATAACAGGAACAATGAAAGCCAACAGATAAATTTTGCTTCAGGCTTTTTCCTCATGTAAGGTTTTTATTCTTCTAATGCTAATTTTTCCACTTCATTCTCAGCCATACCAGCTTATCGTCTGTTCGCTACCATTCATATACCAGTATGCATCCAACTAAAGAAATGCTAGTTTCAGCTATCTCTTTTTTTGGAAGATGGTCCGACTGTATTTGGTTTTGATTACTGGTCTTTGAACTTATTTCATTTAAGCGCGGTCATCTTTTGACTGTATCACTCCATAAATATGCCACAGTAGGGTTTCATGTTTACTGTTTCTCAATGACTTCCAGATCAAATTAATTCAGTTTGAAACCCAAAAGATGGTACATGTGCTTGGTTTTGGGCTGGGTTTGTTTTGTTTTGTTTCTTTTTAGGCGGGGGGAGGGAGACGGAAGCAAGGTTAACCAGATTACGCTGTCAGCCATGTCTCTAGAAGTTAGGCTGGCTCATCCATCCCCTCCGTCGCCAGCGACAAAGATTTTGTAACTGGGATTTCACTAATGACTCCATTTATGACATGAGAGCCAGGATAAGAGTATCGTGTGCTCCCCGTAGCCCTGCCGGTGCTCCCCTGGCAGAAAGGATTGAAAAGTAATGACAGACACTCTCGCAAGTGAAACACGCGTATGAAAGTGGTAACACACATAGGGAGCAGATCCATTGACTAAGAACATGCCATTTTCACATAGTCACTTTTCTGACCATAACCGCGCTTTATACTCCAGGCATGGCTCTGTTTTCCTTTGCTGTGGCACAGCAGACGTGAGGCATTTAAAACCTTTTAACAGGGCCCAACCTAAAGCGAAATGACAAAACCCTGACAACATAATCCTTAAATTTACATCCCTGGCATTTCAAATCTTCTGTGACGGGGTCAAAAATCTTGATAAATCAAAATTCTCACACTGAAAAAAAAAAACCGCCAAACAACACAGAGCCATGACTCATCTAATGGTAGGAGAGGCAGATGTCTCCATGAAGTCCTGTTTTGAACAATAAAAGTTTTAAAGATACAATTTAAAAAATACCTCAGCTTCCCAGCTGTATTTAGCCACTACAATACACTGGAGGAGGAGACAATATACAGGGTTTTGCTTCTGGGAAATCTCAGCTGCCTCCCTGCTGATATGCATGTCTTTGGTTCAGGGTGGAGCCTACCTCCCCTTAAAAGTGTCGCGTATTATATTTGACTCGTGAAGTGAGGCAGTGAAACAGGGGAGAGCTCAGAAGCTGGCTGCAGCTTGCTACAGCAAGTAATACAAAAAAGGAACTTCGGCAGGAGAAGGAAATTGGCACTGGAAGAGGCTGCCCAGGGAGGGTGTGGAGGCCCCTTCTCTGGAGATCTTTAAGACCCACCTGGATGCCGTCCTGAGTGATGTGCTCTGGGCAACCCTGCTTTGGCAGGGGAGTTGGACCAGAGGATCTCTAGAGGTCCCTTCCAACTCTGACAATAACGTGATTCTGTGAAATGAGATGAAAGTCCCCCTATTTGCTAAAATAAAATACAAGAGACTGTTTTAAGGGCCCACCGGCCGTTTTTCTTGGCCTAGGAGAATGCCACCGGCACTGCGAGCACCCTGGGTTAGTCTGTCTACTCTATTTTAAAGGTAATAATCCCAGAATTCCATTCTACAACACACCCTGGAGACACGAAACAAATCACACTATCCATATTTTGCAATCCTTTCTTGGCGTGATCTGTGTGGCAATTAAAAAAACCTTTAATGGAAATTGCTGCCACAATTTGCAGGCTTCCTTAATCCAGCTATGGTATCTGCAGCACCTCCAGGCACCTGTCCTGTTCTCGTAATACAAAGTCAACAATACCATGGCAGGGCTTGAGAGGAGGTCTGAAGATGATGAGAACTGAGAAAGGAATGCCAGTACGAAAACTTGGCTAGTGCTTGGCTTTTTTTTTTTGGTTTTGTTTTGTTGTGTTTATTTGTTTAACCATTCTTTTACCAGGAAATACCACACGGACAAACGAAGTTTTCTTTTGCAAAGGTATCCAGGCCAAACAGCACTAAACGATTTTAACACAAAATTAATTAAAACAGAAACATTTAAACACTATCATTCTAAACGTGGCCTTCAGCTAAATACGTGCCAAGCTACAGCAATTGTAATGCAATAAATCAGTGAGAGATATATACTAACAAAGTAAAAACCTGATTTTTGCCAGGACAAGGGCAAAGCTCTCTTAAATATTTTGAAACTGCAGTCTTGAAATGATCAATTATCAACAGACAGCTGCATGGGGGTTTTTTTTGTTTGTTTTGTTTTTAATGAAATTTAGCCCTTCATTACCGTACTTGGAGTTGGTAACTACCATTTGTTTCGTTCTGACTTGAATAACCCAACATGTTACTTTCTAGTTTTCAAATTCTCATCCTGTCCCATTGCCCAATTTTCTCTTCCCCCTAGTACTCACGTCAAACCTTTCAATGGGAAAAGTGCACAAAATCCTCCCGAACTAATTCTGCTTATCAGTTCGATGAAGAAGGAGAAATCCAAACAATGGTATATACTGTGCTATGAATACAAAATTCAATGTTTATCTTTTGCACCGGATACAAAATTCTTCAGCCCATTCCAAGGAGTAACATCACCACACTAGAATACCTGGACTTGCAGTATTCAACAAGCCTTTTTTAAATTTAATATCATTCTGGGGAGGTGCTTGAGCATGAGGGGGAAAGCACATCCTGTTAAAAGTTACCTACCCCTGCTTCTTTCAGCTTATTGCATTTTTGGATCTTAGTGACACAGTTCTCCACACTGGTTTGCTGCCCATCGAAGTGCACTGAAGTGTGAAATAACAAAAAATCACCCTCCACTTTGCACTTTCCCTTCTGGAGGGCTGCAATTTCGTAAGAGTTTATTTCTCTCTACCGGGAAACATACTCCAGCTGTTGTTTAAAACTTAATGCTTATCCATCTGGTGGTATACACTGCCTCTGCCTTTCCACCTCTACAGAATACGAACACAACCAACTTCATCAAAGATCATCCTGACTGACACCAGCCTCAGCCCACCTCTCACTCTCAGAGGTCTGCTCTGCATGTGGCACGCTCTCTCTGTACACGGGGCCCAGTTTCTCTGTGCCTGGGCTGCCTGTGACATCCACAGCCAAGTTACAGCAGAGATCACCTTTCCCCCCGCATTCCCCAGTTCTGACCCATTGCTGCTTCCCTGGGTTTCAACACCCATGGTGGGCAAGGGTTCTCCCCGGGAAGCCCCTGGCCCATCAGAGATGCTTCACCTTACGCTGCACCGGAGAACTGGTTCAGCACAAGAGACAAAAAGGAGAGTAGAAGTCAGAGAATTAAAGGGCTAAAACCAATAGCCTTCACCCAAGACTCTTTAATGTTTATTTGTTTTAAAACTCCAGCAATATGCATTCCACAAAGATAAATTTCTGATATTATTCATCTGCTGAATCTGCCTCTATCTTATTTGAAGCAACAGATAAGGCATAAAGCAAGTGGCAGGCAATTTAACCTTCCTCAGCAGACAAATACTGTTTATCTTATCATGTAAATTATGAAAATAGGCCCAGAGGATTTGGCAGAGGAACCCTAACACACAATAGGTTAAATAAAGCTTTAGGAGAAAATATCAAACAGTCTATCACTAAGACAAAGGGGTGAAGGGTTGGACAACTAGTATTTGAACTATCAGTGTCCCTTCTGAGACAGCCTAACAGAAGCTTTATAATAATCTATTGCTGTCCTCCTCTGATGTTAAGTGGTAAAATACAGGTATCAGAAATCCTGAAATTTCCTGAAATCCTGTTCGTTTTTTAAATTTGGGCACTTGACATCTTTTTCTTTGAATAAGGGACGTGTGAATTAATTCACCATGCACATTTTTCAAACCCTCTGACACCGCTAGTTTGAATAAAGCGTTACTGGTTTCTAACTACAATCAAAAGAACATATGAAGAATGGGACGATCAGGATATCATGGAAGGAAAAAAAAATTATTTAGAATATAATCAGAGTATGTAAAAGGAATAGAGGGTAAAATAGGTGGAAAGAGGGAGCGAGAACAATTTCTGTGAGAGCAGAAGTGAAAAGACATCCTATCATCCACTTGTGACTGAGTCAGCATATGGCCCTTGATTAAATTCCTAAAATAACACTGACAACACTGTACTTGTTCCTTGCACTGCTATTATGACAAACAGTCCTGGCATGAACCGTGACTATGAGGCCCACCCTGAACCCTAACCTGTCTTAAACAAAGTTACAGTACACCTTGCAGGCACTCGACACACATTCTCCACCTTATTTTCAAAATCTGCTGCCTGAACATGTGCAGCCTTACAAAAGGGCAGCTGCCAGCTTCTCAGCCACGTAGGCAACATCGAATTTTGCCATCCCATGGGTGAAGAAAGAATCAAGGCGGAAATATCTCAAGGCACCAACTAGGACTGGCTGCATCAGCAACTGGGATTCATGGCTACCCAAGACCAAGGCCAGGCTGCTCACTCTCTTGCACGGAGCTACGCCGTTCAATAGGGACAGGAAGAAGCCCATCCCCGCTGATTTTGCTGCCTTCGTAAGCTTACGTTCTTAAACTTGTGTCTACCTTGCTTGAGCCTAAAGAAAGTCCTGCCACACAGTTGCTCTTTCTAAAAAAGTGAGGCATAAAGTACTGGCAGTTGAATGTGTTTTGTATTATCTTGAGCAAACACCATCGCAGAGCAAAAAATCCTCCAAGGCTATTCTGAGACCTTCAAATGTAAGACAATCCCCCGTAGCCAAAGCCAGAGGGAAAAAGGGAAAAGGGTAAAAGCATGCCTTCCAGGCAGGACCTATGCTCACCAAGTGAAGGCCAACCCTAAAGCTTCAGTAAATGCAATTAATGCACCCTGCTACTGCTGTGAGACTCCCGGGAGACAGTGGCTCTGCCTTGCAGGGTTGCTGCAGCAGCCTGACCGCGACCGGCGGCCGTGAAGGAGCAGCCCTTGGTGCGGTGGTGGACCGACAGGTGAAACACTCCCTCCGTAGAGGTTAGAGCTCACTTGAACAGCCGAGGTGGCCAAGGAGCCGTCCTAATGTTACCGGCCGGTGTACCGCGCTGGGCATGTAGAGATCTGAAACCACAGATGGCTAACTTCGCTTCCTGCCAGACATTTCTTTTGCAATACAACAAATAAAAACAGGCCTTTGCATTGCAAACTTTGCATCGCCGTATTTCATGCATCTGAGAAGATGAAAGCGATTTGTTGACATCGTTTTTTTTTTTAGAACCGTTTTGGATAATGGTTGCATGTAAGCAGAAAGCAGGACGGTGGAAATCGCATTACCTTGGGGTAGCAGCAGGACAGCACAGGTCAGAGGAGCGAGGATGCTGCAAAGGGGGTTTTCTGTCACCTCGAGGTGACCCACGCCAAGCTGCAGAGGTGGGCAGGTGCATGATGGACTCTTCCCAAGGTTTCATGTTAGCCTGCAACAAAGCAAAGGCGAGCTGATGAGTGGAAAGCCGGAAAGCTTCTCCTGGTAGCCCTATACCTGTATAAATATTCTTTACAAAATGCAAAAGGGGAAATGGAATTGCCCGTAGTTAACACAGTCTCACTACTCCCATACACACCAGGGTTTTGATGTGGTACTGACTTAGAGGAAACCATTGCCATAAACTCATTTCACAGATGACTAAACAAAGAGGAGATTATCATCATTTCATTTGATGTTGGTAATTAAAGGTTTTGAAAAATAAAATTAAAGGCAACCCTCCCTTGCAGTTTGGAAACTAAGTAAAAGCATATATAGTTTTACAACATATGTACTTAAAATGGCAAAACTTCATCTCCTAAGCCTTTATTTCATGTATAATTTATGTAGATACACGGTACTGCGGGTTTTTTGGTACAGCTAATGTTTGGGCAGAGAGGTCTTTAAATGTAGGAAAACAAAAGGAAACACAACAAACACCATGTGCAAAATCCACAATCCACACTGTCTTAACCCTTTGGTCCCCTACCCCCTCACCCCCGCAATTTAATCTGACGCTATCGATTTTGATCTGAACGGGCCAGCAAACAGTTAATGTTTTTAACAGCAGTTGACACAAGCACATCCAATACAGTAGACTAATGGAGCCACACAAAAAAGATTCCACATGCTTAGGAGCAGGGGCGGCACGTGAAATGAAAAAGTAATATTGTCTACTTTTCCATAGCTTGTAAATGTCCTAAGTAATTATTATATGTATTTATTTTATTAAAAGGAGAGGCATTTTTGTTTTGATTTCTTTGCACTGATCCCACTTATTACTGCTGCCTTTGAAACTCCACAGACACTGCATTTCTTTTACTGACTGGACATTTCTGAAATAGTACCACTATCAGGTAGATCAGATTGTTGGCAAAAGCTTTGGCACCGAAGAGACTCAACAAATAAATTTCATCATGCTGACCCTGTACTAAACAGCAACTTTATGTGGATAACCTCATGGGAATGGAAGTTGAGAAAGAGCTATTTCAAGGCCGCCAATAACTTAATCTCTGTTCGGTTCATAATGCAAAGCCATTTCTGTTTCCTTTGCTCACAGTGCTAAAGAGTTTTTGGGATACTGTAATCCTCATAAGGTGGGGAGGGCGATGTGGGGGGTAGGGGTTTGCAGGAGGGAGAGGAGATCCCACTCAAATTATGCCCCATTTTAAAAAAAAATGAAAAATAAATAAAAAGCCAAGTTTTTCATCTTGGAAATTCTCAGCCTCAGTTACGTGAGTGCAAAAAGTAACTTTTATTTGAAGAACTAACACTCACTTCTTTGTTAAGGAAACTCAGGGCACCACCCAGCAGACATGAAGGCTCCTATGTTATCAGCAAACTATTTCCTGGGTATATGTTCACCCTTTCCATGCAGCTTGCTTTATTTTTTCAACCGAAGAAAAAAAAAGGGGGGGGGGGAAGGAAAGAAAGGAAAAAAAAAAAAAAAAAAGGTAGTGCAAACAAATTCTGTAACGCTGCTGAATGATCTGTGTTTTGCTGCAACAACTACTAGATTGATGTAATGGAAATTTCATAGGTGTCCAGCTTCGCAGAAACAAAATTGGAAAGGCGCCAAGGGGAACCCTAGTACAGCCCTGCCTGTTCTTTCCAAGGTGAAAAGGGCTCCGCGCGGGGGCTGCTGCCTGCCAGCGTCTGAGAACAGGCCGTAAGAGGCAGAGACAACGTGCCCAGCTGAGCAAAACAACCCCGCTGGAAGAACACGAGCCCCCGTTCCCCCCGTTAACGGTTAACCGAACCCCTTACCCGCAAACGTAACACCGGTTACTCTGCAAATTTAGCGTTGCAAGGTTGAGTTCCGCGGAGGAATAGGCTTGAATGGTTATGCCTATCTGCCTGTCCTCCCGGTTTGGAACCTATATGCTGGTCTGAACTACGTTTGACGAGGGTAGGGGGAAGGTAGAACTCGCAAAGATATCCGTTTCCCATAAATGTCTGGAAAGCTGAGAATGGAAGGAGAGCAGGAGGAGAGCCTGGTTGTGGTTCCACAGGGGACACCCACAGCAGCTTCCAGCGACTCCTTCCTATGCGCCCCTCTGCGAGTCATCAACCAGAGGACCCTGCAGCACCCCATGCCTTGCACCCAAGTGAGAAGGATGCAAGGATGCTGAAGAGATGGAGGAAGGGAAGAGGGATACACGGGGTTCAGCTGTGGGGTGTGTGCAAAGGAAATTGGAGATGCTGTGGGAGAGCCCATCAGGAGCACAGGGAAGGGAGCCAGGTTATCGCCGTGAGCAGCGAGGGCAAAACGTAGCTATCCTTATTGCCACGGATTCCGGAACAAATTGTCCTCTTACTGGATCCCCTTCTCCCCCGTGAAACGCTTTTGTAGGAGCAGCAGGAACGGTGGGAAAGGAAGATTATACAACGTCCAAAATCAATAGCAGACATCGCGTGCAGGAAAGTATTCCTTTCTGCAATCCTGGGAGTCACCTCAAGTAACAAACCAGACAGGGATATGGCAAAAACTTAAATCCCCACCAACAGAGAGGCTTGGCCCTGTAATAGCGCCACGTGGAGCAGGATGGAGCAGGCTTCAGTGCCCAGCCTCGTCGTACAAATCCCTTGCCGGAGGGCTGCGATGCTCGGGGAGCTTCTGCCTCCTCAGCCCTAAAATGGTGGATCACTGTGTCCACAGCGCTTGCCTAGCAGCATAACCCAGCAGCTGGAAATAAAGTCCCCTCTGCATTCCTGCCCACGAATCTCACTGTTTCCCAGGAAAGCGAAGCGGGAAGCCAGCATCCACCAGCAGCAGGGCGCTGCAGTCGCCTCCGCTGACTGCGGGTTCAGCCGGTGGGGTGACGGGGGCAAACCACCGTGGAGGAGCTGGGCCTCAGGCACCCCTGAGCTGGGCAGGCCTCTGCGGGCTCACCGCTACACAACAGCACGAAAAGTTAATATTCATATAAAAACCAGGCGGCGCACAACTCTTTCAGTCGTCCTGTTTTGCCTCCGGGGGGAGGGGGAGTATTGGGAAAGATGAAGATGACCTCTCTCCCCCTGCTACGCTGACTACATCTTCGGGACTAACTTTTGACTTCTTGTAAAATACGATGTGCCTTTTCATGAGGCTGCCCTTGGAAAGGAGCCGTACCAAATGTTACTGTATATATCAAGGTATAGCACAGTGTATAGTAGGACTGGAAGAAGAAATGAAGGAGCCTTATGAGGGGGAGCTTTTTTATTTTAACTAGAGTTTTAACCTATGGATTTCGCAGATTCAACGACCAGCAGCCAGCCACTGCCTCGCTATTTCATCAAGCCAGAGCTTTAAACACACCTTTGCATTTCACCAAGTGCTGGCCTTGAGAAAGTCAGGCATCCCGTGGGCCAGCGTATCCAGACATTTAACCAGATTCCCAGTTCAAATGCAAGGAAAAACAAAAGGCTGTTGTGCTGGAATAAACGTTTCCCTCCGCAGCCAGCTGTGCTGTTTCACCCTCCTTTGTCTCTCAGTTCATTGCCCTGGTAAGGTGTCTACCGGCCAACAAGCCGAGCCCAAAATTTAAGAGAGCTTGCAAAATGCCACGTTAGCTTTACTCGCACGTTTAGGGAAAGGAGAGCCCAGGCGTCTCGCCATGGTGAAGTCAAGTAGCAGAACAAAATAAAAACAGAGCTTAAAAGTTTATCTTCTGGAAGCCTTTTGCACCCTCGACCATGCCTTCGTATTTCAGGGCCTTTTAAGCCGGCCTTGTCAGGCTGAAAAGCCCTCTGCACAGTCAAGAAAATACTCTCTCCTAAGACCCTGAGACATGATAAGGCCACAAATCCCAGCTTTTAAAGAAACAATGGCAGCAAAAGACTAAACAAGTGAAAGAACAGAAAATTGGGCTCAGAAGGTGAGCTACGAGGTAAAATTGCAATGGTTTACATTTTTTAAATATCAAGGAAAACATTCAACTGCAAGAATGATTTTCACATTTGTTTCTTAGCACCCCCATCTCTCCAAGAGAGCTTTTATTTTTTTCTTTTTCTTTCCACTTTAGCTGCTCTAGGCAAGGATTTTTCCCCTCAACTGTTTACTCGTTCGCTCAGTCTTCAGTAAAATGTCAGCAAACAATTGTCATTTGGTATCTGTAGAAGATAATGCAGGTGGAAAGGGGAATACTGAAACCCAATACCTCCCTGTAAAAACCTACTGCACTATCAACACCAGATAAACTTCCTTTTCTCTGCTAGAAACCTGACCTTGTAAATACACTGACTAGGATAAGGGGCAGGGAATACCTATCCAGCTTGTTTGGGTACGTTATCAGCAGGTCTTCCTCTCAGAAGACAGAAGTTTTCTGGAAAGTAAATACCTGCCCCAACTCTGCGACGGCACCTGAAGAAAGGTTTTTCTCTGGGTCTCACTAGGAAATGGGTGAGGTTGCGAGAGGGTTCTATCGGGTCCTGCAGAGCAGCAGTAAGGTCAGTACGCTGTATTCACCTTGAGCCAAGGAATTTGAAAGAAATCACCTTTACTAAGTTTTCTCAGCACATCGCGCACTCAAGCAGTTTGTCCTTTCAGTTTGGAAATCCCATGATGAGCAGAACTTCAGATTCTAGAGCTTTGAGGTGAATGTGTTATTTAGAAGCTGATTTAAGAATAAAATATGGAACCATTCCTACTGATTAAACCCTAGGTAAAATTCAAACTCACTAAAATGCAAACTACTACTATGCTGGATTTTTGCAGTGCGTTCTTATATTTTAATTAACGAGTCAAGTAAGCTCTCGGTCACCAGACCTTTTTTTTTTTAATACTGAATCTGCAAATCCCCTGAAAAGAAAGGAGGTCCCCTTGAAGCAAATTTTGGTAATCAAACCCAGCTCATCCAGCTTTTGTTCGTGTAAATACGCTGCTCTCACAAGTACAGGCTTAATAACACTTCACAAATATCTCATAAGTACAGTATTGGACTAAAAGCTAGCAATTCTATTTTTTTTTAAAGTATCCTCTTGGAAGTTTGTTAAGGAAAGATTTATCTTCCAAAAGCCGTTTTTCAAATTTACCTCAATCACATGAAGAGTCACACAGAAGTCACGGGAACCACCTGCATCTGCAAGAAAAGCAGGATTTGGCCCTGGATGACTCAACTAAACTCCACGCTGTCGACCTAAATTCTACATGTAATTCTACAAGTTGGGCACTACTGCTGTGCTGTTTCAACAGAGGCTGTTTTACATCTCAGAAACGT
The DNA here is from genome assembly GCA_013399435.1 of Arenaria interpres. Lineage (NCBI taxonomy): Eukaryota > Metazoa > Chordata > Aves > Charadriiformes > Scolopacidae > Arenaria > Arenaria interpres. The sequence continues at coordinate 72,270 of VXAK01014452.1, read as the reverse complement.
CTGGACCACAACAATGTCACTACTAGACAACTTCTGCTTTTTACATGCTTTAGAACTTTTCCGGGGGCGGGAGGGGAGAGGGAACTGTTGTAAAAAACCTTTTTTTTTCTTCTTTCTGTTCTAAGCTTTAAGTTGGAGTCCTACTAATTTAAGTAGAAAGATTTGAGGTATACATCTTAAATACGATAAATCACCAACAGAAAATTAAAGGTATACTGCTACAGCTCTGCCAAGCCTGAAACAATGTAAGATCATGAATCACAACATCCACATACAACCCCCCAAACTGTGTTCTCAAATATAAAACAGCCCCAATAATCTTTTCATCTTACACAAACATGTATGTGGGTCAGATTTTAAAGAGCTGGAGTCGTTCTACGCAAAGCCTGGAAGTAATATACGTGTTTCACAGGGAACTTGGAAATGCCCGTTGGTGAAGTTTTCCCTGGCCTGTTCCACTTGCAGAGATGTTCTACCTGGTACCTCTTTTCTATCACCCGGGCACGTCCTTTACATAGTATGGTCATACTTGCTTTGCTTTTCTCACTGTTACTCTACATACCACTTCGAGCAAATGAGGAAGACAACGCATCTTTACCAGTTTTAACTACAATGTGGTGCGACAACGTTATTTGACAGAGGAGAAATGATAACAAATATTTATCAAGCCCCTGCTTTAGTTCCACGCCTTTCCTTCACCACCTGTTAAGCACCAGCTCTGCAATATCGTCATTTCTCTCTCCTCTGCCCCAGAGACAAGGGGGAAAGCCTGGAGCAAGGAAAATGGTTGGACTCGATGATCTCAAAGGTCCCTTCCAACCATGAAGATTCTGTGATTCTGTGAAGATTTACCCTCAGTGGAGGAGGATCACATTAGGGAGCCCTTAATCTGGGCATACATAAATCCACAGAGCCTGAAAGGTTGCACCAATGAGTGCTGAGGGAGCTGGCACTCATTGTTGCAAGGCCACACTCAAATATCTTTTAATAGTCATGGAGACTGGGAGAGGATCCTGAAGACTGGAAGAGAGTAAGTGTCACAGAATCATAGAATGATGTGGGGTTGGAAGGGACCTCTGGAGATCATCTAGTCCAACCCCCCTGCCAAAGCAGGGCCACCCAGAGTGGGTTGCACAGGAACGTGTGTCCAGGCGGGGTTTGAATGTCTCCAGAGAAGGAGACTCCACCACCTCTCTGGGCAGCCTCTTCCAGGGCTCTGCCACCCTCACAGGAAAGAAGTTCTTCCTCATGTTTAGATGGAACTTCTTATATTCAAGTTCGTGCCCGTTACCTCTTGTCCTGTCCCTGGGCACCAGTGAAAAAAGACTGGCCCCATCCTCCTGACACCCACCCTTGAAGTATTTATAGGCATTGAACAGATCCCCCTCAGTCTTCTTTTCTCCAAACTAAAAAGTCCCTCAGACTTTCCTCTTAAAAGAGATAGTCTAGATCCCCAGTCATCTTTGTAGCCCTCTGCTGTACCCTCTCCAGCAGTTCCCTGTCCTTGAACTGGGGAGCCCAGAACTGGACACAGTGCTCCAGATGGGGCCTCCCCAGGGCAGAGTAGAGGGGGAGGATAACCTCCCTGGACCTGCTGGCCACACTCTTCTTGATGCCCCCCAGGATGCCATTGGCCTTCTGGGCCACAAGTGTCACTCCTACCTCCAACAAGGAAAACACAGGGAACTAAAGGTTGCTCAGCATCACCTCAATCCCTGGAAAAGTGATAGAGAAAATCGTCCTGGAAAGCATTTCCAAACACACGAAAGACAAGAAAGTCATCAGAAGTAGTCAGTATGGATTTATTAAGGGGAAATTATGCTTGATCAACCTCATAGCCTTCTATAATGAGGCGCCCAGCTAGGTGGATGGGGAGGGGGGCAGTGGATGTTGTCTACCTGGACTTCAGTAAAGCCTTTGATATCCTCTCTCATAACAAAGCTGACAAAATACAGGTTAGATAAGCGGACAGTGAGGTAAATTATAAACTGGCTCAATGGTTAGGCCCAGAGGGTTGTGATTAGTGGCACGAAGTCCACTTGGAGGCAAGTTACTAGTGGTGTACCCCAGCGGTTGATACTGGGGTGAAAACCGTTCAACACCTTCATCAGCGACCTGGAGACTGGGACAGAGTGCATCCTCAGCAAGTTCACAGAAGACATAAAACTGGAAGGAGTGGCTGACACACCAGATGGTTGTGCTGTGATTCTCAGAAGGACCTCAACAGGCTACAGAAGTGGGCTGACAGGAATCTTGGGAAGTTTAGCAAGGGAAAATGCTGAAACATCCTCCATCCGAGAAGAAATAACCCAAGGAACATATACACACCAGGGGGAGGACCAGCTGGAAAGCAGCTTTTCTGAGGAAGCTGCTGTCCTGGTGGATGACAAGCTGCCCATGCAGTCTGATGCAGCCTTGCAGCAAAGAAGGCCAAGTACATCCTGGGCTATGTTAGGAAAAGCATCACCAGCAAATCAAGGAAGGTGGTTCTTTCCTTCTGCTCAGCACCGGTGAGACCTCACCTGGAGTGCTCGGTTCAGCTCTGGCCTCCATAGTACAAGAGAGATATGGGCATACTGGAGAGAGTCCAGCCCTCTAAGATGGCTAAAGGACTGGAGCGTCTCTCTTACGAGAAGGGTTGAGAAAACTGGGACTGTGCAGCCTGGAGAAGAGAAGGTTCAGGGAGATCTTATCCATGGATATAAACACCTGAAAGGAGAGTGCAAAGAAGACAGAGCCAGGCTTTTTTCAGTGGTGCCCAAGTGGCAGGACCAGAGGCAATGAACGCAAACTGAAACACAGGAGATGTTGTCTGAACATCAGGAAACACGTTTTTACTGTGAGGGTGACCAAGGAGTGGCACTGATTGCCCAGAGAGGCTGTGGAGTCTCTATCTCTGGAGACATTCAAAACCTGACAGGACACAGTCCTGGGTGACTTAATCTAAGTGGCCCTGCTTCAGCAGGGGGATTGGACCAGATGATCTCAAGAGGTCCCTGCATCCTCAGCAACCTGAATGATTCTATGATTCTGCCTTTCTGTCCTCTTACAGGAGGTAAGGAGGGGAACATAAGATGGAAAGCAGTTTCCTGTGTCATCATGTCATCGTACAACTCTCAGAGGGATGTTAACGTACTTCTGTAACTTCATGTTAGCAAACTTTCGTAGGTCCACCTTCTCTCCCACCGGAATGGTCAGGAAACCTGACTTAATTTCCTGCCTAAATTTATCCTAAATCAAGAATGATATATTCTCTGGTCCATCTCAATCTTGCATGGTTCTTTATTTTCCACTTCACTTACCAACCGCGTGCCTTTTCAGTTATTTCTGCTTAGTTTTCTGTTTTTCAGACTGGAAAAAGACATCTTGTTTTCTGCACTTGTTCGGTTTTTGAGCTATCTCCCTCAAACAGGGTGGAAAAGGCTTCACAACCGGGACAACACCAGCACACGCTGCATGGCACTCTACATCACCGCTTCTTCTAGAAACGCTTCTTTCAGTGAACACAGACCTTGCGCTTGCCTTTTCATAACTGTATTACCACTGCTGCCTCGTAGTTACCCTATCAGTTTGGGACCCTTAGAGCCTATGCTTCTTTTCTCCTGTGACATTCCACTTTGCATTATGAGATCCTCCTTTTTTAAGGTTTTGGTGGTTTTTTTTTTCCTTTTACTAGAAAACCAGCAATGAAATCTGTAATGTTCTTGTGGTAGGATCTAACACTTTCAACTCACTGGACGCAGGGCTGCCTTTCCCTCCATGTTCACCAAATTTTAGCTTTTTCCCCTTCATCAAAACCCATGTTAGCAGTTCCACAAATCAGTAGTACAAAAACCTGGATTTGCATTTATTCTAAATTACCTGGTACTTTGGACTGATGAAGGCGATGCAATTATGTCCAGAGAATCTGTGTGCATGTGTTCAAGCATTCCTACGTAGAAGAAACAAGCTCCCCCTTCTCCATGAAAGGATAAGGAATTCCTACTCAATTCAAAGTGTCCTTGCAGGTGAACAGCATTAAAAACCAACCAGTGAAACCAGCAAAGAGCCTACTTTTATAGCTGGATTTCTTCAGACAGCTTTTTAAGAGATCCCAGAGGCAAAGCAAGGGAATAATATATATGCAGCAGAGGCAGATAATGCGTATCTGTTGATAAAGCAGTATTGCAAGATGAGAATTTAAAACTTCTTTTAAAAGATCAAGTCATTAAAAGCCCTGAGTGAAAGCTAAAGTAAAATAAAAAATAAAATCCTTATTGTGAAGATCCTAGGCAAAGCTTAGTAATTCTTGCTTTTCAACAATCTTCTTTATAAGGTATCAATTATGAGACATGCTATATCCAAAAAGTAGTATGTTAAATATTTGCACTGTTTCCTGAATATTTTACATAGCAAGCCAGCCGCTACTTTTAGGCAAAGATTACAATGTATTTTACACACTAGTTCTTTTGATACTCATTCATCTGGAACTTGAACAGAACTTCATGCTGAATTTTATATTTTCTCAAAAATATTGTCATGTACTTATAAATCATAAAAACAAAGCAAAACCACCCCCTGACAAACAAAAGGAGCTATGACACACACCCTTCAATGTCACAGTGCAGATTATGATGTAAAATCCACTGCAAGCCACAGAAGCTAATACTAACAAATACAACCAGCAACAGAAATTTAAGTATTTTACTAAAAGGACTCGAAAAAAATGATCATGTGAATTCTGTCATCTTGCATTAGTCTTCTTGAGTAAATAAAGCCAGCAAATAAACCCAGTACAGTATTTATGGAGCAGGTGGTAAGCAGGATGCAATCAGACACATTTACCCTCAGGTATGGGGTTACAATAGCAAAGAAGGGCAGCAACTGGTTTCAGTTTGATAGATGTGTTTTTCCCTAATATGTTTTAGAAGTATCACGTAGTGGTAAACAAGTAAGGAAAAAATCTGTTCTGATGTGTTTAGCTGTAACACTGGTGTTTGAGTCCATTCAGAGACGACTACATCTGCGGCAGCCAGATCCATCATTTTGTTACTTCTTGCAAGGAGAGCACATCTACTCACCGCAAAGTTAATATTCCTTTTCCTCCTAATAAATTGTATCAACTGACACACTGTAATACCCAGAAATACCACCTGGGGCAAGACACATCTGCAGGAAAGACCTGCTTGGTACCTCTGATGCCTCTTAGTATTGCAGAATTTGCCTTTTAGAACAACCCCGAGTTTCCATACTCAAAATAGTATTATGTAGGTTGCTTTCAGTTTTAGAAAACCCTTTTTTTTTTGTTATTAGCATAAGACATTATGGGTTATCAGTTTGGAGAAATAGAACTAGTGGCAAATGTTTCAATCTAACATATTTTAATGGAAAAAATGGAGTCAGCTCACTGAAGCTGAAACACACTGTGGGAACGTACCGGTTCTCGTGTGATTTTCTTAGAAAAACCAGCCTTGGAGTCTTGGGGTGAAACCGTGAGGATCAAGGAGAGCCAACAGCTCACGGGTGGTTACTGTGCTCACTGGGGATGACAGACTTGGCTTCAGAGCTCCTTTACAGATAGGTGCTCACGTCCTACGTAAGACTTTTGAAATCGGGCCATACCGGGAGCGCTCGCTCCCACTGCGGCTGCCCCGCTTCGCATTAAAAAAGCACTGAGAGCCATGGAAGACCTCCCACGGCTGCCAAGAGGAGCCAAGGAAGAGACCTATCTCACCAGAGCCTTCATGAGGCTGCTGAAAGAGAGCACAGAGCTGGATATGTGCCCCAAGTGCGGGGGTGTTGGCTGGTCCGCCTGTTTATGGCAGTGCACAAGTGCACCCACACTCTCTTTGCAAGATGGGAAACGTATGAAGGTGTTTCCCGCTCTCTTCTATCGAACAGAAACATCTTGGATTACCTGAAAAGTTTCCCAGAACAGAAAATCTATTTGCTCTCCAGCTCTCAGTATTACTTTTTTTTTTTTCCCCACAGCTAATACAACCATTGCTGAAAACTATTATTTCTACAAACAGGTCCTACTCCTGTCACTAGCCTCAATGCAATCTGTGGTACTCCATTCCTAAGGAAGGGTAATTTTTGTGAGGAATGGGACCCGAGGTGTACGTTTCATACATCCAGCCAGAACCTTGCAACAAGTATGTTTTGCAAATAAAAATCATCAAATATCATTACTCTAAGCGGCTAATTTGTGACAAAGTTAATAAAAACTCATTCCTTACTCCTACCTCATCGTTAAATGTTCTTTACTTTGTAAAGAACTGCCCTGAATTTCCTTCTAGCTTATTCTGACCATCCTCGTCCCAAAAAAGGATTTAAAGAGCAGCTCCTCATTGCTTGTTGCCGATATTACATCACAAAATGTATACTCTGACTTTTCATATGGCTCAGCAGACAGAAATACTGAAAACAAATTCTGAAAAAATACAGAAAAAGCTCTTTGCGAGGAACAATCTGAGGTTGGCAGGAAAATTGACAATATGACCTCATAGGTCTTTTACATCTCTAATTTCCCTGAGTCTACTAGTTCCCCGTGGGGAAAAATAACTTGTCAGCAAACTTATTATAGAAGAAAATATCACAGTAAAAATAGTTACAAAAAATTGCCCACTAATTCCTTGATGTAAGATATGAATATATTTATTCTTGTGACAGTTGCTTATTCCTAACTGAGAAAAACATGTTCCCAGATTCTGTACAGCAGTCAAAAAATCCCCAGTAGCAGTGGAAACCAAATAAGAAAGTTACTAAGCAATTCTGAAATCCATAGGAAGTGAAGGAGGTTCAAATCCAGCCTCTGTTTATTTACTTGCACAGTACAATTTTTATGCCTTCTTGAAAAATAGAGATATATGTGTAGAAACATGGAATTTAAAGAATAAAGAAACAATGCCAATTTTTTGCGATTTTCATAATGCACCATCTTTTTTTTTAAGGTTAGGGTCAGCCTAGTGCCACCACCAATATATATTTCTTGTCCTCAATTCAGACAAATTTTAAAATGCAGAACAACCAAACAGATGTCTTTGTTCCAGACAAACACTTAATCAGGAACCTGCATTTAGCAATGCAAAAGGCCCACGAAAGGGCTTCCAAAGCCAAATCCTGCCACTAAGACAACAGTTACATTCAGTATTTTACTTATTTCCTGACAGGAGGACAATGAAGACAAGAACCAAAAATATACATCCAAGAATCTACTAAGCACATTTCATTTATTAAATAAAGGAATTAGAGAGGCGAGGCAAGGCAAGGAGATGTGATGATAATTATCAAGGTATTTCTTGTATCTTGTCTGTTTTACGAATGCTTTTATCTTAGCTACCTTAACTCTATTCTTTTCTTCACATATTCCTATAAAACACTATGTACTAGTAAGTTTTTTATTTGATTCAAAATAGCGCTGTGGTTCTCACATGCTTCATTCTCAAATTACCGGGCTGAATTAGCAGCAGATGTCTTAAAATATTTACAGCATAGTAGTACTTAAAAAAGATGTCCAGTTACCTTATTGGAGGAAACTAGAGCTGTCACATATTTAGCAAATAAAAAGAATTTTTTCTAAAAGATAACGCTGAAAAAAACCAGCATTGATTTTGTTTGCACACTACGATACATGGGGAATGGTCGCACGGAACTCTCCACTGGTGAGAAAGGACAATAAAGAACTGGAACCCTGAGATACTGTAGCTTGAAGCTCAGTCACTGCCTCCCCTCATGTTTAGGAAAACATGGATACAGATCCACACTCAAATCTGGAACCACATCTCATTTATACAGCACGGGATTACATCTAACACTGCCCACAATGACAACAATCCTTGGACATCATTGCTGTGGAGACAAAATTCCTTCGGGTTGGCGGGTACCTTCAGGGGAGCACATTTATCACTTTATTTATCCAACTCGCTATCCTTCCACAGCCCCACCTTCCCCAATCTTTCTCCATCCTGCTCTCCTGTCTCCACAAAAGCTGAATCTCTTTTCTATATGGTAGAAAAAGCAATGGTGTCTGTCTCAGCCCATCTTCATTATGGCCTTGATTATGAATCATGATCTCTAATCAAGTTATATTCTCTAACAGAAAATAAACCCTGATTTTCTGTAGTGCAGCTATTGATATGTGCAGCCCATCTCATCTTGTGGAATGCTGTGAAGTCCTGTCATGTCAGCAGTAGTCTGGAAAGTGAATATTCTTCCTGCATTAGTTTTTTGGATGTTTGTTTGTTTGTTTGTTTGGGTGTGGTTTTTTGTTTGTTTGTTTGTTTGGAGTTTGGGTTTGGTTGTTTGTTTTTTTTTTTTATTTTTAGCATTTTAAAGTTTCCATCTAGATTCTACCCTACTGAATACATGCAGAAGATAATGAAATACGGTCCTGTCTGCTACTGTGATTCATTTTCCATAAATGGCTATTGGAGAGCCATATTTCATGACTATAAGATCCTATCTGTGTTTATCCCATTACTGGAGGATTACCATAGCAGTATATCAAAGATAAAATAGTCATGAGCAACTAATAAAACTCTTCTGTTAGTTACAGGAATCTATTATAGAAACTGTAATATATTCCATTATGTACCTGACAGGTGAGTGTCTTTGTTTTCAGTTGGGTGCGATTACAATGAGCAGCATGTCAAATTAAAGTCCTGCTCACAGTAATATACGAGCAAGTACAGTCAGCATCACCAACATAACTCAAAACTGAGATGATGATACGAGATGGACTCGCCGTAACTACCTCAGTAAGGTTCACATGCATGTTTTCAGCTGTATAACGTGACCTATATTGTGCTGGATTCTTTAAGACTTCAGAGGAGTCATTATGTGTGGGTTATGTTAAACTATCAGCCAGTTTGTTCTGTAAAACACCCCTTTTGTTTTTACACATGCAGTAATTACTGTGAAAGTATATGCCTTTGAAAAGGTAATCATCTTGGGTATTATACTATTTTTTTTGGCACTTTATTTTTGTTTTAAAGTAAATTATAGAGCAAGCATTCCACATTTTTTCCTCTCTAAATCAGTCATGTCTGTTGCACTTACGTAGGATTCAAAACTATTGACTGAGGGAGGGGGGTGGAGAGGGAAAGAAGGGGACGGCTGGTTTTAAACACAAAGCCTAAGGTTTCAGCATGATTTTGCTTCATCCTTTTTTTTTTTTTAAATGCAAATATGGGTTGAAGTATTGTTTCAGAAAAGAAGACAAGTGCAAACTTCATCCCAGTCCTGGAAATGAATTAACTTTAAACTATACTTCTGGAAACGGATCGGGTCTGCATCTATGGGGAGTGGCCAAGTCCACCTAACTGCTCCTAAAAGCTACAACAGAATCACCATTGCAGGTCTTGTTCATGTCTTCAAAACATGAAGAGCATCTCTTTCTTGTGGAAAGAGATAACGGCCCAATTAGAGAGTAGGTGGCCATATTAAGAAAAAAATATGTCCTACTTCACAGGTATCTCAAGGGTTTTCTCAGTCTGCAGATTCCCCTTAGCAGTCAGTGGAAAATCTCCTTGAGGTAAGGAGGTAAGTTCCTCAACGTGGATCTATGATCTCGTGTCGCCACAGGGGGAAAAAAGCAAAAAAACAACTCCACAAACAAACAAAAAAATCACAACAACTCAGCACGAGATGAGAAAACGGAGAAAAAAAGGCAATCTTTCTTCTGCAAAACACAGAAAAAGGCAAACCCTAACACATGGAGTCATACACCTCACCGTGGCATAGCTCATTTCTTTTCTTTACATTGCCCTCAACGCTAGCCAAATATTCAAAGCCATGTACAAAAAAATTAAAAATTAATGCACATATTTAAAGCAGTAAGAGATGGAGTCCAGAAATTTATGGGAGCCACTAAACAAGCACATTCCTGCTCAGCTGTGAGTAATAGGATTTTTGTAATTTACAGTACTTCTGGCTTCACGGCTTGTGAGTTACAGACCTTTGTACCTCTGCTGTTGGGAATTAAATATTAAACTACTGCCCACAGTTATTATTCCGGATCTAGAAATATTTTTTCCCCACCTTGTCAGAACCTGACGAAGAATTAGTTAAATCAGGCCCCGAAGAGACCTCACTGGCCATTGATACTACTAGAACAACCATTAAGAATAGATTTGCTGTTACATTGGAAGGGATTTTTTTCTTTTAATGTTTTTCATTGCCACAGACTGCCTTGCAGTGATAAATCTATCTATGGGAGTCCTACACCTCTGAGCAAGGATTGCAGCACATCCCATTGGGAAAGAGTGTCTGCTCTGCACAGAGGAGAAAGCCTTCTTGCCATACACATGTCTCCACATACGTTCCTATACTAATTGCAAACTCCAGAGGAAAAGCTAGGGGTCCCATACCTCCCCCTATCCCCCGGCAGTAAATTGGTCTATGAATTAGTGATGCCCAAAGTTTCCTTCATCCTTTTCTTGAGCCCACTTCATATATTAGAGACAGTCATTTTTAACAAGGGGCTCTCTGACATCACCCAGCTACTTCAAACGTGGAAAACAAAAACAAGTGTCTATTTTGCGTTCTGGTCATTTCAAGACGGGCCAATCTACAAAAATGTTGTGGCAGCCTGTGCATGCATGTGTTGGGAGTGGCAGGCCAACTCTTTTATTTTCTTCTGTATTTTCTTCTTGAAACACTACCTTTTGTCCATAGCCAGTATTGTTTCAGGAGTGATTTTAATATGTTAAAGATGGGCTTGCAACAAATGCTCTCGCCCCTTTTTAATTATTTCCACTGGATTTCAAAGCAGTCATGATGCAATTTACAAGAAAAGACGACTTCTCTAACTATTTGAGAAAGTTTTATCTGTTGCATCACGGACATTTGGAAGTTCAGCTGTACAAGCCTGTTTTTTTTTTTACCTTCCCAAAGAACAGAGTAATTAGGAAGGAAATTAAACGGTTTATCTGGTAGAGTCTCCCAACTTAACATCAAAACGAGAAACAACTGAAAAGGTAAACAGGAAAATAAAAGGATGGCAAGTTCTAAGACAACAAGCAGGTGAAAGCCTGCACTATTTGAGGAAGAGTGGCTCGCGCTGTGCTGCCACACGCAATCGTTGCATCAGCCGGGTTGATTAATAGCGCGTCGCTGACTCGGGGCACGTGCCTATCAGCTTATCAGAGACCGACTACGCAACGCCGTCTGCCCCGATAAAGGAAGAAGAGCCAAAAAAGCGCGTGACTTAAGACACGCAGAAGTTAATCGCGCTATAACGTGGAACAATTAAAAATTGAATTTTGAAGAATGAAGTCACTAACGAAGATGAAAGAGAGTAAAACAAGCGGGTGAAAGAAAGGGGCCGTGTGAAGCGAAGGGAGGATATACCCCATCCTGTTGCAGTGACAGCCCCGAGCCGAGAGGCTGGAGGCTGCGGTGAGCCTGGGGGTAGGATTCCCATCAGCCAGGAGGGAAGCTGAGGAGAGGACTCAGTGGACCTTCAATTCCACTCCTAGCTCTTGTTCCTGCTCCTACGCACTCTGGTCCCTTCAGGATTTTTGGATCCAGAGGCTAGCTGGAAATTCCCTGCTAGCTCCCAGGCTTCCTTCCCTGAGAAGGATAAAGGACTTCTCTTTCTTGTTTGCTCTTGCAAACATTTCCAGCCTTTTCAGTTCTGCTTCACCTTCCGGACTATTGGAGGGGCTACAGCCACTTCAGAGCACATTTCTTATCTCTGACCCATTTATTTGCAATATTTGTAATCTCTATCCTCTAGACCACAGCACGTGGACTTTTTCCTAGTTCACAGGTCAGAGTCTCATCTGCGATTGAGATGTTTTGCATTGATTGCAACGCTATTACAAAGAAATCCAAAGTTCTAATGATGCCAATAGTTCACATGATGACACTGTTGTGTATTGAAACTCAAGGCTTGTATTAAACCCCAAAATGTAGCTGAAAGGAAACTGGTTTGGAAAAATAAAGCTATTAAGAGGCTAGAGCAAGATCTCAGCCAACTAGCTCCAGGCTGGGAAGAAAGCATAGGTGGATACATAAACTAGAGTTTTAATTTATACCAAACACAAATATGACTACTTTAGGCTATATCAAGGACAGAACCACTGTTCTGAAAACTCTGCTGTCAGTAAGAACATGCAAGTACCAGTTAAGCACCGTGTTGAAATAAAATTGCAGTCTACAAGGTGTCAGCGAAGGAAGATAAACCACAACTAAAGCTGGGAAACCTAGAGAGGAGACAGGGACAGGGGG
>VXAK01014452.1:31762-59987 GCA_013399435.1 Arenaria interpres | reverse complement strand
ATGTGTGAATTATTTTTTTTTTTTTTTTTTGGGTGGAGTTCATAAAACCAAAGATTGCAGGCTTCTTTTTTATCCAATGTTCTAATGATCTGAGGGCACTTAAATAGTTCAAAATCTTCATTACGATTTAAAAACTTACCAACTGGAAGTACAAAGATTTTTTCACTGAAACAACATAGTTCTTGAAGTTGAAATTATTAGGGTGAATGGTTGAATATCACACTGCAGAGGTTTTTGGTTATTATTTAAAAAATTATGTATGCTTTGTTCTTAAAGCACAAACATATCTTTCAAGTTTTTAGTCAACAAATTTAAAAATTATTTAGCAATTACTTAAAATACCCCTAAAGCCTCTTTATTGGCTTCAGACATTACACAAAATGCCAACATTTAGAAGTGAGAGTATCATACATTGAAGAAGTTGAAAGTGATTATAAGTGGGGGGGTTGCACAATATTCAGAGAGAGTAGTCACAACAGCATCAGAATCTTCCCAACTACAGGGTAGAAATTCTACATTGTTTTCTGTTTGATTTACATTTAAGAGTTAATTTTATATTTTATGGTACTGATAAAAAAGAAAGAAATATGTTGTTCAGTACTTCTTAACAAAATTCAAGCATTAGTATTTGGCTTGCTGCTCGCTCTTCCACTTTTATGGGCCAGCTATGTTCCAGGTTGTTACAAACAAATACATTATGTTTGACTAAAAGTCCTCGTAATAAGTAAAGGAAATATATTGGAATAGGACATTGTTCTGTTTTCAAGCCAAGAAGCTAAGTTTTATATATTTAGAATTGTGCCTATGATAGCTGTATTAAACAATAGTATATTTTGTTCTGAGTTATGCTGTATTAAAAGGGTTTCTTAAAATATGTTTTGCCTTCTTTGATGATTGTTTTCTTGCAAAGATAATTCAAACCAGCAAGGGCCCACCCAGTCAGAGCAACAAAAGGTCTAGTCCTTGATGAGCAGTATTTGTAAGCACTCACTACTAATATTAATTAATTTGATAATTTATCCTCTTTTTCTATTCATCAGTTGTCTCCATGTGGTTTAAATATTCATTCTCTATTCAAAACTATTCACACTGGATGAATTTCATTCCTCTGCGGAGGACCAGCATAAGGCATATGCATCACTTCAATCCCCTGAATAGGGTTCAAATAAGTCTCAAAGCGCTATATTGTCTCTCAGCTCATGAATAAATTTCACCATTTGGCTGGATGGAGATTCTTCCTGAACTGCTTGTTGCAAGTCACGCTCTGCGCTTCAGTTGTTGCTGTGCTGTCTTAGACTGTGGCCCTGAGGCTTCAGCTCCATCGGTTGGGATATTTTTGCACTTTGTGGTGTATGCACAGCACCTCCTAAAACACCTATGATTTGAGCCCAGTTTAGCAGATGAATGCAGACCACCAGCCCGCACCTGCCTTCGTTCTCCACGTGCCCCATGGACTGCTCACAGCCACTGCATCTGGGACATTCACACACTCTGGACAAATGTCCAAAGTCTTTCAATTTCAACAAGATTTCTGGGTGAAAAAGGACACACGTTCAGAGACCTCCAGAGAGATGGCAGGTTTAAATTTTGGTGGCGGGGACCATCATCTTCTTACGTGTATGCACCAAGCACAAGATAATACTCTTTTGTGGCTGGATTTCTTATGCCCGCTCCACAAACAGGCAAGCAAAAAATAAGCAGAAAACTCCAAATAACATTAGCTATTTAAAATCTGAACTGAGGTGAATTATTTCAAGTCCAAGCTTTCCTCTATTTGCAAATATTCTGCCAATAAACTTTTTCCTAGATTCTATGTAGAAATCAACCTCAAAGAGCGAAGTCAATTCCAAGTTTTAAGTAATTGTAGAAATGCAGGAATATATTTCCAGCTCTGGCGCTGACCAAGCATCCTTTTCCATGAACTTTTTTTTACAGTTCAGTATCATAATTAAACCAGAGCTGAAGCAAACAGGTTACCCCCTCTAACAAACAAACCTCTCAGAAAGTTACTTTGAGGGGGGAAGATAAGATTATAAGGGAGCTTTCATTAAGACCTCAGACAGACCATCTTCATTCATTCTCAAAATCATTATGTAGATTGGCAAAGAATGAAAGGTAGCGGTGGGAGGAATGAAGAGACATCATTCTTACACAACAAATACGCTCCAGCGATAAGTGATAGAAAATGGTGCTGTGCATACTTAAAAGTTCAGCTAAGAAAATCCTTTGCTATGTAAAACTGACACAGGTTAGCCTCATTGCCTATTAATATTACTGGGAAGTTTTAAAAGATACGGCTCTGAGAACGCTATGTCAGATTAGGAGCTGGAATTTAAACAAATGCAACCTACAGGAAAGGCAAGGGCATTTCTAACTACCTTTGCCCTTTGCCACTGCAAGCTTCTACAAAGTTAAAAAAAGCCCATGAATCAACAAGGGAGCTCAGGAAAGTGGCTTTCACTTACATCTGAATTATGTATGGGCAGTTTCGTGACATACAAGCACTCAGAAAACAAATAGCAGAGTGCTGCGCGCTGCGTGTCCCCGACACACATCTGGGCTATGTCCCAACGACATACACCAGCTACACTGCTTTCTCTGAATAAAGCGTACTCTCTGAGCCAGGAATTACAAGAAACCAGCATGGGAATGATATATCACACGCTGAAAACACAGCCAGGATGTCCATGCCTAACTTCTACCTGATCCTGCATTCTTCGGGCTTTCAAAAATTCCTCCCACAGCGAAGGGGGCTTTTGTGTGGGAAAAAGGGAGCACAGCAAGAAAACGCAGTAAGAACTATTGTACAGCAATGATGCTCAAATAGCCGACCTTTGAGAAGTGTCATTTCACCTCTTTGATTACAGCGACTATCTCAGTTTGCTGTGCAGGAGCACAAAGATCCATGATTATCCTTAAAATCAACTCACTAGTTCGGAAAGTCAGGGAGTGAGACCTCCCTTACTGAAGCAGAGCTCCTAGCACTGACCAGGACTGCACCCTAGGAGCCTATTTTCCACCCTTGTAGCACAAGGCTTTTGTTGATTTATGCCACGTGGCAGAAGGAGAGACTCAAACATCCTTTAAAACCTTCACCTTCCCTCACGACAAAGACCGGTGCGCGTGGCATTTCATGGAACTAATTAAATTAATTGATGGAAAGGAGCAGGCACAACTCCTCTGAAAGTAATGTTTACCCTCTCTGTTTACCCTGAGATTTAGGTTGGCTCCCACTGTCAGCTATCAGTTGATAGTTACAGCAATTGCAATGACAGCATGAATCATAATGCAAAAAACATGTTACATATTGAATGATAGATGAGCGAATTTCAGGCCAATTCCTACCGGATCGTTCTTTGTAATTCACTCGACGGATCAGAATATCTCCTGACTAGAACCACATGGCTTGTTTTTGAAATTTTAACTACTGAAGTGTGTGAGACATTGTCCCCATGGCCTGTGACAAGGAAGGGCTTCACACAGACGGCCACCTGTCATTTCAAACATCAAATACTGCGTATATTTACGTGGGCCCCCTGTCAGACTCCCTTCCCAGAGGCATCAATGTCAGGTCTGCTCAACAGTCAGTTTCTCTAAGGGACGTAAGAAGTTATAGCTTTGCCATACCATCTCTGCAGCCTGTTTTTGAATACGGCAGTAGTTCCACAAGCTCCACGGTCTTCACACTTGCTGCCAAGAAAATGCAATCACACTCCCAGCCAAAGGAGACAGGTTCTGTCTAAGGCAGCAAGCCTCAGACAATATACTTTTAATACTTGCTTACTTAAAAACCCATTGATTTTGCTTATGACCTCTGGAAAAGGCTGTTAGAAGCAGAAATGAAGGTGGCAGTCTCTGGACACCTCCCAGAAAAGCAGCTCTTCCACTTTCTCAGTCTGCTTAAAAGGCAATAAGCACTCCTACATAGTACAACAGACAGGTAACATATTTTTTTCCCTTTGGTATTTTTCTTGCTTATCTGCTTCATTCACTGCCCTCCCCTTCTCCTCCACCCCACCACCCCAATCAACGTGTAAAAAGGAAATTTTGAAAAGTCCATTTTGCTGCCCTGACAGTCCCGTAAGTTTAGCAAAAAAAATACTTCACCTCACTGTATTAGAGCACGCAAATTCTCTAAAGCCACGTCAGTGGCGATGTAAAAAGGTGATAGCAACACAACTCCTTCAACGTTTCCTTCATTATGCACTGGAAGAGACACCAGCCATAGTAACTTCCACTTTCACTTTCCTTAGGTGGTCCTAAATCACAGTCAACAGCGGTGAAGAAGCTTGCTTTGGCAATTAAAGTATTTACAGGCTTCTGTTTCCTCGCATCAAAAGCACTGTAGCCAGCATCCTGTTAGAATGGCTTAAGCCACTGAAAGTCCTAATAGTCACTTAAATCTTATTATATAGTGCTCTTAATTCTGGCTCTCCTTTCCCATTTCCCCGTTTTGATTTTTCTCGTTCTCAAAACAATTTGAAAAAGACTGGAAAAATGAGAAACATAACAGAAATCTTTAGACAGTTCCATCCGCTGCACAGAAGCCCTGATAATATATTCTTTCAGGAAGGGTTGCACTACAGGATATATTTCATGCTTTAAAAAGTAACAGCCAAAAAAGGGATGGGGGGGAATGGATTGTGCACAGTAACTGTAAAATTATAGCCCTCTTGTTTTGGATCTGGTTGCTAATGTGCTCAAAAAGATCTGCGCTTCATCATATTTTATAGGGAGGATATACAGTATGTGCTCTATGGGGAGCCTATATGAGTCCTAACATTGCTCAAAAGGACAGTTAAATAAATGACTCCACCAGTCAAGTCACTGAAAAATTTGTATTTCTGCCAGCTTGCTTCCAGCCTCTTTGCATCGATGGATTGTGGTGACAGCAATTATGTCATCCGTAAAGTTAAGAAGCTGGGAATCCTTACATCAGCTCTCAGACTTGCTTTTTTGTCCCTCCTACAGTTATCACTTGTTATTCTCGGCATTACCATATTTTCTAAGAGACTACGATAACCAACACAAGCGCGATGAAAATATGGTTGGTTTTAAGCTGCTCTAAATGAGCACAGCCTTCATCCAGACTGTCACAGGTTGGAAGAGGATGCGTGGTTTTTCCCTTCTTCTGTGGGAGCGCACGGAACACCCTTTAAAAACAATCTATCTATCCCATTCAGTCCTTAACTGCTAATATTTTGTACCCACCTCAGCAAAATATAGGTTTCTGCTCGCCACTAGGGTGATTCAGCTAGAGATCTGGTTCTGTGAATCTACTGATTTTCGGGCAGCTAAGCGATAAGATTTTTGTTTTCTGGGTTTATCAGATCATCCTCTCTGAGGGGTGTCAAGACACGCCATTTTCGGAAGCGTGGCTTTATTTTTTATGCTGCCTCTTTGCCGGCGGTCACATTTCAGCGCTGACCTCTGGAAAACTTTGGAAACTCTGTTGCCTGCGTTTCCTTTATTGCTCCTAATGGCCACGGAGCACAGTCAAGGCCACTGCTCCACAGCACAGCATCTAGAGCTGCTCAGGCAGGAGGAGGGAATAATCTGAAACAATGCCACGATGTCTTTCCAGTGGCAAACTTTAGTTAATACCAGCATGTTCCACCTTAAAAAATTACTGGCAAAAGTTGTCTCTTACTGGCAGAGCTGCTGGCAGAAGTCTGTCTCTAATAGATGTCTGATACATTCATGGACAACAGTTTATGATTCTGGCACTGCTGTATTTTATGGCTGTCTTAGAATGAGTCATGGCCTTCTCTGTTTTTTTTTCCCCAAAAAAACATTCCAAATCCACTCAAATACTGACTTCCACACGGCTCTGGTTTTGCGTTACAAGCTCTTCACAAGGAGCAGGCCTCTGAATTGACTCCTGAGAGAATGCCAATGGCATCTACCACCGTTGGGCGACTACTGAAAGAGACTTGATTTAACCGGCTACGGTCTACAGCGAGATGCTCCGAAACACAAGGCGGTTGCCGCGTCTCACTGGCAAGGCGCTCTTCGCTCACTTCTCCCACCCACAGAAAGGGTAAATCGGGTAAGTTGGCTGCCATCAGCCTGAACTAACTTACACTGAACGTTATGTGAGATGAATAACAGGCCGCATTCGACAGCAGACCTTGCAGGATCAGGCCCGAACGGCTCCGGAGCCGTCTACAGCTTAAAACCGTTACTCCTACTGGCAAGTCTCCGAGTAGGGGAAGGAACACTCCAGCTGTAGCCCATGATGTTGAACACACACTGGTTAGTTTATTGCTTGGTACTAATAAAAGGTTTCCAAAGAAGACTGACTCCTGTGCAGCACGCAGACTTTCCTTGTACCACTTCCAAGAGGGCTCCGCACTCTCTTCACAACTAGCTTGAAGTGACACTCTCTTATTCACCTTGTCAAGGAGACATGTAGAGCGGAGCCAGTATTCTCCCCATCCCCTAAATCGTCTGTGATGAACACGACTGCTATATATAAACACAAAAACGAAGAAATATTTCAGAAGCAAGTTCTGAGTCTATTTTTTCCTTCATCGAGATGCTGTTTCTTACGGTCTTCTCTCCTAAGTTTAGATAGCATTACCCTTCACTTAAGCTACAACGTTTGCCAGACTTAACAGACATTTCACAATAAACTTAAAATAATGATGTTGATTAATCAAATCCCATGAAGCAAGAAAACCTGAATTACGGGGACTGACAGTAAAATCCAGCAGCTGTGTAATTCAGAGGCTGGACAAAATTATTAGCGTTTCAAGATTGTCCAGCAAAAAGGAAAAACAGCTTGCATGGCACCGATGCTCTTCATAGGGAAAAAATGTTCAGACTGAAAAATAATGCTTACTGCAGGAATTTCAAACAAAAATGTTGCTATTAATATAAAATGTTCTTTTGGCATTCAGATTTAAAGAAAGCGAAGTGAAATTATACTTGAGTTGAAAAGTTAAATTAAAACAAAGAGAGAAAATCAAAAATGTTTTCATCAACACATTTTGGAAAATTTTAAACCTCTGAGATTACTTTTTTTTTTTCCCCCAGAGTCAATTGTTCCAAAGAGAAAAGGATCAGGACTTTAGATTTGAATACGGCTAATATTTGGGAAAAGTCAAGACTAACTCCAACAGTATTTTTTTTGCTTTAAGCCCATTTCTACATTTATTTAAAGAGTTTATTCCCAGTTATTCTTTGGGAAGCTTCTATGCCTTTCCCCATCTATTGAGTGCATTGGAACGCTTTCCCTGGCATAGCTGTCAACACGGTTTAAGAAAACAAAAAAAATGGAACAGTACAGACACGGTCCGATTAAAAATATTAGTGAAACCAATCAGTCCAGTGCAAGAGCCACATATTTCTATTCTATAACGACTGGTCTTATATTAGTTAGCTAACATGATTCCTTTGGCTTTTGTACGATTTGTTTTTTAAAAACTTACAATTGGTAGACTTTCAGTTAGTTTGAACTCTGTTTTGCCTTATTCTAAATATTCCGTGCCAGAAGACAACTGACTTGTCTTCTCTTCCATGAGTTTGGAAGTTACTTCTGCACATTCCCCTGGATCTCTTGCTAACGCACTTACAAGGAGCTGTATCAGAAACAGAGGAAGGTAACTCAAAAGATCCGTGTATTGGACTCCAAGAGGCATGTACTTTGAGCGTGCCTGGACCGCGAGTTTTAGGAAAGGGGGGTGTCTCTTTCTGTAAGAAAATGCTGAGCTGGCTTTGGTGTCTGATTTGGAGATGTGATTTACAGCTGAGAGCCCAGGTCGTCATTTTTTGGTGGAGGCAAAAAATATCGTGATGGAGAATTCTTTGATGGCTCTATCAGTTGTTCCATGTTAGATCTCATGTGTTCCACACAAGATCTCCAGTTAGTTTTCTTGCTTTTAAAAAGGGCAAGATCCTCTGAGATTTACATATTTCTTGGCATACCACATAGCAAATATCACCTATTAAAAATCACTGTGTTCATCCCTCCCCATCCGAAGTCCCTAGACAGCAGAGAATAGTCCAGTGCATTAGAGGCCTTTTCCTTCCTGCCTACAGCAGGACTGATTTAACCATGACCCAAGCCACACCACGAAGCACGTCAAAAATGAGCCTGGCAGCACTAGGTTAAAGCTCCTTGATCAGCAGAGCTCTGAAAAGAGGTTTAGCCTCCTCCCCATCCCTTTCCCCAGCTGTGCATTCCAGCTGCGGTCCCTGCTGATTCCCATGCAGTCAAAACTCTCATCTCTCTGGACACCCACAAGTAGCTCCAGCTTCTGCTGAAGTTTGCGTTCTCCGGACAGGACAGCGCTCCTCCAATTTCTCGTCCTGCCCTTTCTGCCCTTCTCTGTAGGGAATACACTTTCGATCTAACTGAACTGTCTATTTGACAAAGATCTTCCAAGCGGCTGCTCTCGGCAGAGCTCAGGCACGCTCTGTGTCAACGCGCGGCGTTTTAGGCCTAGAATTCCAAAGAGCAGTTGGCGTTTCCCATCTCGGCAGCGCAAGAGCCAAATGATTCACTCGGCTGAGATCCATTTTTGAAAAGGGGCTTGGATGCTCTGATTACATCCGTACCAGGACCTTGGGTTGTCACGAAACCTAGCTTTTGGATGCCTTGAGAGCTACTGGAGTCCCGAGGCCTGCCTCAGCGCCTGTATTACACCTACACGGCGCAGTGAGGATGGGCCACCTGATGAGAAGTTACACGTGCACAACCTTTACGGTGCTTAAAGCTTAATTCAATTAGTTAATTTAATTGCTTAAAATTAATTTAATGGCTTAAAACCTGTGCGCTTAAGGCAAAAAAAAAAATGGAATATTTTTAAAACAGGTATAAATTCAGGAATAAAATGAATTCAGGAGAGTGGACTGAAACAGAAGGATTTATAAAGAGGCTAAGATAAAACCAGTGTACTTATCTACGTAATTGATGAGTGCAAAATCAATGTAATTATCTCCTAATGAATACATGCTCTAGGCCTAAATATGTGCTATGACATTGTAGCCATTGTATTTTGGTTTCTTCTAAAAAACCCAAACAAAACAAACAAAAAAACCACACGAGCACCACAAACATTCCCCCAAAAAAGGATGTGGATGCGAAGGGTGAGATGTGACCTGAGCTACTTGGAGGCAAAAGCCAGCACACACCACTGTGTCACCTGGACTCCTGACACTCCCCGCATTTATACTTAATCAGCATCAGTCCTGATAAATTATTTACCCTGGAGGAATGTAATGGGACGCCAGCTTGTCTGTGCATACGCTCTTATATTCTGCTAGACTAAATAAGCAGGGTTGGGGGCAGGGGAAAGAGCCCTGATTTCTTTCTACACTCTGGTGGATCTACTTCATACAGCGCTGGCGTCCCCCCGTGACACGAGCCATGTTTGATACACCCTTGACATGGGTATCCTTAAAAGGGAAGTTCAGGGTAGTGGTCAGGCATCAAAATACGTTAGACACAACAAGTCTCAGAAAAAATAAACTATCTCGCAGTGAGGTTTGATAGAGGAACAAAATCTAAAGGGGTAAGAGATACTACTTCGCATCCAGAGGAAAACAACCGCATCAGTATCGCAGATAGCATAATCTTACTTAACCTTACTTTTAAGGACTGGGCTTAAGGCCCTAAAAGCCAGTTTTGATAGCAGAACTACACGCTCTTATGCAATGAATTACCCTTAAATTGCAGATCCATTTATATAATCCTTGTTACATGGCACAAAGATGACTTGGCATGCAAAAGAAGTGACTGAATGCCGGAGTGCCTGTGAGGAGGCTCACTGTGACTTTTGATTGCTCACTAAATTTCTGAAGTCATAGCTTTAATATTAAATTTAACCTAGATCTTGAAGAGATTTCATTTCTAGAGCCCTTCCAAGTAAAGAGATGCCCTGTAGTGCACCTGATTGAAATAGATTTGATGGGAGATTAGACAGCATAGTAACAAGAGGGATGGATTTACATTTTTTCAAAACGACCCAGATAAACGTAGATGAAAACAAGCACTCAATAGGAACATGCAAGGAACAGTCTCCACAGATAAAGCATCTGGGAGACTCTGCATTTCCACTTTTTCCCTTAGGTTTCCCATATGTTTTATGGAATAAAGAACTACAGCCAAGAATAAAACAACCCCAGCTCGCCCCACAGCACTTGAGCATCAAAAAGGTGAAACGTGTTGTGAAAAGGTCAAAACACAACAAACACCACATGAACACTGAAATAGTGTTGAGTTCCTCCTCACAAATGTTCTGGAATCAAAAGCGTTAGAGTCAGAAACCTGCCCACACTTCAAAGGAGTTCAGAAAAGCAACAGCAGCAACAATTCTGAGAGGGGACTCCTATAAAGAAAATAATGCAGGAACACTGAAGGCAGGATTCCCTGCTCAAACGAGCGTCTCTCCTATCCTAAGATAATATTGCCATTCCTGGGGTACAAGACAACTCTTAACAAGCCACCTCCTCACCCTTTAAAATAAATTACAAACAAGTAAATTCTGCTTTTAGCACAAGCTTACTTCCATTCTCCGCGAATATGACGGGGGAGCAAAGAAAGATACTCTATATCTCCTTCTAACTTTGGACCAACACTCATGCTTTATCACAATGCCTAGATGAAACTTTTTGGTAACAGTCCACTGTTGAAATAAGAAAACATCTCCCTGAGGAGGCTGGGAAGGAGAGAAAAGAATTAGCCTGGATAGAAGAAGGGAATGAGGGTGATGAGATGGAAAACAGAGATGTTGATCTGGATGCAGTACAGGATCAGAGATGGGAGGGAAATATGACTCTAAGTCACCCATCTGCTCTCCTAATTCTGGAACAGAATGAAACTGTACCCAGTCTGCCCAGACACAACTCCTACACGCCTGGGTGAGGAAAGTGTGGAGCATATAGATGACTCCATTGGATTTATGCCATTTCCACTAGGAGAAATTCTGGCTGCCTTGTTAGGGCAGGCCTTGGTTCCCTGAGCGGTGTAAAGTGAGTATCTTCCCCGAGGGACTGTCAAGCATTTTTTTTTCCTTCCCTTGCATTCTCACTTTGGACCCCAGTACTATGGCAGCACTGGCCAAAATGATCATCTGAAATATCTGTAAGCTTTTCACGCTTACTTAACTGATGCATAAAGATGGGGGTAACCAGGTGTCCTACTACAGAGAGAGAGATAGAGACTGTGTAGATGCCCGAGTACAGTTACCAATGTAAAAAAGTATAGACTGTGACAAACGATTCAAATAAGCTAGAGCCATCGACTGTAATAATAGTGAGATTGCATATTGCAGTTGCTAAACGAACGCCTGGTGAAATGCCTTACATTTCCTTGTGTCCTATAAAGCCTGAATGTATTGCTCAGGACAAGCGAGTCACCGGTTTAACAGTATTTCTATATGTATTCGAATATTTCTTTGTATATTTCACATCTGAATATATGTGTGTCATATTTACCCCAAATTACTCAAGAGAATTCGGATGAATTGGATATATGTCACAAAAATGAAAAGTTTTGTTTCAAAAACTTGTTAGAGTTGCTAGGGGACAATGTTATAGTTACCTACTACATCATTATTTACAGAATCCAAACACGTTAAAACACAGAAATTAAAAACTAAGGGCATCATAAATCTTAGATAGTACACAGTCAGACAAAAAGATGTTATTCCTCTCAAGAAAATATTTCAGTTTGAGACACAGAGCTGAGCTCCACAACTTGGAGCAATCTAATATTTTTGCTATATAGATTTCAATAAATAATTGATTTAAAAAACACCACTAAGTGGGATTTGTCAATCAAAGCGCTTTTATGGTTTGAGATTTTGGTTTTTTTCTTTTTTGTAATACAACACTTAGAACGGTGGTTTCTTGGTTATGGTGTCATATATTCACTTTAACAGAATTGCTTCTGAGCAACACAACAGCAGATGTTAAGTGCCAAAGCTTTAGCAAGTGACGCAGTAAGACCAAAACCACTGTAGCTTAAAGCTGGAAAAAACCTATGAAACGATCCTGTCACGGGGCAGACAAAATACATAAATGCACTTTAGCAGCCTGAAACAAAGAAACAGTATGCATCATAATTCCAACATACTTGTGATAAAGAGTTCTTTCTGTGCATGTGTGAAAATGTCATATTAATATTTACTTTTTAATATTTACTTATCATATTTTGCAAACACAGAAAACCAAAAATGGGTATTTTTCACGTTCTCACAGGTTTGGGTTATTTTCACCTTGATTGACCGCCTTTCTGCCCCATCCACCTCTAGCACTTTTTTTACTTTCCCATGTCTTTTTTTCCCCCCTCTCATTTTGGCATTGACCAAAATAAGGAGGCAGCAGACAAACAAGAGACTGGAAAAAACGGAGTTTTAATTCTAGTTTTCTTCAAATAAAATTTAAACTTCTTTGCATGTAAGTTGTGTTAACTGAAATAGTCCTGTGACAAGGGAACTCCATCAGAGAGAAGGATCTTGCGCATGCTTAGATCCTTCTCCTGTGGGCACTGTGGATGTGACTGCTGTACTCCTCAGGGGCCTCGAAGCTTCAGCAGTCTGAATGCAATTAATTAGCACGCACCGCTCAGCCCCAGAACTTGCCCGTGAGCGGGGGACACTGCTGCCAAAGACAAGATAAAGGCAGCCACGAGGCAAACGGCAAGAAAATCAGGACGGATTCTCTCCCAGTCAGCAGGCCTGCCGGAACCAAGTAACTGCAAACCATATTCCATCGTGTCAGCGTTTCCTCTCTTCTTGCAAACGTGGAGGATCTAGGGCGAGTCACCAGCTCATAGGATGTCTCAGACAAAAAGAATAGGTCCCTGCCGTGCTGAGCAGATGAGTCTGGATCTGCTCCAGAACGACCTTTATTTCGGAGGTAGAGCCCCTACCTCCTTCTCTCTGCAACACAGTTTGAACCCTGCAGGGTTCCTCTAATCCCCAGGCGATGGTGTTCATGTCAAAGGTAATGACAGTGCCCCAAGAGATAATTCGACTTCCCAACGTGCTTGTACACTAGAGAGGCACTCTCCCTTTAACAGAAAGGCAGTTAAGTGCACGGAATAGCACAAAAATACATATAAGCAGTATGACGACACTATCTGACCCTGCTCTGTCAATTGTGCACCCTTCTTCCTGCCCTCACTCATTCCCTACATTAACAAAATTACAGTTGTATCCAAGCCACTAAGTAAAAGGTCATACAGGTGCATACAGAGAATTCTGAATAGAATTTCTTTTGCTCTTGTTAGGAGCTGTGCACTTCATAGGTTATGCTGCCTTCGTGCTTCCATTTTATTTGAAGTTTGATTTCTTTGTAACACACAATGCTAGAAGTCTATTGAAACCTGGCAACATTAACTTTTTAGCGATTTTGGAGTTACTTGTCTACATCCTGCCTCCTCATCACCTCATGTCTTCCTTTTGGATCACGTCTTTCCATCAGGAGAAAATCCTTCACGTGGTGTATGTTGCAAACCCGCTCTCCGGCCTAGGAATCAATGCTCACCTTATCTTATACTGCGTTTCTGCAGCACTTCAAAGAAACAGCACATGCCAGTTTGTGGAGCATTTTATAGTGCCCTCAGAGCACCGACTGGTCATATGGTTTAAGCCCTCCTTATCTTCAGCGATGACAGACAGGAAGAAATGAGAAGATGAGGCGAGGAATAAATCATTTATTACACTAAATGAAGCCAGTGCAATTCGCTAAAATAATTTTCTTGTATGAGTTGCCGTATAACAATTCCTACAGTTGTCACAGGGGCCTTGTGCGAACAAAAGGGGTGGTTTTTTTATGATCACAAATGGGAAGGAAGCAGGTCTATGGCACAATATCTCTGTTAGAAACCCTTGATCTGAAGTCTGGGATGTTATAAGTTGGCACCAAAATAGAAACACTAGAGTGATAGAGGAACGGACAAACCGCAGGCCACCAGATAGGAAAAAAATATGATACCCTAATGTGAGGCCCCACAGACGGGAGAGAAGATCTGGACAATGTTACCAAAGAAAGGGAAAGGGAGAGAGAGGCAGAGAAAGGAACTACAAATATATATGCACGATATTATGACCAAAAGCCGAGATAAGGGTGCTGCGTTGTCATTTTATCTCTCTACCAAAGATATACTGGTTAGCTTAACTATTTCTACGATTCCTAAAACTTACTTATTCACCTACCTATTTGCTTATATATGCCCTGCAATGCTTTATCAGTCTGATCCAAACCCAATGGCAAAGGCGGCAGGAAGGTAGGGAAGACGCCTCTGTTCAGACAATGTATTGCTGTATCTAAATGCTTGCTGCTCTCTCTGTTTACTGATTAACCAATAATTGTTATTGACTTCTCTCTTAACTTCATTCTATTAAATGCCATCTCCTAATTTTTATGGTAGCCGGATACCTTCATTATGGGGACTTGCTTTTCCAATAGGCTATAGCAAAGCTTAAAAGTTGCCGATAGCACAGTGTTACCTGTTTCTCCTCTTCGGGGTGAAATGTTCATCCCTAGCCCCCACGCGACACAAGGTGCTAACTTCATACTTCATTTGATGTTCTACTGGCAGCCTCCCAGAAAGTAGTTTATCTAGGTACTTTTACGGCACTCATCACTTCAGTATCTGGTGTCTTCCAAAATTCAGTCCTTATTAATATATGGGCTTATCCACAGTCTCTCTGTCCGCAATGGAGTAATACCACCCAAAATAGCTCCTTCCCTTATTCTGAGCTGCGGCCCTCCAAACCTGGCTGCTCAGATGTCACTGCTGAACACTTGATTACGCCAACCTAAGCAGAGAAGGGCAAACTCCCTGTGGTGCCCGACAGCGCTTGTGAGCAAACCAGTGACTCGGTACGTACAGCAGAACCAGGACAGGAACACTGGCGATCAGGGGCGCACCCAACTTCAGCACAAAGAGAAATGAGACGTTTATTACACTGACATTGTATTGAATAAGCTGAGAATGAACTGCTGTGAAGTTGGCTTATAGAAAGGTCTGGAAGGAAGTCCAAATAATGCTGAATAAAAGAGGTGGTGAAATACCAGGTACTTCTGATGATGAACCCCACCTGTGCTCCTTCTCTGCACAGCTAAAGACTGTTTATGGACCAACATAGGACAGGACAACGCTGCCTAGGAGGATAGAGGCTAAAAATATTGACCCAAGACTGTGAAAGTACAAGTTAGCACTGGAACTAGCCTTTTCAACATCTGCTCAGTGTCAGCACAGCTGTCAACAGTGTGGAGTTTGAATACATTCCTCGAGAAGCCTATCTTCACTTAGGATGAGCTTCCAGTTACAGACAAAATCACTGATGCTATAACACTCAAGAAAGACAGCAGAGGGGGAAATCTTACTTCCCCAGGTTGATAAAATTTGACAAGAAGAATCTTCCTTCAGTCATGGCTTCTACTTCAGCAGTTTGGGATTTTGCAGAAAAGGAAGTTCTGCAACACCATAGAGATCTCCCCAGAAAACATGAAATGGTTTTTATACAAAATTTCATTCTGGAAAAACATTGAAAAAAAATATTTTGCTTTCAACACAGTTTTTACTTATTTCTCAGAATACTTTAATAAAATGAATTTATCTGGGATTTGGAACCTTATGGTTAAAACAAACCATAACAGAGTCCATGGTCCTTCACACAACAGAGAAAAGCCTGGAAGAGTTACATCTGGTTTCTACAACAGCAAGTAGTGGTAAGCAACATTGCGTTATATGGTCTATAATACATATTTGAGTTTATGTTACAGCAGAAGACAAGACTACCCGCGAGCTTCGGATACAAGTTTGAGTTGTAGGAAGACTGCCTGCCCTCTCCAGACAGGACACCAGGCCAAAGGTAGGCAAATAGGATACACTTTTTCATGTTTGCAGCAGTGTCCTGGTCACCCGCTCCAAACATCTCTCCTTCACAGATCAGTTTGCTACTTTATACTTAAAGAATTTCCAGACAGACTGGAGGACAACGAGAGGCCAATAAATTTCTGAACCAGCTTAAAGGAAAGCAAAGTACGTAGTACATACCTTTGGAAGAATACATACTACTTCTGCAGCATGTTTCAGAAAAAGATTCTTTATAGACAGGGGGTACTACCAAGGCCTGTGACAACACTGATGGAGATAGAGCATCCAGATGATGAGGCCAGCGTTTGGCAGGCTTACACCAGCTGAATGCAGTCAGCCTAGAAGAAGACTTTCCACAGGACTAATTGCATCCAAGCTGCCGCGTTAGCCATCCTTCTGTGCAGGCATAAGAGGGCGCACTGTTCTGAGTGACAAAGCGCGGCAAGCTACCAGCAAAGTCTTGCTCTGTGCCAGCCACACGTCCACCACAACCCGCACAATGAAATCCGCCTGTGGCAGATCCGTTACAGTCCCGTGGAAGCGGCAGGACGCACTGGTAGCCAACTAATCTACTGGGTGGCGCATGAGGAAGAGCGCACGTGGCCGCCTGCCCATCCACCTGGCTTGTCCTCCTTATTCCCTCATGGAACTATCCTTCTCAAGTTCTGTGTTAATTAATTTCTGGTAGGAACTGAAACTTCACTCAAATGTGTTCAGTTCACGTATAACCTCAAACATCTCTTCGGGTGAAAAAAAAAAAAAGAAGGGACTTTGATCTCGGAAAAGGTCATTATACTTTATAGCTTTAAACATGACATGCAACCTAGGAATGAATCTTTGAACAGGCTTTTTGTCCATGTTACTCACAGCTGTTGTCTATTATTGTTAATAAAAGTTTATTAGTAGTGTTTCACAATCATATCCTTGTAAACAAATAAAAAGGAACAAATCCAAAGTGTTTGGCTTGGGTTGTTTGGGGTTTTTTTTTCATCAAAAAATAAAGATTCTCCAAACAATTGCATTAATTTTTGAGATTCTATAGTGTATTGTGTGTTTTAAAATCACAGTTTTTCAGCAGCAGTCAGCATACGTGTAATGAAGGAGACTAGAATAACTTTGAGTTTCACTATGTGCTACTGACGCAGACTCACACAGGGAACAAAATCTGTAATGGATAAAGAAATTTAATTTCACAAACCTGGACCCCGTCTTCCAAGTCATTCCTTAGCAACCATGCAGTAAGCAGTAAAACAAACAGATCTTCACCAATCACCCCTTTACTTCTTTCTATTGATTAGGCCACATTTTTCAACTAAAATACTGGTATATTGGAAAAGACTAAAGCGACTAACCTCCTGACAAAAAGTGCTTACTTTGCACAGAGAGAGGTAGCCTCATAGCACGTGCTCATACATCTTCACCCATGAGAAAAACTCTTTTTCCACAGCTCCAGACAACTCTTGTTTAGTTGGATTCTCTTAAATTTCTGGAGAAAGCTTCTCCCAAGATGACCATCGTGCTGCATCGGTGGGTTACGGATGTTAGAGGGGTGAAAGAAGGGCATGGGAAGTAAGATTCGCAGCTGATGGCAAATAGAATTAAAAGACAACTAACAAATTAGACACTAAAGCATCAGGGTTGTTTGATGGAGAAACAGCTGTCTAACAGAAAACTAACAGTTTCTGTAGGAAAATGGTGCTTGATCATATAAGGAGATACAGTAAACACAGTGATAAAATCACCTGGTTTAGGTACTTTATAGAGATGTCTGGAAACATAGAACACTTCATCTGTGGCCTTCCCTAACTCGCATGCAACCTAGGCATGCAACCAACCTCAGCATGTCAAAAACTGGGAGCTCCGTGCATGGGCAGTCACTAGGAGAGAACACAACAAAAAAAAAGGAACCCTGAGCAAGACATTTAAAGTATATGTTATAGCTGCTAGAAATCTCAAAAAATGCAAAGGGCTAGGGTGGAGAGGATGTGGTTTTTTCTCAGCTCTCTCTCTTATGATTAATCTCAGTAGTGATATCTCCACAATAGAAACATGATTAATTTGCTTCAAGCTGCTGATATTATAGCATTGTTATAACTTAACTCAGCTCGCTGCTAAATCTCAGCTTTTGCAGAGATTCCCATATTCAATGGCTATTCTGTGAGGCCCTGATCTGCTTGGAATAACTCAATGTTATCGTAGGATGGGATCCCAAGAAATGTTTAGAGTTGAGATGTATTCCCAACTGTGGCACAGACACTAATTGGTATCTGAAGCAAATAACTAACTTTTCTGACTTGATGCGACTGGGTAGATTTTAAACTGGTGATTTAGCTTTTCATCATCAAGGGGTGTGGTTTCGCATTTACAAAACAGAGATCAAAAGTAGCAAAATCTATTCTTAATTAATTATTTATCTAAAGAACGAGTTCCCTCCTTCTGCAAGAGCAGCGGGCAGGAACAAGTTCAGTTGCTCAAGTTCCTTTAACAGAGGTGTTTGCAACTTCAAAGCACAGATGGTTCTCTTCTACTAGCACACTATCCAAAGGTACAACGTGCGTTGCGCTAGTTACTCGTCCTAGCGCCGAGTCAAAAGGACGTAAAAATACTCACTGCCATTATAAGTTCTCTCATATGCAAATTCAACTGCTTGTTCAAATATTTGTGAGAACCATGACACTGCCAAAAAGGGGAAAGAGGCAAACTCAAAGGCTGGCCAAAGAAAATTAATAGAAACTTCCAAATAAGAATGCACCGTTTCCCACCCTTCTGTGTTCACGCAGTTTCAGCTGTTAACTAATGCTAGTAAAGCGATTGGGAGTTTAAAAGCTTCACATTAAGTAAGAAATGGGCAAAAATCAAAGCTCTGGAAGGGAGCAACCTAAAATTCTCTAATGGTTTGAATTCAAACCCACTTGGCAGCATGGACCTATCTTTGATTTAATGGCTAAGTAACAAATATTTGTCTGTGAGAACATGAACAAACTGCTTCCCGAACATAAAACAGAATCCTTTTGAGATTTTGGACCACACAGTCTTGTTCTTCCTTAATGGACTCCAGTAATTTAAGAAATTCTATCTTATCTCATAAGTAAAATAGAAAGAAGGATGCTTCCAACATACTGAAGTATGCTAAGTTTTAGGCTTTAGTTTGGGTTTAGCTTTTTTTCTTTTTTTACAGTATAAATGTTAATTGACATTATATCCATAAATCTTATGTGAATGAAAGCATTTGGTTGAGGAAGACAGAACATTTCCAAGACACTTTCAACTTGCAAATTAATCTTAGGGGGCCTAGTCTCACTTGTCCTTTTATCACATCTCAGTTCTTTAAAAATTATTCCAGCTACAGCTATAGCCTTTCCTCCTCGTGAATTTTTACCCACTTTAAAAACCGAGTCTTGCTAACAGTAGTAGATAATAAATTCTTTTTGAGTTAATTATGCTTTGTCAAATAAAGGTCACCTCATAACACCACTTTGTAGTTTAATATAGCTTGCAACAGGTAGGCAAATGTTGGAGGAGTCAGAGTCTAAAGGGACCTGAAGGTCTAAAGAGATATAGGTTGACGTCCCTTTAATCAAAATCCCATCTCCTATATTTTCAGGTAGAAGACTAGATGTCAATATCAACATATCCTTCATTAATGCCAGCATGTTGGACAAAAGCTGTTCTTATGAAACACACTGATTTCAGTCCAGTGGGGTGGGCGGAGCAGGCTGCCTGTGTATGATGTTGAAAAATCCACTGATGACATGGTAAACAAAAGAGTATAAATCACCAAAAAAAAGCACTGAAATTTATCAAGATAACAGCATTTACTTAGGTGTACATTTTGCCTCATGGCGTTGTTCAATTTGGTTCTCTCTACAGCATTTGTACTTTCTGTTTTATATCTTAGCATCGAACTGTTGGGGTTTCCCCCCTGTTTTATTCCCGTGTTTAAGATCTTAGTTTTTCTACTTCCTGCATAGTTACAGAGTTCAGCTGATATACGGTTCTTTTTTTATTGTTTGTTTGTATAGTTTGGTTGAGGTGTAGATAGCTGTCTGTTTTTATTGGTTCATTAAATTGGTTGTTCCCATGGTAACTTTTTAGTGCATTTTTTCCTGAGGTTTGAAGGATGCTTTGAGGCTTTTCCGCAGTGGTCTGGTAATCTTCATCAGACTGCAACATGCCTTTACATCTTCCTCCATGTTTTGACCATCTTAGTGCCTTAACTCTTTGCTGCTTAGGTGGATCTGATGGCCTTGCATATTGCAATTTCTATACTGGCATTTAAATGAAAGTTACGGAACCCAGGATATAAAATCCACACAGGAAAAATAGATACATGATTAAAATATAGTCTATGCATAGGTGTAAAGAAATCTGTTCTTTTTCAATCTAGACTTATTCTGTCAAGAGCATCTCCTGGCTTACACATGGAAGTATGTGTAATGGTCCCAGCGTGTTTTGGGCTTAACTCTGCTTTGACCGTCCCAGCCCTTTTACAACACACAAGCAGCAGAAGGACAATTTGAAAGACAACCTGCCTGCAGAAAAAGAATTTTTCAAGGTCTTCCCCCAAAATTCACAAAAGTAATAGCGGTAGCTGTGGATCACTTGTATAAAGAAGTAGTGGTAATAATGATGATAAATAATACATAATATAAAAATACACACAGGACAAGGGACCAAATTTCCTGACCCCTGCTGCACTCCATCCACAGCAGTGGCCCTCAAGAGGGGTCCCAAACTGTCTCAGAGCTGCTCTCCTCCCTTCTGATTCCTGCCCAAGTGCAGCTGCGTTAAAGCAGGGCATCACTCTCTGTGTAACAAGGTGACCTGGGACCACATCAAACCCTCCGCCACAGAGCTCCTGGCAGAGACACGACAACAGCGGAACGGTCCATATTTCAAAGCTGCGTTTTGGAAACCGATTTGCTAGTTTTGTTGAAAACCACAGATTGCCTAACAGTGCAAAAAGCTGCACGTACACCTTACAGTAAGTATATCGGGTAGAAAAAGAAAAAAAAAAAGCACCCTACTGACGGATCCTGATTAGATGCTGCACATCCCTACGCTGGTACGGCTCACTGCCAGGGAGAGGCCATTGTTCAGCACCTTCTGCTGAACAGAAAAACGAAGCCGTGCTGAGCTACGTATGAAAACTTAACTTTATTCTTCTGCCTACTGGAATCATATGCATGTTCACATTTATTTAGAAAACCCAGATTATTTTTCTGTTTTGTTTCTTACGAAATTCAACTTGCTACCCGCCGGGGTCAAGTTTTCAGGTAACTTGTCTTTAGCATCCCCACAGCTTCCTTTCTTTTATAACGTTTACCCTTTAAACAGCCTTGCAGACTATACAAATCTTGGTATGGAATGATTATTTAAAAAGAAAAAAAAGCAAAACCCCAAACAAACCCAAAACAACTCTGAAATACTCTTATGATAGGCTTGCCTTCTCTGCTAAATTATATAAGATTTTTCCTTAATTGTTCAAATAGCCCCCAAAATAGTACTGACTGAAAGTTTGACATTTTATTTCGTAATGGCAACTCTGTTACCATAATTCTTCACATCCATTTCTACTTAAGAAAATGCAGAAAAGGAGAAGATCTAAAAGCACAATGCAGATTTGGGTTTTAAGAAAGTGGAAACGTTGAGAGGGCTCAGAATACCTATGTCCAGATGGTAGAAGTTCAGAGCTTTTTTGCACTCCTGATGATGAGAGATCATTTGAATTCCTGGGGAAGTATGCAAATTTGGTGCTAACAGGGCAATTATGGAAACAATTAATAACGGGAACAATGATGTGCATCATCATTTTTCCACAGTGTCAAGAAGGAAGCAGCTTTGAGATCTGATTCAGGCCACCTGCAGACTCAGGCAGGCCTCAATCAGTTAACACTGTTTGTAGTTGGAAGGCAATATTTACAACCCCAGGAACTACAGGTGGATT
The DNA here is from genome assembly GCA_013399435.1 of Arenaria interpres. NCBI lineage: Eukaryota > Metazoa > Chordata > Aves > Charadriiformes > Scolopacidae > Arenaria > Arenaria interpres. The sequence goes on along the minus strand of VXAK01014452.1, from coordinate 38,202 downwards.
TAAGAGATTTAAATTAGCGAAGCCTTTGAGGGTTCTGCAGTGGCTTTGGAAGAAAAAAGAAAGCATGAAGAAACCAGGGAGTAAGGGGAGTAAGCCCACCTAATCCTGGGGTCCTGTGCCTGTGGCTTGGTAGATTGAACAGAGATAGCTTTGGATTAGTCCTATTTTTTTGGTCTAATATTTTCTTTGGTAGAGATGGATTATGGTAGCAAAGTTGCCTTTGTAAAACTGCATCTTGAAGCCTGTGCTAATTTTGGACACTATTTATTTGGATTGTTTTGGAAGAATACTATTGAATTTAATGGAGAATTATGCCCTTTGCCTAAAAATTCTGTAGTTTGTTTTTCTCAATCATCTCATAGTAAAAGCAATTGTGTGTTACAGTCTACAGAGCAAAGCATTATAATTATGGCCAGTAAATTATATAGGCTTTGGGATGAGATAATCCTATTAGGTTTCCATAGTAAAGCCCTGATTTCATTCTTACTACCATTCTGTAGGACGTTTCCACAGGAAAAATTTGAGCTAATGCAGAATCTCTACTATCTTCCTCTTGGCCTCCAGCTACTACAGAGCATAACAATTATAAACTGATAAATCACTTGAATCGTTATGACATCTTCCATTGACTAGGAGGGCAGTGGTACATACACACATGCTGCTGCCAACATTAAATAACGTCAACTGAATTAAGTAAATGATGATTTAGCCTCAGCTAAGCTTTTAAGGGCAAATTTTTTTCTCTCAAATAGGGATGACGGTTGTACTTCCTATATTCAGATCTTGTTACACTTTCAAAGTCCAGTTGATGAGTTTGCTGATTTCACTAGGCGCTTTGCCCATGCTGAAAGAGCAGGATATTAGAGCTGAGTCCTGCCATATAGATTTAGGAGGAGGAAAAGGTATAGCGAGTTTGAAAACTCTTAAGTTCCCACTAATGTGTGGACAAGAACAAGTTTCACATGGCACAGACACACAAGTCTGCTTTATTCCAGAAATTTTTACACCCTACAAAGTTATAAATAATTCCCAACCTTTAGATGTATCAATCTTGTGTCCCTGTCATTGTCATTGCCTGTCGGTCCCCCACCCCCCAAAAAAAAAGAATTGACAGTGCTCCAATAACTGATAGGCAGTCTGAGTGGCATAACTGTATTTGTTTAACTAGCAGCCTTTGACCCAAAGAGCGGTTCTCGCTCCTGCCAGCACAGTTGCAATAATATTTGTAGAGCTTCACTAAAATATCTGGAGGTTGGTTGTTCTTTTTCCTCTTTGAGAAGAGGAGAAGAGGCAAAATGCCGTAGGCTGGCAATACAGAGATGGTCAGGATGAACAGAGGTGCTTGCTAGACTCAAACTAACAGTGCAAACAATTCTTTGCTTCCCAACAAAGAGGGGATCAGTTCCATTTGCCAACATGCACTGCAGCTCCGTGTAACCACTAAAAACCCCGTCCACAAATTCAAGGTCTGTCACTTTTGGCACAGGGACCAGAATAACTGTATAATCCCGGTGTAAAAAAACATGCAGTAGTTGGTGGTCTTTTGTTGCTCGTCCCCTGCCCCTTCTCCTGCCAAGTGACACTAACAGTATCTGCTCAGCAGACCTGCCAAAGACAACAGCATCACTCCACTAAGTCCACCTTTTGGACAAACCAGACTTGTTTTAATTTTGCGTTTGCCACTGTCTGAGTCTAACTGTGCTAGGAGCACAAGTTTAACTATATATAGGAGCCCTAAATACACTCATTACAGCTGTGAAATGACATTGTAGAAAAAAAGGAAAGATGAAACACAGGGTACAGCAGATGGAAGAAAGAAGACAATGTTGTTCATGTTTCATCCACAAAGAGAGCTAAATTAAGCAAAGAATTTCATTTTCAGAAGGCATTTTTTAATAACGTCATTATCATGCACTTCATAACAAAAAGAATGCGGAACGGACTTTGAAGCATCTGATTTTCCATGCTAGTGAGGAGAAACAAGCCTGTTTTCACTGTATAGTCACTCAGTGGCTAAATTCTAAGTGGTCTCATTGCTCTTTTCTGTACTGCCTGTACATTATTGGCCATGACTCATTAACTACTGTCATCACTAGATGGATCCTGTTTTGTCTTCCAGCTCGACCTGGGAAGTCCATCTGACTTTATCACAAGAAGCAAACCAGAAAGAGACTGTCACTACACGTTCGAGAATATCAGCATCTCTCATTCTTTAGATACCAAAACATAAAACTTCGCTTGGGAATCCAGTATCAAATATCTGTTACAATATCAGTATCAAATATAATGCAGCCAAATATCTTTTGTCTTGATGACAAAGCATGTCCTAGTTTGAAGGCAAAGAGATCTCATTACCTCAAAATCATCTATATGATTGCTTAGAGAATGCACTTTTATTTTTGTTACACACCAGACATTACACACTTCTCTCCTGTCCCCAAGTTACCATTATTCATTTTTAAATGTTAAAATTGTATGCAGAATAGATATATTTTTCATATAAATTATGCCGTGACATCCATCTGATTTCTGGATGGGGAGCAGGGGTGCTGAAACGTCTAAAGAAATGGGAAAGAAAACAGTATTTTGACTCTACAAGGTTTCTAGATAATTTAAAACATTCCTCATAATGATTATATCTATAGTCGTCGTATTATTATACCTATATTCTTTATCATTCGATATCGTTACTCCTCACTGAATGCTGAAAACAACTCTTAAGCTGAGAAAGACTAAATCCCACCAACTTTCAGTGACACTAACCAGGAAAAGCTTTTTTCAGCTTCACCATAAGCAGAGAATACTTGCTACACTTGCTTTTAAGTACAACAGATTAGTCCCTCTCTCCTCCCCAAACCGGTGTCCATCTTTTCCCATTCCTGTACATATTTCTCTCACACACACAGTTTCTTGCTCTCATAGGAAAAAACCTAAAATGCCTACCGCACAGAAACAGTATAAACAAAAGACAAGTCCACAAGAGAAAGCCACTAGGACGCTGGTTAAAATATTTTCCCATGAATCTAAAAAAGATAACAGGCACTTGCTTATATGTCTCCTTTCATCCCTGAAAGCTTTAAAGTTAATTCATGGTTTCATAACTACAATAAAGTAACCATGCAGAGATTAAAATCAGGGCCTCTTTTTATTTGGATATCAACAGTATGAATCCCACCCAGGTCTTTCTAAAAGCAGCCTTGGCTGACACTCCAAAATGCTTCCTCAAGTTCATCTTCAGCCAAATAAGAAGTGGTCTGGAAAGGATTCATCCTTTTAGTGTACACAGAAGATCCTCGTCTTGGATCTATAAACCGAGTCTTTAAATTCCATTGTAATTACTTTGCAGTCATAAATAGAACAGACACTATTTGTGGCATCCCAGCTGGCTTTTTAGACAAGGTGCACAAATCTTCAAACAGAGCATTCAAGAAATAAGTGGGGACAGTGACAGGGACTGGAATATGATAATATATGAATTCTCAAAAAGCAAACAAACAAAAGGCATTTTTTTTTAACCTGCAGTAATAACAAAAAAGAATTTTCTGTATCAAGGAACATTTACTCAGAAGCTGGATTCCCACCTGGAATGGTTCTGTTTTCAAGAAGGCCGGGTTGGTGCAAATAAAAGTTTCACTATAGCAAAGCGCTTTACATTGTTTAACTCTTAAGACATGATGAATCAACAATCTTACACAAATAATTGAAGTCTTCACTCTGAATTTAAGAATCAAAACCAAAACACTATATTCCCCAAGAGACACATTTTTTGAGAAACAGTCACGGAAATTTAAGACTATATAGCTAGGGTTAATGCTTGTTAAAGATTTTACCAAAGATTACAAGTCACTGACAGTCCCTCTGAAATCTCTAAATGCCTAGCTTCCATGGATACATATGCAATGACCGCTCCATTTTAAGCTGGGATAAAATTATTTGCATAGATGTTGTCTGCCAGGGGTTCCCCCGACCCAGCTCTTCTGCTGAACAGCAAATGATACTTGACCATCCACGAGACAATCAACACTACAGTTTTCTGTTTATAAGCTTAGTATAAAATGAACATTCAACAGGTCTTTTAACGTGTCCAATTCTTGCACTAATACACACCCGAGAAGTTTCATACACTCAGCAGTAAAACATCACTGAAGAAGGTGGATTATTAGAGCGTACAACCATTCTCGGTAACATCATCTAGTGCAGTATCTAATCTCCAACGCTGGTCTTAAGTAAATGTTGAGGAAAGAGCGACTACTGAGTAGGTTTACATGATATCCTCCACTGCCTCCAGGGGTAATCTCTTAATACAAAAAAGTACAACATCAACATAAGCTAACTGTATCGTCACTGTCCATCACCGCAATGGTAGACCACAAACGAACAGGAGTTTTAGAACAAGTGATTTTTTAGTAGAGAAGAAGGCAGTCAGTCGGACAGAATATACTTCCTCAGAATACAGTCTAAGGAAATTCTAAGGAAAAAAAAAAAAAGAAAGAAAATGGAGGATTTGGCTAAAAAGACTCTACAGCAGGTATACAGGTCTATCGAAAACACCAACTGCAGGGAAGACTGAAATAACTGGAGCTCTATCAAGCAACGTCAAGCAGGAGAGACACGATACGATTTTTAAGCTCCAAAAAGACAACTACTGCAAAGGGCAAGCTAACAATCTGCTTCCCATATCCATAGCTACAACAAGCGACGGACTTAACGGCAGAAAAGAAGTTTTTTAAACATTTGCAAAACGTACCCCAGAGTAAGGGTAGTGAAACTCTGTAATATATTGCCTGGGGGCCTTAAAAGAATAACTGTAAAGTTTTGGAACAGGTTAGACAAACATCTGTCAGGATTAGCTCATGCTGCCTTGGGGCAGGGTGATGAACTAGGTGATCTCTTGCGCTCCATTTTAACCCTAAAATTCTATAATTATTAGCAAAAAGCCCCACAATTCCATGGTAAGAACCAGAGAACATCTTGCATTCACTAACAAGCCAAAGGCAGTGATGAAAAAAAAGCAGTGGTCTACCATTGGACGAAGATGGCAATTTTTTAATGACGCTGAAAAGAAAAGCAAAAGTTTCAACGTGTATTTGCATTCTTCAACTCTGCTTTTATTTTGCCTTCAGGTTTCTTGTGTATGCAAGTAAACTCCTAAGTTCCTCAGGGAGAAAGAGAGAGGAGGAGAGTCATCCTTTAAACCTCATTTTCTTGAAAATGGAGGCTAAAAACTAATTAGAGATGAAGAAGCGTTTCCATGAAGCGTGGGAGACCTGCAAGGAGGGGGGCATTCTACATCTGATGAGACTCAGGTTTTACAGGGCAGATCTTCACTGTGTAAAGTAGTATTGTCCAGAGACCATGTGATGAACCGCGTGAGATCTATAACCAGAAGCTGTATGACTGCATTGTCATGGGACAAGAAGCAGGTATTTTCACTGCATAGACTGCATCACACTAGCTAACCGGGAGGGAGAAGCAAGATGGTGTTTTGTGAGTGGTACCACACTGGATCTGGTGTGCCTATCGGCCTAACCCAGTGCAGGCTCAGGAGTCCCTCTACTCTCAACTCTACTGAAGAAAGAAAAAAAACAAGTGATGGAAAGAGGCTTACATCAGATTTGCTATTCGCAGGTAAATATCTGAGTACGTATAACAAGGCTAAAAATTTCAGATCATCATGAAATAGTACTAGAGTTAGGGAATGACTTGACAAAGTCCTGTGCGAGACCTTAACCAGACTTAAGTTCTCAATAAAATTGGTTTGGTTTTTTTTCTGGAAGTGGAATAGTTCCACCCAAGGAAAGCCAAGGGCATAACAGTGTGGGGACTCACCTGATACCTCGCAGAGGTGAGATATGAATTTCCCATATTCTAGAGACTTACTAGCTTGCATCAGCTACCTTTCTATTCAACTGGCCATTTCTCTCAGATCAAAACTTGAGCTGCCCTCACAGAGACAAGGAACATTTTCCAGGTCAGCATCCTTTGATGTGTGCTTCCGTTACGAGCAGCTTTGACAAAAATCAGCATTTTTAATTCAGTTTCATACCCAATTTTTTTTTATTTTTTTCACATTTCAGAAAATCTCTGGTTTGGTTCCCTTTCCACGCAAAATACAAACAGACACCTGCGAGGGGGTGCGCTTTGGAGTCTCTCACGAGTGGCGGACTAGACCGGCAGCCCCGCTTGCCCTTCTTCCTCACAGCGCCCCCGTGAAAATGCCCCGTCTGCGTTCAAAGGCATTCCAGGGTGGGTGCTAATGAAAAGCAGCAAAGCCTACTCCGGCTCCTCATCCTCCAGGAAGAAGAGCAGCTACAATGAGCGAGAGAGACAGAGGACTTGTGCCAACCCAAAGGAACGGCGGGGAGCTCAAGAGAAACACAGAAATGCGGTTTGTAGTTTTTTTGCTTTGTCTTCTCTTCCCTCTCCAGCCCCCACTCTGC
>VXAK01014452.1:0-27405 GCA_013399435.1 Arenaria interpres | reverse complement strand
CAAAACCCGCCTGGACACGTTCCTGTGCAACCTGCTCTGGGTGGATCTGCTTTGTCAGGGGGGTTGGACTAGATGATCTCCAGAGGTCTCTTCCAACCCCATGTCATTCTGTGATTCTGTGACCTGGAGTGTCAGTGGACAAGGTCATACATCAAAATGGAAAGGGAAGTTACATTCCCATTCAAATAATGGCTTGAAAGGAGCTGATTAATGCTAAACTCTACCCTAGGCATTTGCCACTGTGGAACTGAAGCTCCAGGACATGAAGATATGAACATAAATCTACTTCTTTCCACCACATGGTGTCAGGTCAAAAATAAGTAAGTCTGAGACAACCCACTGAGCAAGTGAGGAGACTGTGAGCCCACACTCAATAATATGTTCAATATGCAAGCACTTAATTCCTTGCAAAAGTTGGTTCCCTCTTTCAAAGACAGATTTGGAACTCTTCGACTTCCTAGTGTCTAATTCTTGGACAGTTTACAATTTTCCTGCAACAGCCAAACTCTTGCCACTTTTTCCATCAAATACCCAGTGAAAATGCAATAGTAAACCAATATAAGCACTGCATTTTTAATAAAGAGCTTTGGCTATGACAAATTAACATCCTAAACTAATTTTCACTACAAAACATAACAAAGGTAATTCCAGGTGCAAGGCTTTAGCTCCAACACTCTAAAAAAGAACAATGTAAAATATGAGATATTATGTAAAATAATACATGTATGTTCCACACTTTCTGACCCAAATAATATTTTGGTTTGATCTGATTTCTGTACTAAAGCTAAGCCAAGTATTCCATTATAATTTTAAAAGACTTCAGTCACATTCTCCCTAAGGGAAACTGATTCATGAATTATGAACAAGAATTTTCCAGATTAAAAAAAAAATCTTCCAAATGGATCAATTTACGGTCCATCTGCAAAATGCAAATCACTCAAAGTAAAAACCACAATCATAGAATCATAGAATTTCCCTTCTAGGTTGGAAAGAAGTTCCCTTCTAGGTTCCAACCCTTCTAGGTTGGAAGGGACCTTTCAGATCATCAAGTCCAACCATCAACCTAACACTGACAAAAAGTATCACTAAACCATATCGTTGATCTACATCTTCAGAATTCTTTTTCTTTCAACTACCTACGCTATATACTATTTCCCAGTATAAATTACCGGCAATCACATAAGACTTCATTTCTCCATTCAAAACCATTCTTTTTTTTCCTGATAATTAATGCTACATATAAATAGACTGTACTCTTTCAAATACCTTTTTATATCTCCTCTCCTAGCCCACATTCTGCTTTGGAAAAAACAAAGAAAGAAAGAAACAAAGAATGTTGCAGCAAATAAAGCCAACGGGATGATGAGTTGCGTCTACAAGGGCAGCAGCAGCAGCAGAAATGAAGAAGTCATTATCTGTCTACCCAGTGCTTGTCAGGCCACACCTGGAATACTGTGTTCAGTTTTGGTCCCCACCATACGAAAGAGGTGTGGACGGGCTGGAGAGGGTCCAGAGGAGGGCCACCAAGAGGATCAAAGAACTGGGAAGCCTGCCATATAAGGACAGGCTTAAAGAGCTGGGTTTGTTCAGCCTTGAGAAAAGAAGGCTTTGGGGAGACCTTATTACCATGTATCAGTGTTTAAAGGGTGGCAACAAAGAAGATGGAGACTCACTTTTCACAAGGAGTCAGAAGGAAAAGACAAGGGGTAACGGCTACAAGTTACTCCAGGGCAGATTCTGATCAGACACATGAGGAAGATTTTTCACAATGCGAACAGTCAGGCATCGGAATAATCTTCCCAGGGAAATGGTGGATTCCTCATCATTGGACACTTTGAAGACTCAGCTGGACAGGGTGCTGAGCCATCTTGTCTAGACTGTGCTTTTGCCAAGAGAGGTCGGACCAGATGATCCTTGAGGTCCCTTCCAAACTGGTATTCTACGATTCGATGAAAAAACAAAGCCACACACAGACAGAAACATCAAACGATGTTATACAGACAAGCCTTCTGAAATCAGGCCATTTTGGGTGGTTCTAGACATACCATATTTTTCCAGATGTTTTGTGACCGCTAATGCAATTTAGTCTCAGAAGGAAATTGACCTGTCTCTAAAATGCTTCATCACTGAAGGCAAGCATAATGATGGCTGGCTTCCTGATCTGTTTCAAAAAGTTTTCAGATTAGGTTTTATCTTATACCTGTTTTAAAGCAAGGTTAATGCTCCTTTCCTTGTAGCTCTAAAACCAGTCTCATTTCTAGTCAAGAAATAGTAAACACCCCCATTAATGGATTACTTCTGGAAACTCTTAAGTCTTTTCTTTGTACCTCCTAATGTCATGAGCTTGAGTTTATTTCTGTCATCTCTTCTTACATTCATCACGTGGATGAGATGGGACGTGCAGCTACACAGTTGTTTTCCTGCCACGTAACCCTGTTGTACTGCGAAGTTCTAAGTGGGAAGAATGATCCCAAGGGCTTGGTAGCTGTGCATCTTCAACCAGCTGGATTTGAGAGGGAGAAAAGCAAGTCCTCACCTAGTGGTCTCAATTCCAGTTCTAGCATCTTAACAGCAGCCTTTACCCAATGATCTTTTAGTAAAACCAGACATAATTCCAGTAAGATTATGGTGAAACCAATACTTAAAGTAGTACAATGCATGAGGTTTTACTAAGGTTATTCCTAGAACGCTGTAACAAAGAAAACCTGTGGCCAGAAACATGCTAAATAAGCTACATAATGGAGATATTAAATCAAAGCGCTTTCTGAACAAGCAAAAGAAAGAGTTTAATTTCTCCATAGGTGCTGTTCCAGGGAACCTTGATCTCATAGAATAAAAATTCCAGAGCCATTTAAAAAAATAAAGAAAGAGAGAATGGACAAGCTGGGTTGTAGTTCTGGATGGCACAGGAGAAAACAAAAGGGGAGAATATTTCTTGCCAAAAGACGCCATGGAGCTTGCCTACACCTGAAAGATCCCCAAACGACTGTGAGCCAGGGCAACTACATTCCTGTAACCTCTCCCAGTTCAGAATATCTGAATGTCACTTCTACAGATATCATTTGAACATTACAACCATTGTCCTACTCTCAAGACATCCAACAAGAACCTTTCCTCTCTTTTGTCTGTACTTGCTATGAAGCAACTGAAAATTAAATAAAAGTAGTTTATCTATCCATTGTTATTGATACGAAGAAATGCTGATATCTAAGGCAGACTGGAAGTGTCAAAAATGACAAATTAAAGTCTACCAGTTGGGCTCCAAGTTTATGCCTATTTTTTGAAATGCCTGCATACTTGCCACCTCCCTAACCAAAAATATCATGATGACACAATGGAAAGTTGATACAATAATAATAAAGCATTCAAAAAATGCCTTTAGGAAATGACTTCAGTACTGATGAATGAAATCCATAAATAAATGTTAATCCCATTACACAACATGGTGAATTCCCAGCAATGCTGCATTTGGTACCAAAGAAGAAACAATCTGAGCATTATCAAGAACTAACGTAATTCATCATAAGTAAAGATGCTCCAGGCTAATATTTTATACTGTACTAACTTCAGCATGCCATTCCATTTTGTTACCAGCTAAGTTTACAAACTAATACTTCAACGTGTCCACCAATTATTGTCATCTTACACTTACCGAAACCTCTTCTATTCCTGAAAACACAGAGAAGACAGCGCCTTTCCCCATAGGAAACACACCTTCTTCTGAATCAAAGGCTTATTTGAACAAATATACTGGAATATCATCCTGTGGTCAAAACCCACCAGAGCAAGCAACAGGTTTTAAGGCTACAACTTGACCTCAGATCAGACAAACGATGTTCAGTTCTCCAGAAATTGCAGATGCTGTGCTATTGTGAGCCTACCAACATTTATGGTTCAACAAAGTACTTCCACAGTTCCTTACCTATTATGCATCTGTTGAATCTAATCACCTCCGCTTAGGGGTGAACTCACCCTGCCTAATTATAGAATATAGCAATGTATACAGTGATATATTTGTATAAGAGAAATTTTCACAAGGAAGATAAAACCTACGTGCAACTTATTGTGCCCTCCAATAACCTACATGCAAACACAGGAAAGACAAGTTACCGCTACATCTGCCAGAAGGGAGCAAATGCTACATACTACACTTGCATGATGAGTGTCTATTCCTTCTTTCTCCACCCCAATTTTTATGTCCATTTCTAAAATACTTATATTGTTGTAGTGAGCAGAATCAAACATCAGGAAGTTACTCGTTCTTACAGTGGCAAAGGAAGCACAATCTCCCCATGGAAGCTGTTGTATTTGAATTTCCTGGGAGCTGTATTGTTTCGCCTCTTCGTTTCTGCTAACCAAAGAGACATTTTCATGTTGACAGCTCACTAGAATTTTTAAATATCATGTTTTAACCCAGTGTAGCAGGGACAGTCTTGCTCTCTAGAGCTGGCCTGGTGCCTAAGCTCAATAGGATACTGATCCGTGACTCTGGCTCCTAGAAACTGTAATGCAAAAGTAATAAATAGCACTAAGTAACAATGGACGATCCGAAACACCAGCTCACATCAGTGCCCTGTGTCTACTAACATTTCTACATTTTCTGCCACCAGCAGAGCTGAAATTGAGCCAGTAATTGTGGGAAATTTTAGGAAAGTATGTCAAACGTAGACAAGATAATAGTGTGTCGCCCCCCCCGTGTTTTTTTTTTTTTAAAGAGCATTGTGGGGTGCCATTTTTATTGTCTATCAATGATTTCCAGATTGTTTACTTAGTTCGCAAATAAAAATTAAAAGGATTTTGAAAGCGAGCGGTTAGGAAAAGTCACGGAAAACTGGAAAAGTCCCAGAGAATTTCTTTAAAATCTAAGTAGTATCAAGCTTCAAAATACAAAACTGGAGTAATCCTGACAATAAATATTCAATAAATTTATGAAAATAATCCAAAACACTATGACAATTCCCATTGTCTTGTAAAACAATAAGCAGCCACCCAAGAAGCAAGCCAAAATAGTTTGTTTTGTAGCTGTAGGACCTTTCGTGCTATCATTTAAACTGACGGACCATCCACAGCCAAGTTATTTAACAAGAGGATGAGGAAAATGACTTCAGAAAATTTCAAACGCTAATTTATGCTACTTACACTTGTGTGTTTACCGAAGCCCAGATGGTGTCTTATCAGAGCTATACATAGGGCAGGTTTTATGCTAAATTTTCCACTAATGCTCATTCAAAGCTGTTAAAGGCTCACCTTCATCCTGTGTCAGAAACAAAGCTTGAATTGTGGCACAGGCAAGGAAGCTCAATTTTCTTTTCAATTGTACTGAACTGGTTGTGTATTTCATCCAAATTAACTTGTTCTTTTAGCTGAGAATCACCAAGGGGTAATAAAGTATGCAAAATTTATTTTGCCCGCATCGTGTCCAGAATTCATGACTTGGAACAATGAACACAGAGTGTGGACTTTGGAACACAAAATGCATAACACACAACAGGGCATTACTCACAGTCTGGCAAGGAGAGCTCTCAGAAGATAAATACAGTTGGCATTCTTTATCGCTCCAAGTGACACAACATTCTTGCAGCGTCCTGAATTCTAGAAACGTGCACGAATCAATATGGAGTATTTTTATTCACCATCTATAACTAGAACCTCTGACAGGTGTTCAAGTGCCATGATGGGAGCTATGAACACTGTAGGCTGGTGGCAGTTTTCCTGAGAGGTTCACAAATACAGCTGGTATCCCATTTAAACATTTTAAAAAGTGTTTTAAAGGGTCAATACATGTTATAAACCAGTCACTGTTTATTAGGAGTTGGTAGTAATCATTTTGTCATCAGGACATATAACGCTGTAGTATCAAAACATTTATTTCTTGTAATGAACTTCTAAATTCCAAATTACTTCAGTGAAGTAACACTATTATTCAAACCAGTGTAATATCATAAAAAAAAAAAGAAATCTGACACATTCTTTTCTTCCCCTTCTGTGGCCAGTTTCTTCTTTGCTTGCCCTTTCTGTAGACATTTACAGCTTTGGAACAATTACCTGCAGAGTTATCAGAGCTGAATGGCAAAACCAAACACACTTATACCGAGAAGTACAAGAGATCCAGGTATCTTAAACTAGGCATCCATAGGATATCCCATATTTACATTTGAAAACGTTAGCATATGCCCATTCATGCCTTTGCTTACCTGGAAAATAACATAGCCAGGAATGTTTCTTTCACTGGCCTGTAGAGGTAAATAAAAAGCCATAAGCTAATAGGAAATCCTAAAAATAGTTATGCTATAAATGCAAATGGTATTTAGTCTTCCACCTCCATTCAGAACGGGTTTGTTTCATGCTTTACCATTTTAGGAAGACAGGATAGAGAGACACATTGCATAAATACCTTTGAACTACGACATGCTTGATGAAAAAGTAATATTTAAGTAATGCAGAGGCTGTTAGGCTTATTAAACTAATTGATCTTACAATCATAGAATCATTTTGGTTGGAAGAGACCTTGAAGGTCATCAAGTCTAACCCTTAACCTAGCACTGCTAAATTACCACTAAACCATGTCCCTCAGCACTACATCTGCAGGTCTTTTAAATATCTCCACGGATGGCAACTCAACGACTTCCCTGAGCACCCCATTCCAATGCTTGATAACCCTTTTCAGTGAAGAAATTTTTCCTCATATGTAATCTGAGCCGCCCCTGGCACAACTTGAGGCCATTCCCTCTTGTCCCATCGCCTGAGACTTGGGAGAAGAGACCGACCCCACCTCGCTACAACCTCCCTTCAGGTAGTCATAAAGAGTGAGGTGGTCTCCCCTCAGCCTCCTTTTCTCCAGGTTAAAAAAACCCCAGTTCCCTCAGCCTCTTCTCATAAAACTTGTGCTCTAGACCCCTCAACGAGCTTCAGTCCCCTTTTCTGAACATGCTGCAGTGCCTCAATGTCTTTCTTGTAGTTTTGGGAAGTTTTTTGTCATCTTCTCAATGAAGAATCGGTAGAGGACAGAGCACAGGAAATGCTTTTCCACCCCTACAGTATGGAAAGCAGCAACCTTTATACCCCAAAAAAGGCATGGGAAAGGGTGATTAATAGATTCAGGATTTTTTCTTCCATTTTCAAAAATTCTTACCTAGGACTGTGGCATGTGAGTAAACTCAAGGGAAAGCTATGATATAAACTCTGGAAAACTTGGGTGAAGTTCACACATCCAAAATTGCACAGTGTATCTCACTTTCAATGTGATGCCAATGTTATTCTTGGGATGAAAAGTTTACAAGGAAAAAGAAAAGGAAAAAAAATAATCACACCAAATGAGCAGAAGGACACAGAGTGCACAACGTGAAAGAACTAAGCGGCTGACGGGACAGAGGTTACTACTGCAGGCAGAGGTATGTCCCCATCAGACTTACAATTTCATTTCTGTATGGTTTGATTCCCTTACCTGTTCCGCTCAGAGAGGAAACCAGACCACATGGAAATTAATTTTTACAAAAAAAGGGTATTTAACTTTTTGCTTTCTGTAAAGCACGACAGCGACTCTGTATTTGGAATAGAAAGGCAGCATATCACTGAATCTACCAAATAAACCAGATTTTATCCAGGAAGTAGATACCTTTTCACAGGAAGGCAACTAAATAACACCAGAGACAATAGGAGTACTTAGTTGCCTAAAGATAAATATGTGCTTAAGTGTTTTATTGTATTGGGGCCAGAAATAGGACAAGATGACCTTGCAAATGATATTATATAAAGTTTAAGTGACACAGAACAAGTATACAAATTAAACCCCACCTATTCAGAGATGGAGGACATTAAAAAAAACCCTCAGGAATTGTATCGCAGCTGGAGACAAGAAGGCCTCTGACAGCGATTGGGGTAATTTATTGGCATTACATTAATTCTTTAACTAATTGTTCCAAAAAAGGGGGGATTAAATGACAGCAACAGATATACATCTCCCAGGAGTGGAAGGAAAAGACGTGGTGAAATTACGATCAGCCAGAACGCCAACTTCGGGCATCTCGGTTTATGACCAACGAGACTCCAGAGCGTAGGAGCAATCCCTGATCTCAAACTTCCATGGGCAGACATCAAGGGAGACAAGGAATGTATGCAGCAAAAACCTTCTTAAACTAGTGGGAATACTGATGATGCAAAGTAAAGTAAGTGCAACCCCCATATTATTTATTTAGATGAAAGAAAGATGTCTAAAAAAAAATAAAAATAGTCCAAGAGGTCTCAGGAGCAGGCAAGCTAATAGAAACACTTAGTATACTCAGGGGCACAATACAGGAATACGGTATTTCTTGTAGATGAGGTAATTACTGGAAAACAAGAAGGCAAGAATGACTGGATTTAGGAAACAGCTGTATCTGATTTACATGGGACCTTGTCAAGGCCTTATCTTGAAGCCATATTAAAGTTCTATAGTTGGCACAGCAAATTACTAATAAAAAGTTTCGTTATAAAAAAAATAAAATTATATAGGTAGCAGTGAGACAGTAACATACAGGATAAAAAAATAAAAAGCAGCAAACAAAAGACAAACCAGCCCAACAGCATACGTTTTCAGTCCAGAAGCTAATTATAAGGGATGGAAGAATCCGTCTGCAATATCAATCTTTGTCCCTACCTCAACCTGAACTCCCCAGCTCCTCAAACCACACTCCTTTCAGTTTCCCTGCTTTGTGCTTTATAGAAAAAAGAGCTCTCATGCTAGACGAGACCAATGGTTCATACAGCCTGACCTGCTCTCTTCGACAGTGGGCAGAATCTCAGTTGATTCAAAAAGAGGTGCAGCAAAATGTACTCTCTAGGTGGCCACAGGATGAGCTGCTCCAACCTGGAAAAGTTTCCTCCTGACCTCAGACAGTAGAGGGTGGTCCATTCTCTAAACATAAGAATTGGTATAGTTAGGGTGATCACTTTCCAATAATTCTTTTTTTTATATTATTGTAAATTCGTATACTCTTGGAAAGCACATAAATATCTGATGGGGTTTGGATCCTCATCTTTTAAATGTACAAAACTTGAAAAAAGTGAGGTTTGTTGTCTTGATGGGTTAGTTTGATTTTTTCCCTACCTGTCTGATTCTTTTGTGTTCCAAGTCACAGTGCCCAGAAACCCCCCTATATCATTTTGTAGGTAATTTTCACTGCGACAGGAAGACGTCCCAGCTGCATTCAAAGGACCAAGCTGGGATACCAGGAGCAGTTCACGTGTTTCACCAAAGGTCTCAGCATGGGCTGCCCTACTCTGTGAGAAGCCCATACCCAGCTACCTTCCCTGGTTGTTTCTGACTGAGGAGCACAGGCGTGAAAACTCACCGGTGTTGATAAGCTCCCAGTTTATCATGGCATTAAAGTGTCCCAGTGCTTCTTTTAAGCTAACTCAGATACTTCAAGATCTACACTACAGCATAGACAGACCCTTCCTAACATCTGGACATTTCGTCATATGAACCACTGCTTAACCCCTTTGTCACCACATATAAATAAAAGCTGGAAAAGCAGTACAATACTTCTAGGGCAACTTGGGTTCATCTGATTGTAGCTTTTTAGTGGGATGAAGACCGATCACTTTATTTTTTAAGTATTTTTTTTTCTTTGTTAGGTGGCCTAACCTTGTGCGGATTCAAAAATGGCATTTTGTTATCCACATCATGACTACTTGCTTCCTCCTCTGTGCCTCTGAGGAGAGGAAGCAGGTTTTTAAGGGCGTTTTGAAAGTCCTAATGGAGTTTGTTAACAAGGGGAGTGTGCTGTTGTCCTCCCCATTATCCACATATCTACCTCCTGCTCTTCAATATGTAGCACAGTAGGTATCCTAAGGAAAAAAAAAATACTTCAGAACCTCATTTTGCTAATCCCTTGGACAAATCTCATAAAGATAAATGCATGTCTTTCCCTAAACCTTAAATAAGATCATTAGCAAAATGCCTTTGGCTCCAAAACCTTGCAGTGTAGAAGTTAGCATTGTACACAACCATGTGCGCAAATCTGCAATCATCGCTATAAAGTCAGAAACCTTTGATAAATTTAATGCTGAAATATGTGAGATTTCCTTCACCACAGCAACCACCACCTAATTGTAAATCCGTATACTTAGCACTGCTAGCTTGCCTCTACACCAAGGGGGTGTTTTAATACATACTTAATACTTCTACGGCTCCTTAGCATTCCGTGCGACCACCCACAAAAAAAATACTACTCCCACGCCACAGCTCAGGAAGCAGCAGCAGATTTCCACCCACAAACATCAAAATCCCCAGGCCAAGGTGCCGGTGGTGGGGCTACGCTGCCATTAGGAGCAGGTGAACCACCTTCCCAAAAGGCCTCCCCAAAACCAACCCGCACTCGGCAGGTTTATTTTTCCAACCCGTAACATTTGTTTAGCGTTTCCTCACGGTAATTGTTACAATCATTTGAAAAAAAAATCTCTGGACCGCCGACAGCGCGCAAATACCTATTAAAAAAAAAAATAAAAATGTCGACTTTTCACCATGTCAGTTTTGACACAAATCAATTATAATACTCAGCGCTTCATGCGAGCAGGCTAGAGGAATACCGAGGTAGCTGTGCTCCTCCGTCTTGCCACAACAATTCCACAGTTCAGCAGGCGGTAATTTAGGAAATCGCAATGAAAGGGGGGAAGCGATGCCAGAGAGATTGCCAGACCACGGCCAACCTACCAGAGAGGCGGCGATGGTGCCGCCGAGCAGCCGGGCACATTCCCCCCTCAGCGCTCTCAGAAGCCACTAAGAGAATATCCCTGTACGGCGACAGCCCGCGGTAGAAAAATCTCACTAAAAATAAAATATTACGAAAATGATAGAAGGCGGAAAACTCGCCCTTCGTTTAGACGCTTCAGGGAAAAACCCTGTGTACCAGAAGCTGCTCTTGGGAAGCCATTTTAAAAGCTACCGAGGGGAAGGAAAGAGCTCCGGAGCCGGAATTAACCAAACGTTTTCAAATGGTGCGGTGGAAAGGCGATGCTACTGGCCTTGGCGGGGTCAGTGAACATGAGGGAAGAGAAAGGGGATGGGAAGAGAGAAACAGGAGTAGGAAATTACCTGAGGGAGCCAGGCGACTTTCTGCTATGTGTCTGCAGGGCGTCGCATGTTTCTTGATGTGAGTTCGAGGCACAGGTGCCCAGGAGCTGGCGAGGGGCTGGAGAGGTCCCGGCGAGGGGCTGGAGGGGTCCCGGCGAGGGGCTGGAGGGGTCCCGGCGAGGGGCTGGAGGGGTCCCGGCGAGGCCAGGCCAGGCTGNGGCAGGGGCGGCAGAGAGGAGCTGGTATGGACTGACCGCAGCCCCCCCTTCCCCCGCTCCGCTTGGTAAGTGATCTCTCTGTGCTTATTTTGATCCTCAAACGTGTGGGTTTTTTCCCATTTTACTTTCCCTCCCATCCCGCGGAGGAGGAGTGGGAGCACAGCTGGGCGGAGGTCTAGCAGCCAGCCAAGGTCAACCCACCACCATGAGAAAGTGCCATGTACTTGGATTGCCTCATACGGTCAACAAAGATGGTGAGGGGTCTGGAGCACAAGTCTTATGAGGAGAGGCTGAGGGAGCTGGGGTTATTCAGCCTGGAGAAGAGGAGGCTGAGGGGAGACCTTATTGCTCTCTCCAACTACCTGAAAGGAGGGTGTAGAGAGGTGGGGGTCGGTCTCTTCTCCCAAGTCACAGGCGACAGGACTAGAGGGAATGGCCTCAAGTTGTGCCAGGGGAGGTTCAGGCTGGATATTAGGAAGCATTTTTTCACCAAAAGGGTGATCAGACATGGGAATGGGCTGCCCAGGGAGGTGGTTGAGGCACCATCCCTGGAAGTCTTCAAAAGACGGGTTGATGTGGTGCTGGGAGATATGGTTTAGTGATGGTGTTGCTTTTTGTTTGTTGTGTTGGTGTTTATTTTTGTGAATATTAGGTTGACGGTTGGACAAGATGATCTTTAAGGTCCCTTCCAACCTAGAAGATTCTGTGATTCTGTGATCTTAAAACCATTTTTGTGCTCAGTCGCTATAACCTGAAATACTTGCTAGCTCCGTTTCTGAAGGTGCGTTGAACACTAGAGAATTAAAGCCAAAGATATTCAGACAACATGCAGCTTAGGTGGTATGACTGAAATAGCAAATTTAGGCAAGACAGCACGGCCTGGTCATTCACGGCTTCATAGTCACCAACAGCTCCCAGGTAAACAGGTAAGAGACTGAATTCCGTATGGGAAATCTGTGAGTATACCTCTCACAGTGACAGAGGCGTATGAAAATAGGTCAGTAAGCGCCAGATAGCGATGCTTCTCACTAGAATTTAAAATACTACTTTTCACATCCTTTGCAATTAAAATTTAGTAGAGTAAATGGAAAGAATTTCCTTCAGTAGGCAACAGGTTTAATCTCTGCTGAGGCAGAATATGAAGTGGCAGTCCAGCTACCAAGTTCATTTTAACTTGCGTCTGTGCTGTTTTTCATTTAATTAATTGAAGAACTTCCATCAGCTTCAATGGGACCAGGATCAGACCCCTGAGAGAGTGGTTCTTTTTGTAGCACTGCAAGCAATGAAACTTGTCACAATATTCAATAATTTATTATGACCTTTTTTTTTTTATTGTCTCCACCACTACCATTGGACTCTGTTAATTATTTCTCAATCCTTTCATGAGTGAAAACAACAAAAATTACAGATGTATTTTCTTTTAAATTGATTTTGTTGTTAAATGGAGAAGAGTAATTCAAGTGGATCAAACTCTTGAAGACTGATATAAGCAGGCCTTGGCCCAGGGATTGTAAATTAACCTTACTTAAAATTACCACAAAGAAAATGTAGAATATTTTATATTTTAGATGTTTCTAAAAAGAAAAAACCCTCTACCAGTTAATTAAATTATGACTGTGCATTTATGACATCTATATATAGCTGCCAGTTAACAGGATTTGCATCCCCCTGAATAAATGCCAAGAAAGTAAGTGATTCAGTAAACCTACTTATATACAGATTTCCTAAAGTGCCATGTGAAAAGCTTTTATTAAAAAAGATTGAAATTGCTCATATCTTAAAATAACTTCAGCACATGATGTAAAATATACTATAGTTCAGTCTGATTTTTTGGAATTTCAGAAGGTAATTAGTCCCCCATTCCCAGAACAAGAGCTCTGCTATTATGATTACCGGCGAACTATAAAATTTTCTCTTCACAGATTTCTTCTTTGTCAGAGAACATCCAGGAATTATTACCATTAGAGAATAACTGCACATAGAGAACATTTTTTAGTAGGCTGATTTCACCTATATAAAACCAGAATTCTCTATACTTATGTGTGCAGGATGACGATTGAATGAACAACATTAGGGTGTGCTTTGATCTCCACAAAGATGAGAGCTGGGAAAAACTTACTCACAAACCACAACATTTCCATGAAATGTAGTTTCCCCTTGAAACTTTCACAAATTCAAACCAAACTAGTAAAAGAATTTGTTCAGAAAAAAACTTTTGATTTTTATGGGTGTTTCTGGTCAATCATCGCTACTTATCCACCAGTACCACACACAAAGATGGACACTAATCTTTCTTGACCCAATAGGTTGTAAATGGAGAAAAGAGACTTTAGCAAGTTACTTACAATGAAATGTAGGCGGTTTTTGTTTGCTAAAAGACACAGGAACCCACAATCTCCACGATAGATACCTGGAAAATCTGATTGCATAGGGCTTTCAATTTCACTTATTCATTCTTCTGCACATTCTAGAAATATGTAAGTATTCATAAGTACCACAGCAGACACAATAACCCATGTGATGCCACTTCCTGGGTAAAGTGTCCCAACCACCATAAAATGACTTTTTTTGTATCACAAATTATTTGAATAATTTACAAATGTGGAAAGAATATACTTCATTCTACTTTTTGCTAACACTAGCTGAACACCACCTTAGTTTTCTGACTCAGTGAGACAATACCCCCCCCACCCATAAAATAAAATCATAGCCTTTGGAACAGTTTATCAACTACTTTGATGAAATAGTCGATCGAGTAAGGTATGGCAATCAGATTATTTACAGAATCTTACTGATCAGTCCCCCCACATCAGAATATGCAATAACGGAAAAAGCCGTTCAAAAATAAAGAGTAAAAATCTTAATATTGAAACCTAGTTCATTTCTCCAATCAAAGCTAAACTGAAAAGTTTAAAGATTGTGTTAATAGTCTGGCCTCTTACTTTATACTTTGTATTGACTTAGCCCTTGGAAGTCATCCCATCTGGACACCTGGCAAAGCTCCGCTGGTAGTATGAGGCAAGGTTTGCAACGGGGTTTCTCAGCTGACATCTTTTTGTCAAAGTCGCATGAAGCAGATAAATAGAGGAGGAGTGGTTAGCCTGAAATCTTTTAATCCAGCTCCATTTACCCAAACGAACACATATAAAACCAGAGGTAACTGCCACGTCAGAGCTGAGCCAGAGAGAACTGAAAGCTAAAAACGTTTTAAGCAAGAGCAGTTCCACTCACTAAAACCACTCCAGGGAGCAACGGACTTTGTGTGCTATGCTGGAAGGCATGAGATTAAATAAATAAATAAATCAATCAATCAATCTAACGTTTATATTGGAGCCTTTAGCATTAGGGTCAAGGCAGATGTGCAACCCAACCCTTGGCTAAGATCGTATTCACTGCACACACGCCGAACAGAAACAAGCCTGCAGCTGCCAATAAACCTCTATTTCTACGTCTTTCTTCGTGAATTTGTTTTACCTCAGTTCAGCACAGCTTGTACGTTTATTTGGTACGGTTTGTTCATTATTTACCTTCCTCATGACCATCTAGGCAAACTCAGATATTGTTTCCATAGCTACCATCTGTATATTACTTAAACTCTACCATGACCCAGGCCGAAATTCCTACAAACGCTTCTTTTCAACAGCTTTGCACTGTCAAGCGTGGCAAATTTTCATTAGATCATCTAAATTCAGAAAAACTGACTTTCAGTGTCCTTTCATGGAGTTTTACAGGCCAGATCTTACATGAAATGATACAACTTCACAAGAGCAGCAAAAAGCATAAGAAATACCATCTCGTGCAGGATAATCAGGCTTTGCATACAACAAGGAGCTCTGAACACGAACAGCTACATATCAGAAGATGGAAAAAAGACAGTGCAACTGAGCCCAGAGAAACCCAAATGTCGGATTGAGGAGTAACAGATTGTCACATATCGTAGACTTTACTGCCTAAAAGCAAAAAGCAAGTCCTATGTTAAATTACGTGGTGTACCCAGAGAAATCCCAAACAAACGGGTACAAAAAGGTCATGTCTCCCAACCTTTCAAGGTGAGAAACATGGGAAGCCAATCTTTGTTTGGAAACAGGGTAGCATTTGTGACAGCTAAACTGTTTCATTGCACCTCAGGCAGAAATCCAAAGCTACTAAACTATGACCACAAACCACATATGATTACAACACATCTAGGAGATTGTGTCATAACAAGAGTCTATTTTTTAATCAAGTACATGGGGTATTGAAAGGGACATAAGTGTCCTTTGTATTTTGTAATTATATGTCCTTCAATGGCTTACCAGTTACATCTAGAAGGTATCACACAAGAGTGTGGCAATACAGAGCACATCATACAATCAAGACCCATTTTACCTAATGCCAGAAACAAACTCCAAACAACAATGCATTCATTCAGCAAAATTTTTTTCATTCATATAATTCTTACATAAACCTCCAAATAACATGTCCTAAAGAAAAATGTTTTAAGTTCCTCATTTTCAAACTTTTATATGTTTTATTTAAAAAAAAAAAAAAAAGAAAAGAAGAAATTCAACACAGGGAAAGAAATTGCACCAAAGAAGACCTCTGCTAATGCAAGTCGATTATATAATCCCATTCAGAAAGTCATCAAACTTTGATGTTTCAGGGTTTGGCCTGAGTCTTGCTGCTGATATTAAAAAGCAATTTCAGAACATTATTAGAAGAATATTCTTACCATCAGAGGAACATTTTCCAGCCTAAATTTAGTCAGTTAATAACCTTTTTTTCTGGATCAGCAGTGTCCTTTAGCTTAAGCACCCCTCCTCTGACCCTAACATTCATCTCAGCTATGCGTTTATAGAGATCTATTACACATTTCCCTGTAGCCTTCAGTTTATAAGGCTAAACAACAAGCTCTCTAGTTTTTCTCCTAAGGCCGCTTTTTGATCCCCACAGCCATCCTAATCAAAACAACCGAGTTCTTTACTACAACAGTCCAATAATATTGTAAATTAAGACCAATCTATTAATAAACAGAAGCTTAAGTGTAGGCTCCTGAAACTCCATTTGGACAGCCAGGAGGTCCAAAACTGAAAAATGCATAAATAGATCCTAAATTCAATAGAACTTGCTAGGTGGGTTATGCTGAATTTTAAAAGGAAACACGCATAATATCGCATCCCCATTTCACACCATCTTTACTATGGAAAAAAAATATATCCATAGCTTCCATAATTCTATTTTAATCTTTTATTATTATATTTCCTTTAATATTGAAAGCATCTTTATTTTCCTTAGATACAATGTTACCATAATTTACAGACATTCTACAAACTAGACAAGAGGCAGAAAATAAGGAAATGTACTTCCTAGTCTGTGAACTCTCTCCTGCCGTGTTTCCAGCATCTGAATTAGGCCATTGTACCAAGGAGAGGGGAGAGGAAAAAAAAAAAAAAAAAAAAAAAAAAAAGGAAAAAAAGAAAAAAAAAAAAAGGCTATGTGGGGTAATCTTCCATTGAAGTCTGTTGCTTTGGCTCTGCACTGAAGCTCTTCACACCGTACCTGAACTCCAGCTATTTTCGTGTGGCCTTGCACACATCAAGCCTCGCACAGAGAAGAATATCGTGGGAAGCGTTTGCTAGACTCAGCCCTAACCAGCATTAGGAAAGCAGCCCAGGGCAACTCAAGAGAAAACATGGGGAAAACAAACTATTACGAGGGGTTACCTCTTAGAACCGGTTAGCTAACAGACACGTACTGTAGCATGGAAATCTTTCCAAACAGAAACCAGAAATATGCACCTCCACCCTCTTCTGCTTATGAAGAGGATGCAACAACAGCTCTGTGCTGCCTGGCAGGGTATAAACTTAATATGGTGGGAAAGGACAACGTGATATTGTACAGAAGACAAAGACGCCAGTACTCTGCTGGAATCCAATGGAAACAGTGCGATTGAGACCATTTCAAGAAAGATATTATTTGCTCATTAACTTGCTCCTTTGGTGTATCCTGCAAGTGAATTTCCAGGTCGAGCTGAAGGAGGAACCTAACACAGAGACAGATCTGTGCTGCACTTCACTGTGGACAGACTTTCTGTGGTCCCTTTAATACCTTCACTGATTGCTCTTTGAGAACGCGCATTTACAAGAAGCAGCACAGAAAAAAGAGCTCAAAGAGGAAAGAAAGGTGAAAGGGGGAAAATGAAAGGGCAAGGGAACATTTTAACAACAGGGAGATCAGCAAAAAGGAGGTGGTGTCAGCCAGAAGTTGAAAATAAAACCAGACAGAAGTAGAGAAGTTTTTGAAGCCTTCATTATATGTTTTGCTAAAAAAAGGAGTTTTATTATTAGACAAGTTTTATTGTGATTGGGGTAAATTTATTATTGTGGATTTTTTAATTTCAGAAAAGCTTAATTTTTTTTTAAATGAACTCATCTGTTTTCATTTTAAAGTGACATCTTTGTTTAGAAAATTGCCAGTGTTCAATTAAAAAGATTTTAAAGGCTTGAGAAAACAAAACATTTTCCTTCTTCCTCCCCCCTTCCCTCCCCAGTTCAGCAAAAAAAATCCACCCAAGTTAATTTGAATCAAAACACTGCTCTAGTTTCACTAAAAAAATGAAAACAAATCAGAACTGCATCAAATAAAAGGTAAAAAATTAAAAAAAACCAATAAGATCATACTAGTAATCAGAAAAGAAGGCTCGCTTTCGTCTTACTGTGCTCTGTAACTGTTCAGGGGAAAAACCAACTGAAACACTACATTTGCACTACAGCTTATTTTCAAAGGTACCAAATTTTATTTTCAGTCTAGAAGCCTCTAGAAGCAACCACTCTCATAGCTGAATATTCCCATGTAACGCACACACACACTCCTTTGTTTTTTATCTTTCTCTTTTAGGGGACAATAGCAAGGGAGCAGGCAAAACTGTCTACATGCACATTTATATTTCTCTCGCATCTCTAACAATTTTTTCTGTGGTATTTGCTCTGCCAGAAAGGCACCATCTCACACCGCCTTCCAGCTGCCTGAAAGCTAAAGCGTTACGTGTATTTTTGTCACCGTGAATTATCCCATCAAGTATTACATAATTGATCAAGTACTGAAAAAACATAACTGCACCTTTGCCCTTGTCCTGCTTTGTTTCATTTGTGTCATTCACTGATCATAAACATCTCAAAGGGTGGCCACAATTTCGCTGTGTGCAACCCAGAGAATAAAAAGGATTGGAAAAGAAGTTAAAACAGTCAACATGTTTTATAATATTATATTCTCTTACTACCTTTCTTCTTAACGACTAATTTTGTCCATGTGCACACCTACGTGCTTGAGTTGTGAAATTCAGCATAAGACTTATATTGACTGTACTTCTCCATCATCTTCACAAGGTACACCTGCCAACTGCCAGTTTATAATTTCTTATCATCATGTCCACCTACTTAATTTATAAAATACAGAGTTATTTAGTACTTGCATAAAGCAAGTGTAGGAGACCTTAGCTTAGAAGTCTGACACATGTGAAAACATCCTTGCTTCTCTCTCCTCCTTTTCTAAGCTAGAAGCTGAATTCGGATCTGAATTTAGATGTTACTTGCTCTTAGGAACAAAGTTCCACACCCCACCCCAACCCTCACCAATTTGCGATAGAAAATTATCCTTTTGAGTTCTTTATATCAACTGTTTGCTTTATTAAAACAATAAAGTGATAGCAAAGGTATCCATGACTATGTGAACTTCTGAGGATTTATATTTCCTTTACGTGTATTTACGAATATACATACAGATGTATGTATAAGATATAATCCTTGAACAAGGCTATATTAGATTTCTGATAACAATACACCTTGTCTTAGCCCAAAGGACATATTGACCTCTTTCTACATCCTACAAAGGTCCCAGTTCATGCCTTGGCAATAGTAAGTGACAAGTCAACTATGGAGACAGGAGATCCCTTGGGTTACTCTCTGAGTTGAAAAGAGAATACAAGATCTGTTCAGATGATCCTTGTATTCTCTGGAGCTCTAGTTAATGACCGATTTTTACCACAGTTGTGAAAAACACAGGAGGAACTTCATGGCTTTTGGCTAAATACGGTTGATAGTTCTTCTAGGTCTTCCTGCTGCCTGCTGTAACATGGAAAGCAAACAACTCTGGAAATGCTACAGAGGCAGGGGTTCCTCCTCTCCCCTCTTCAAACAAGGAAATACCATACATAAAAGCTTGATTTTGGCTAGATAATACATATTAATCCCCTAGCTTATGAGCAGTGATCTCACTACAAAACACAACAATAATTCATCTCAGTGAATTATCTCTCAACATGCAGCCAAAACTGCACATGTTCTCACTAAATGTTCTGGACCAAGAAAAAATATTTAAAATGTAAAATGCCTGTTATAAATTAAGAAAAAATACATCTAAGATACATCTGAGGGGGTTTCTCCTCTCCCCCCTGCCCTTCCTGAATGATTTTTTAAATGGCTTTCATTGTCACAGCTGAACTGCAAGGTCAAATTTTGATTCTTTTCTGAGCATTTACTCAGCCTCGCATCAGACTGAAAAAATATGGCTTTGAATGCTGCTGGATTGAGAGAAACACTGCTGAAACATTTAACAACAGTAAAGCTCTTTTCTGGAAACCAGTAACTTCTGTAAGACCAGAAGGAAGAATGAAATCCTCACTCCATTAAAGCAGAGCACATGTTGCCATTGAATTTTCACTGAATTCAAAACGGCCTAAATAGCATCCTGAAAATCTTATATCTAAGTATAAATAACTACTGCTGTCTTTTACCTTCGCTCGTCCAGCTCTTTTAGCACCACATCAAGAAACAGAGCAGAGGAAACCAAACTAGATTACAGAAGGCAAAACTCTGTTACATTCTTTAGCCCTTTAACTTGCAAAGAAGCCCATTAAAGAAAAGATCCCTCAAACAGAAAGGGGATGAGAAAGATCCAAATAATTAGTGGGTTTTTTTCATATTGCATTAACACCTAGAGATGTTCAATTCACCTAGAGAATCAATCTTTATTAGAATCTCTATGCAAATGCTGCATATTCACACTGCAAGAAAAGATTATGTCCCATAAGTGGCTTGTAAAACCAAAACATTAAAAAAAAAATTAAAAAAACCCAGAAGAATGCTGAAAATAAGATATTGTTGTCTCCATTGTCAAAGTGGAGATCTTGGGCTCCAAGTGATGCACTGATGCATGAAGTTACCCACTTTTAGAGTGGCAGAGGTAAAAAAACCAAAAGAATTTTAAGGAGCAATGCATTCAAATCCAAATTGTCAACCCTAAAATTACACTCTTTCTCAATGCTTCCTTCTTTCAAACAGCTTAGGCAAATAAAGTTATATTTTCAATGATGTTGATACCACCAAACACACATATGAGACTATAACAACATTTGGTACGACAGTTTCAGGTTTTGGTTTATTTTTTTGCATTATGTATTACCCACATTCCTTAGTTTGAAACAACAAGAAGTTTGTTTTGCCTCTATCATTCCTATAGCTAGTAAATTATCATTAAGGGTTAAAAATTCTTATTTTTGATTACATGCAGGAATGAGAAACTGGGTATTTAGGTATTACCGAGAAGAATTCCTTATAAATATTGAGCGTAGCAATGAACTGATAACTCTGTTCCCTTCAAATGCAGAGGGTTTAGCCAAACCTGGCAGAAACAAGAGTATATTGCCAGCACTCATAACAAGAGCCAGCCGGGTTAAACCAAGGGGTGCACAGTGAGCTCTGCCCAAATGGGCAATTACATATTGCTAATAATGTGCTCTTAGGGCCAAGAAGGCCAATGGCATCCTGGGGGGCATCAGGAAGAGTGTGACCAGCAGGTCGAGGGAGGTCATCCTGCCCCTCTGCTCTGCCCTGGGGAGGCCCCATCTGGAGCACTGTGTCCAGTTCTGGGCTCCCCAGTTCAAGAAGGACAGGGAACTGCTGGAGAGGGGACAGCAGAGGGCTACAAACATGATGAGAGGCCTGGAGCATCTCTCTTATGAGNCCCTTCCAACCCCATATCATTCTATGATATATAAATGGTACATATAGATGGTAACATATCCGGCAGAGTCGTACAGAAAACTAGATCTCTTCCCATGAGCTTGTCTCCCGAGCTGACAGTCAGCAAATGCTGATACTTTCAAAATAGGTAATTCAGAATGGGCCTGTGTATGATGGCATACATACCAGTGTTCATTCAAGTACACTAAAGCTTTTTTAGCTTACTGGATAGGTTTCTTTTTGAGACTAAATGGATTTAGTAGATGTTAATTAATTATAACGTTTAAAAACTAATTATTCTACCAATCCATCAATGAAAACCTTTGAGGAAATCTTATTTTATCGTCGCCTTGATCAGACTCAAGTCATTTACTCTATTTGTGCCTTATTCTGTCCTACATCCAAAGCTGACTAAATGGGGGAGAATGGCTTTTAGCCTGAAAACTTTTGGTGATCCATATGCAGGCTAGTCCCACAAGCTTATGGATCAGTGCAACTTGAGGAGGCAGAGCACTTCCTGGAAGAGGTAGAAAAGAGCCACAAGAAATATGAATTTCTGAAGCATCTCTTACTCCAACATCTTTTTAACCATATCTAGACTAACTTACTAAGTTCAGACTCTACTTTATCCCAGTAGTTCTGTGTGTATGTGTGCATGCACACAGAGAAGATTCAACCCACTGTGTGCTATAGCTAAGTTTCCATCCAATAATAGAAAGTTCAGCTACTGGCAATGCCTTAGCCTCTCCAATAATTTATATTGCATAAACATTAGAGCTTGAAGCCAATTCAAACTCTCATTGCAATTAGAAACACATTTCCACTTGTCATCAATTTTTTTCGGTTTGTCTACATCAGATACAAATTGGTTATCTATTATATCTATGAAGGCATTAATGAAAGCTTCTGTTACAAAGGAACAGTTACTACTTTAGATTAAATGCTAAATTAATTTTGGTTCACTACATACTGAAATTCCCATCACTCCCCTCAAAAAATAAACAGCAGGTGAACCTAAAAAAAAAAATAAAATCATAACTATTCAAGAGAACTGTGAAGCAAATTACCATATCCCACTACTGGTTACAAGGCACTGGAACCAACTACACCAAAGGGGCTGCAAAATTCTGTTTTATATTAAGTTGTATAGCACTTCCTGACTGTGATAAATCATAGAATTAATTTCTATAGAATTCTATCCTGTAGAATTAATTGCTGCTGTTAAGAATGCTATAAAGTAGTTTTTAAAGATAAAACATATGATCTTAACCTTAGTGGTCTGCCACAGTGATGCTCGTGCTAAGCTATGTATCTAGGAAAACAACATTCCCTAGAGAAAGGAAATGGCACTCAAGATTGGACATCTGAAATGTTTGGAGTGCTCTTTTTAAGAGTGCAGAGTCTAACCCAAATTTTCCAACCCAGACTAAACTGAGTCCTAAAATATAAGCACAGAGAAGCACGGACTGTACAAACTCCTCTTTCAGCAGGTCAGACAAGCCAGTGGAAATGGTACTCTCTGGGTTAGCTCATGTACTCTGACTCAGCTTATAAAGCTCCTAAACCAGGAGAACTACATGGGTTTTGGACTGACTTTTGGGTTTTGCTCTGCCTGTTCATATAGACACAGCTCTATCCCTACCGCAGTTGCACACAGTTACTCTTGCTTTTAAACAAAGACCTGAAGACAACTAGGTAGCCCATGTCCCACAGGGTTTCACTGTGGTTTAAACACCAATCTTTCTCTTCTCTCCTCGGAATGGAGGAGAAAGAAGAAGTGTATAAATTCCTGGAGACAGATGCTGAGACACGTGACATGGAAAAACCACACCCGGCCCCACTTTTGCACAAAGACTCTCACATGGAAGAGACCAAGAATAGGTTCTGCAAGTAGATTGATTTGTGTGAGTTTTTCTGTCAAGTTGTACTGAAGCCTGCAAGATTCTTTATGGATCCAGGATTACATACCTTCTTTTTTCTTTTTTTTAAATTGCTGTGAATTCCTGTGGCTTACAGAGTAAGCCTTTGTAGAACTACTTTTTCCAGGAATAAAAAGAAAAATAAGATGTCTAAGAGAAGATTTATCAGGTTAGACCAAAGGTCTGACTAGCCCAGTGTCCTTAAATTGAGGTAAAAACAGGATTTATTTTTTTCCTCTGCTCTGTGTATCGCTTTATTTCTGTCCACGCTGAATTTAATATGACATTTTATTGACGAGTCATTCAGTCTTGTCAGATCCTTCTGCAATTCTTCAGTCAGCCTTACCCTGAATACCCCAATTGACTTGGCACCAACAGCAGACTATCACCTCCCTGCTCACCCCCTTTCAGGTGTCCTTGCAAGGCAACTTCCATGAAAAACAGCAAGGGGTGCAAACTACCCAACTCGCCTTCCACTGTTGACCTGTCTTTTCACAAAGCTAACCTTTCTCCCAGACGCTGATTAGCAAGCATCAGGGCTGTGGCAGTAGCAACAGAGGTTTGAAAGGTTCAAAATAAAACTCTCAAACCGTTATCCAGCAGTCTGGCAATCGCATTATATTGCTAAGGTACTCAATGAGCCATACTTCCCCACTTATAAGTAGTAAGTCAAACAAGCGGGTTTAAATAAAAAGAAGTGTACTGGAAGAGGAGAAAAACATTTTGGAAATGGATTAGGAAAACCTAAACAATCCCATAGGCAATACTATCTTTTTCCCAGAACATGCCAACAATAGCCTATGTACTAAAACTGCTGAAATAGCTCCTCGTCCAGCTGCAGCGCTCACCATTTCATATCCAAGCCTGCAATGAATGGGCAGATTCATCTGATGCCCCTAACAGCACATCCTCTTTTCCCAGGGGCTATGCCCTCTCACAGCTTTACAGAGATAGTCTTTTGCTCCTGAAGCTCTTTGAGGGTATCTCCTTAGACCGGCCACCCTGAGGGCCAAGACCTCCACCGCTACGGGTTTACACCATGATTGCCATCAGACAGTCCCAAGTCACTTCGTTAAACGCACTATGAGCGCCCACTAGCCAGGCTGCCCATTAACCTGCTGCCACTAACAGTGCTGGCCTCTGGTCATTCCTGCTGGTTGGATTCATTAATTGCTCCACCTCATCGCCGCCTGCTTCTCCTGCTTACAGTGCTTCTTGGCCCTCTCAGCCTGTAAGTTTGCAGACTGAAAGTTTACACTTACCCACCCGCAGCGCTGTCAGCGCGTTCTGAGAGGATATAATGACATACAGCTTCTGTACACCGACCTGGCAACAACAGAGATTTCCTAAACACAGCCTCTCTCTTTCTTCCCGAAGTCTCTCTCAACTACCTTTCTTCGCCAAAGGATGCTTCGCCTCAGGCTGTAGGCCATAATGAATGGCCTGACCCCAGTCCAGTAGGTACAGGTGGGCTGCCCACACGTTTTGCCCAAAGAGTATAGCTACGTTTACAACAACTAAAACGTAACTAACTTAATAGAAACATCCAAAAAAAGAATGTGTGTCTGAATGAAGTTTGTGTAGACCTGGTCAGCTTTCCTTCCCTCCCAAGCAGATGTTGACAGAGGACTCCTAGTACTAGACCCACAGGGTCGTGTGGGACCATAGAAGCCCAACAGCATTTGATGCTCTTAAGGAGAACTTAGGAAACACTCCTCTGTACTTAGGCTTCATGCTGGTAGTCACAGAAAGGTTTTCTTGTATGGAAACAACACTCAGAGCTAACAACAAATTCCTAAGTAAGCTCCCTTTTAAATTCTTCGTTAGAGGAAACAATTATCTCAAAAGGTACAAATAACTCTGGATAATAAAGAAATGTATACCATTCCTTTTTATTAGAAACTATAGAAAACCTTCATTTGACAAATATGAGGATGCAGTAATGCAGTAGTTCCATTCAAGACTGCGTGGTTATAGAAAGCACCAGCTTAGGATTAAAGAAAGAAATCAGCATAGCTGTCAGAAATAACAAAAATCAGTTCTAAAGACAGCGCTGTTGCCTTCTCTTCAGTCCTGAGTTTTGTAAAATGCAGATACATTCTGCTGTCCAGAAAGACCTGACAAAAAAGTTGAAAAGAAAAAAAAAAAAGGTACTCCATCATGGAGATAGGCCCACTTACGGAAGGACAGAAATAGCAAACCGCTTACTATGGCTATAAACACAACCCAGTATGTCTTTTGCGCTCCAGTCCTTTTTAGTCAGCAGGTACATCTTGTCATGGCGCGCATCTTTTCCAGTTATGGGCCTAGCTACAGAAGTCTGTGCTTTCCCTGACCGTAATTAATCTACTGTAGTACCCACTAACCTAGGTACCGCTGTGACGGGCTCCAAGAAAAAAAAAAAGAAAAAGTATTAAATTCAGTAAACCCTAAGTGGAGAAAGACAGGCCAGTGACAGGTGACCAGACCAATTCACATTCCACTTATAAGCCGATTATGCTGTTTTAATGCATAGCTGTGAAAATTAACAGCGGCTTCTCCTGTCCTAAGCCCCCTCTCTCTCCTCTGCTTTTGCAGATGATTTGCTGGGGAAGCTTTATGTGAACGCACACTGGTTAGATATTCTCAGCAGAGGGCCCTGACCCGCAGCATCTACTCCAGCTGGGAATCAGGCTGACACAGCTTTAAATCATGACACAACTTGCATGTCCTCAGACAGGCCCTCTCCCTCTTAATAGACAAATTATTCCCTCCAGCTAGGTTGTCCCAAAAGCCCAATGGGGATTTTATCCTTCTTAGGAGAACAGCTGTCACATGAGAAAGGAAGGAAATATTTATACTTTTTAATTAAGAAAGATAACTATTTCCATTATGTTATGCGGACCTCCCACATAACACAGCGCTGGGTGCAGTTCTAATACTCTTGGTTAGATAATAGCCAAAAACCAGCAGCAATGTATACTAAAAGATCAAAACATAAGAGTAAACTATCTTCTTCTGGAACATTAGCCTTTGAATATGTGAGAGTGAACAAGTCTTAGCAATTAATGACTCAGTATTTAAAATTAAGGGAAAGAAATGGAACCCTTGCCCAATTTGTTGGCAAAGAATGAAAACTAAGTGAATACCATTTGCTACTGTTTACCACAATGGGTAAAGTTAGTGTGTTGTCTGAAT
This sequence comes from Arenaria interpres, assembly GCA_013399435.1. Lineage (NCBI taxonomy): Eukaryota > Metazoa > Chordata > Aves > Charadriiformes > Scolopacidae > Arenaria > Arenaria interpres. The sequence continues at coordinate 1,040 of VXAK01014452.1, read as the reverse complement.
TCTTCCTTTTTTCAGCTTACTTCTGTCAAATCTTTATAATGCTACTTTATAAAGTAGCATTTTATGGTTTAATTCTTTTTTGAGTTAGTCATTTGAACAAAGGTTGGAGATCATTGCTGTTTGTTGGATGGTTCCAATTAAAAGACATACTATGGAGGTTTCAAAATCATACAGGCAAATGTCAATTGGAAAATTCTTCTCTTTTCCCCTCTGAAATTTAGAATTTAATATTCTTTCAAGATCTTGAAAACCTCTTTTCTGATTTTCCATTAAAGAATAATAAAATAAAATGAAAAAAAACCCAATACCAAACAGTAGCCAAAAGGCAATGAATAGAATCAGAACCGAGAAGGATAAAGAAAAAGAGCATTGTATTCGCCAGGATCACTAGAAGTCTGTTTTAAAGCTAAGTTGCGACAGGAAGGGAGCTTTGATTTCAAACAGTGCTTTAAAGTGAAGGATCCCTTCCAAATGCTATTACCAAGCAGATCCTATTGTGATGGTAATGACATGTTGCGTGGGAAGTAGTGGTTTTACTTGGATGCAAAGGGAAAGAACATCGCCATGATTGATGTACCATATGAGGGTCAAACCACATAATCGCTAACTCTCACACTGCCCAGTGTAGCGGGATTGGGTTACTTAAGAATCTAAGATTTCTTAAGTTATTTATTATTTATTAGTATTATTTATTTGTAATGGTGAAAATATTTCAGAAATTAAATGCATTGTGTCTAAAGAGGATATCACTAGTATTTGATTTACTTTGCACTGGTGTGCAACAAGTTGCACTAAATTCTCTTTGCAGCTACCATATCGCAGCAAAGCTTTGGCTGCGATAATAAGACGACCACCCACAAGCTACTTGATAGTTCAGAAAGTTCTCGAAATACTGCGCAAAGAGAAAGTGCAAAACAACTAACAATGAGGCTCACGTTTATCAGCCCTTAATACTCAAAATACAATGTTCATGTGTTGAGGGTTAACCACAGGTTGAAGCTCACATATGAAAAGGGTAACATAGAATCATAAAATTGTCC
>VXAK01014450.1:364049-407358 GCA_013399435.1 Arenaria interpres | reverse complement strand
CCCGCCCCCGCTCCGGCTCCCCGGGGAGCCAGCTGCTGCACGGCAGGTCCTTAAACCTGCCGGTCCCATTCCACGTCTTAAATGTGCATGAAGGAATTAAACTGCACGAGTGAATAACAGCATTAGTTTCAATTAATTTTTATCCTGGCAACAATAAACTTTAGAAACAAAGCGCTTTTACATCCTTAATTAGTCTTGCTTCCCATCTGTAGTCTTTTAAGTGCCTGCTCCTTGATTTAACTTTGTCCCTCCTTCGGAGCCGCCTCCTTTTTCATTCTTTTCCCTTTTTTCTCGTTATCCCTTCCAGACTGCTGCCCGTTTCTTCCCTGCAACCTTTCACCCCCCTTGTCCCTATCTGTCTGCTCTGCTCTGTGCGGTTTATTTCTACTGTATTTTCCCAACATCAACAGCAGTATTGGTTACCATGGCCCCGAGCTATGTGCAGAGGTGGGAAAGCTTCATCCGCCCAAAAGTTCTTACACTTTTGAAGTCTTTCTTTTAGTAGGATCTGAAATGTATCATCTAGAGTGTGTATTAAATGAACAGTATTCCTGAAGGCTTTAGAGCAAGAAAGGCAACACCCTGGAAAATTCTGCAGTCTTTCAGCATTCTCTGCCCCAGGGTTATAGCCCTGGGCACGGAGCTGAATGGAGCTCTTACAACTGCCTTCTGTTTACCTTTTATGGTTAAAATAACAGCTTAGCAAAGAAGCAACTTCATGGAGAAACGATTCAGTGAAATCATCTCAAGCTGTAGCAGCATAGCTAGTTTAATCACCCCTAGAGAGCTGAACAACTGTGAGCACAATGGGACACAAAATCATTTTGTGTGTAAATGAGCATGGCATTGTGATTATTTCACTTTGCATGGGCAAATAGTTTTTACAAGCAGTACTTATGCAGTTAGCTTAGAAAGGCAGAAAAAGATAAGCTGGCTCTGAAAGATCTTGGTGTGTAATGTTTGAAAAACTAAATATTCAGATAATTTGGGAATCAGGCTCTATTGATTTTGCCTTCAGCAGGTTCCTGCGTTACTTATTAGAGCAGGGTTATTGCCTGTGCCACTAGTTGGGATGCTGTATCCTGTTGTAGGCAACTAAAGAGCAAGGATTATTTTACATGGTTTAATAAATGAAGTTTGTTAGTGTTTCTGCCATATTTACCCTTAAGGTTTTAATTTTCACATCGGTATTAGAAAATATGTGCATAAAGACTTTCACTGGATAAATACATTTAGGATTTTGCTTTGTGCATAAAATAAGTACATTACTCAGTGTGATGAATTTTAGCTGTGTTTTACATTAAGAAGAGGAAGGAGGCATTAGAAATAGGGTTACGGTACTGTAAGAAACAGGGGGTATTTATTCTTTTGGAGCAGTAGGAGTGTTTTCAGTGCCCTTTAAGTAGTGCTTAACAATTACGCCCCCTGATAATTTGCTCGTATGAAAATGACTGAATTCCACAACTTCAATAGAAATGTAGGATTCATTTTTTTTTTTAACGCGAATCCTCTCCAACAGGGGAAAAGCCTGTGTTGTAGTTCCCCTTCTCCTCCCCTCCCCCAAAAAGCCAGTGGCACCCTCAGTAAGTATGAAAAGCCATGAAAGTTTGAGAACTATTTTAGCTTTCCAGTGATTTTCTATAATTAAGTGTTTTTTCAACACATGCTCTAGCTGAGAGATGCCAAAAGCAGAGGATTGTTCAAAAGGTCCCTCCAGTGAATAGTATAAATTAAATATCTACTGTGTGAGTATGGCCTCACTGAGAATCTCAGACTCTTTACAGATCAAGGAATTTACTGGTATACTAACATTAAACAAAATCCTAAGATAGCAGCAGTGTTTAAATATGCACAAATAGATTCAGATCACTTGATCTTTAGCTATCTGTGCATATTTTAAAATTGAAGTCTGTATTTCAAGACAAACGGTTAAATGTAAGACGCGTTTACAGAGGACTGGAAGTGCTTTGATTTCATTTGGAAACTGTAACAAGGGGTGCAGATGAGCCCTAATTAGGCACTTGTTTTGTGAAACTGCCTGAGATTTATTTCTAAGGCAGCTCTGTACCGTGCGAGGTCTGTACCTTTATCATTAGTGATAATAGTTGGGGTCTGAACAAAGGCAGGGTTGACATTCAGCCTGGATCTTCTGACCCTTTCATTTAAGTGAAGGAGCAGAGAGTGAACATGAGTTTACAGTGCTCTTTGGTAAGAAGAAAAACCTCCCTTTGTCTGCATTGGCAGACAGATGAGGCACCCACAGATTAGTAAACACGTCGCTAAAATACTGTAGGTACTGACATACTAAGTTGGTTTTAAAAGTTGGTTCTTTTATTTATGCTGTATGGCGTATTTACTGAAGATTGCCCACACCAGGCTCTTGTGGGAAACAAGAAAGCAGCGTCTTCAGTCATGAAAGGATTCAATCACTTTCCTTGAAGGTGGTGCTGTAGTAAAAATGTTAATGCCCAATTTCGCATCGGCTGACACAGAAGTCCTAGGACAGAGTTGGTATTTGCTTCGTGCTCAGTGCAGATGCCCGTCCAGCCTCCGCGGAGAAAAGGATGTGGATTCATAATGGGGTGATGTATTTCTGTGCTGTCGATGCAGGGGGTTCTCAGGAGCTAACCAGGGTGAAGTGCAGCAAAAGGAGATGTTGTGATGACTTTGTGAAGCCGTCCAGATGTGTTAAGATTTTTTCGGTCCCTTTCTGTGTAGCTCAGAATTTGGCTTTTTGACAAAGGGGGTTGCTAATTGTATGTTCATGGAGTGGTGTAGCCAGGCGTCTTACGCAAAATGCTGCTAAGAGAGAGGCAGGAGCAGCTTCGGATTTCTGAGAAACATTGTCAAAGTAATGTGGGAGAAACGGGAATTCACTTTGCAATGCTGCATGTAAAGTGCTTGTCAGATGCAAGGAAGAGCCTGGATGCTCGGTAGCACGCTTGCAGAACAAAATACCAAGAAAATTAGATTATATTCGGAAATGTCTTCAACTATAATGTTTTGCATGTGTTGCTTTACCCATAAGGGGGAGAATGGATGGACGTTTTCTTAAACTTTTCATAAAGGGTTTTTTTCCCGTTTGACGTGTATGCCGTCTGTACCGATTGAACTGAAATCAGCTTGGAGACACGCGTTTCATGCAGGATAAGCTGTGCTTTTCTTGCAGAAGAGAATTGAGGAATTTTCTTTTGCTATGGTTGTCCTGTTCATTTTTAAGACATTTCAGTATTTTTTTGCTTTGTACATCAGCTGAAGATTTTTGGACTCAGTAATTCAGAAATTTCACTCTTTGTCAAATGTTTTTAGGGCAGTAAACATTAGGTGGATTGTTAAATTTGTGATTTCACATGCCACATTGTACAGTAATTCCTAACGTGTCTTGCCGTGAAAGCATGGGTCAGTTTATGCATCTTCCTGTTTTCACTGCTCCCAGGTATTAATTGTTTTCGGTTTGAAAGCTTATTACTTCTTTATGTCTAATATTAAGGCTTAACTGAAAATTACCCATTTATTTCACAGTTATTGAAAATAAACCAGAAAATTGATCTTAGTTTGATGTGAAATTTACTACATGTATAAACTAAATGCCTTAGGTACTGAGGAAGTCACTAATTTAGAGGTGTCTCGTTACTGAGACAAACTTGCAAAAACCCCCTGAATCCCAGTTCACAAATTGGTTATTCGTTTGTCAGGGGATATTTCACATCTAACACATAAGCCCGCGACCTTTAATTAGAATTTTGCAGTTTGTTTTATGCCCCTTGAGGCTGACACCTTGAAAAATTTTTTTTCTTGATTTCTTATTGCTAATAAGCATCTTTCTCTTCCCCTCTGGTACTTTGAAGAAAATGATGCAAATACACTTAATTACAGTGGTGGCAATAATTTGTTAGCCGAATATGTGATCAGGCAGATGCAAAAATGATCTGATTAGATCTGTGATCACGCTGGAAAGAAAGGTAACCCACTGCTAACGTTTAAGAGGAACTGTTCTTTTTTTGGCCTCGCCTTTGCAGGAGGGAAGAAGCATGTCCCGCCTGTCTCTAACACGCTCCCCGGTTTCTCCTCTGGCCGCTCAAGGAATCCCTCTCCCCGCTCAGCTCACCAAGTCCAACGCGCCCGTGCACATCGATGTAGGAGGACACATGTACACCAGCAGCCTGGCCACCCTGACGAAGTACCCCGACTCCAGGTAGGACCCTGGCGCTTCCAGGCTGCCCGTTCCTGGGCACTGCATGGGGAGAGGCATGTACCTGCGAGGAATATTTCGATGCGAAATGCGATTTAATATATATTCACCGGTGATGAATAATTCAGTTTCCGATTTATACAGTAACTTCACTGGGGTTCGACAGAAAAGAAAGCCTGTAAAATTTATGTATTATTTAGAGCGTCTATTCATTTTCCCTCTCAACATCTCCCGCGCTCTGCCCGTGTGTTTGAAGCACCTGTTGGTGTGCTGCCCTAGATTATTGCCAGCCGCACCAAGCAACTTCTTTCCTGCACATTTAGGGGGAAAAAAATTCTTTTTTTTTCTTCCTTTAAGAAAACAGACGGGCTCTGTTACCCTGGGACTAATGGATGCTTGTGTCGGCCAGCCAGAATGCTAAGCTCGGTGGTATCTGTGTGGCAGCGGTCACCCCTCTGGGCAGCGGCTGCCCAGCTCTGCCCGCAGGCAGCCACGGGTTGGACTGAGCCTCCGCATGCTGCGAGCTAGCCCTTGTGCTGGCCAGGGTGGTGACATGGCTGTGTGGCCAGTGTTATCACAGAGCGGGCTACAGATATGGCAAATGATGAATAGATGTGGCGTGAGAGTATTCGTGTGTGTGACAGAGTCTCTGTGACTGGCCCGGCTGCCGTTCCCGCGGGGCACCGGGCACCGGGAAGGATGGGGGAACCCTGGGCAGCATCAGGCCCGTGGAAGGGACCGCGGTTTTAAGGGTTAAAGCCTATTCATTGGAGCACTATGTTAAAATACACCTGATACCGATTTACAGTTGTGATGGTTAAAACAGCTCAGCTTTTTGTCGCTCGGACCACTGCTTTTTCAGGGGGGCCGGTACCGCGGGTGTCCCCCAGGGGAGGTGGCGGTGGCAGGGTCCCCAGCACGCTCCGTGACGCAGGCACTGTTGACCCAAAAGCAAACCAGAGCCCAGGTCAGCAGCTGCCATTGCCAGAGCTTTTGCTACCTGCACGGCCAGTATTTCTATACAGGGAGAGGGTTATTTTTTTGGTGTGACAACCAGCATAAAGCTCTAGTTGCGATTGAAGATTTTTTGTTGGAAGGAACTAGGGACTTCTGCTCAGATTTGGCAGGTTCCCAAGCAATAAATGACATTTATGGCGACACCCTGAAACGCCTCTGATGTCATAAAGCATATGGCTGTGATTTCATTCCAAGGAGAGGGGGCTGCTGAAACTCTCCATGGAAAAGAAACAATTATTAAAATACCTCTATTTTATGAATAGGCCAAAATAATATGATTTTTCTAGACAGTGTCTGTGTAATGATGTCTGTGTGGTACTTCTTTAATCAGAGAGAAGAAATCTCTTCAGTGAGGAGAGATTTATAACAGAGAAGCAGACAAATGCTTCACAGTGTAAAAAATACTGTGAAGATTCAGCAGTTGTAATGGAATAGCACATCTGTTTCCACATTTTAAAATATCACCGCTGACACTATTTTTAAAATATGCCCCATATCAGACTTACTTAATAAAAATTTCAGTTACGGAAGCTTTGGGAGAATATACATAAATTCACAGATTTTATCTGAAGAGAACAGAGTACTGATCTAGCCCTCCCTCTCTTTTTTTTTCTGTTCGCTAAATAACAAAAGTGCATTTATTCAAGTTTTGCACTTTGTTTATACTAAAAGTACAAAACTTGTGACTGACCGGAGCCCAGGTGCTGCCCGATGTTTCGCTGTGTATTGCCTTAGGTTTGTACGGTGGTGTTATCTCAGAAGGCTTGAACGCTTTTTCAGCTGCTGGAACTTCAGTTCCCACTGGAGTAACAGCTTACGGGACCAGACCTGTAAATCAGAGAGATCTAACAGTAACCACATATAGGTTTACAGCAAAAGATATCCCTTCACCCGTGTCCCACATAGGACATACTGCTGCATACATGATGAAGCTGGGTGGAGGGTACACCTCAATATTTTTTCATTTTTAAATTCTTTTTTGAATTTGGCTTCCTGCGGTGCTGCATGGTGGCCTTGGTGGGTTCTCCCCATTAACTCAGGCCTGCGCTCATTCCCGGCTAAGGCAAATACTTGCCGTTGTTTCCGTGTGGGTGGCTGGAGCTCCTGACGGTGTGAATCTTCCATCGGGCAGACTCTTGTCATGGTGGCCTGGCTGGGAGAGGAATCCCAGGTCTCCTACAGGTGTAGGAGGAAGGATAGAGATTTTCTGAGCCAGACTTCTAGAAATAATGCCAGAGCGCTCTTGGCTTACGCTCAGAGATGACGTGCACGGCCATGTACAGAGGTATGGCCATACCCATCCACACTTGGAGCTTTCTGGATTATTTTGGACAGCGTTATTAAACTCTCAGTTGAGCATCAGCTTAAAATCTAAGAAATCAAAGAAATTTGTAGACTGTATTTCAGCAAAAGATGTAAGCGCGTGCTGAAACGCTTCGCTAAATCTTAGCTCCAGTCACATAAAATACAGTTTGCACTCACTAAAATTGAAAGCTGTGGGAATAAACTTCCTGTTTGCTTGTGTTACAACCCCCATTTCCTCCTCTGTGCTCCGAAATCCCAAGTAGGCTTTTAGCTTCTAGTATATACTGCACATGTATGTTTAAGGACACATAGAGATTGTGCACGTGCGTGTAAGTACAGTCAGGGTTTGCATACACACAGATGTCATGTGCTGATGGAAAACACACAAAAATAAATCATCGGATCATGTTTATGCTTCCATAGTATTTTGAGGAGGCCAAATCCTGTTAGGTCCTGGACAAACTCTTTTCACATTGACTTCCTTGGGAAGGAAGAGCTCCCAGCAGCTCGCCAGATCAGGCCCAGCAGGAGCAAGTATAGGTATGACCAGTTCCTGCCTATACCTGCTCTCCAGTCACCCCTCTGGTATGATATAAATTACACCTGACAGCAGGCAGCGGGATACAGTTCTTACTGTCGTTTGTTAGCATTGGCTGTGCTCCGCCGGCTCTTCCCAGCTTTGAGGGCCAGCTCTGGCTCTTCCCAGCTTGGGGGCCCAGCTCCGGCTCTTCCCAGCTTGGGGGCCCAGCTCCAGCTCTTCACAGCTTTGGGGGGCTGGCTCTGGCTCAGGGAGGGAGGGGACTCGGTTCTGGAAGGCTTTCTCACCTGAGTCAATGATGGCCATGTGAATTTGGAGGCCGAATCTCACATTTCAGTGATCCCTGAGTTGTTTCAGAGCAACTTTGACAAGGTCGTAGATGTTGTTTGTATTAGTGCAGCTGCTGTGAGAAGAGCCTTTGCCCATTGATTAAATTTGCATAAGTAAAGGGTGCCAGTTTAGGCGTTTAAGTGAGTAGACGCCCTCTTTCCAGTAAATTTTTATGGGCTACATAAATTCTCTCATCTAAAAAGGAGAAAACTTGAGCAGTGCACAACTGGTGTGGTAGAGAAGAGGGTTAAACCGCCACCATCAAAGCTGGTTTCTAAATCACTCACGCTCACCTTACACACTGCTCTTCCACACCTTTCCCAGTGGCTTTCTGAATGAAACACCATCCGGGAAAGCACGCTGCCCTTTCAGAGGGTGAAAGGCAGGAAAGATGAGAAACATATACAACATTTCTGTGACCACCATCATTATGCTGTTGTTGGCCACAATTTTATCTTGAAATAATAGTATTAATCCCTCTCCTATAGCTCTTTGAGGCTGCTTTCAGTGCATAGCCAAAATTGCCATTGAAATAACAAGCTTTGGAGGTACAAGGAGGCTGGTCTTGCCTTACCTGAATCTGAGGCTCAGTTTCAGCAGTTTATTTTCAGCATGGTCTCCCACCAAAACTTCCAACTCTGGTAGCTGTGAGTTACAGGTAAAAAGGAAAAAAAAAAAACCAGTGAAGCCATCGACATCTTATTTCTAAAGTAACTGGCTAAATACACAAATTGTTCATCTTTGAGACCATTTTCTCTAGAAATTCCATTCATGCTTTCACCCAGAGGACCTCTAAAGCAGCTCCTTCACACATTGACACTTGAATACGGATTTATATGACAGATTGTAAAGGCTGCAAAAGCTCTAGCACATCTATAAAGTGAGTCACAAATTGTATTTATCCAAGGGAGCGAGACAATTCTTACATTTAAGAAACAAACCCACACCAGAACATGCAGTCAGGAGTACCCAAAGTCAGATCATCCCGTCTCACCCCCACCAGGTCAATGGCAAACGTCTCATTGACTTCAAGTGGAAGAGAAGTTCCAAATCCCAGCAAGCCCCAGCTCCAGGATTTCACTGGAAGTTTTGATACGGGTTTGAATTTCCGTTAGAAAGCAGTGCCAGATTTTTCATCAGAAGCCCGTCCTTTTCACAGCCCTGAATAGTGTTTTTAGCTCAGAGAATTGCTGTGAGCGCTTTGCGAGTTGTTCTGCTATAAAAGGTAAATATATTTTCCTTACATTCTTGGCTAATTAATATTTGTTGTACAGCCCTCTATTAAAGATATCTATGTTCTTCTGTTCAAAATGTGTTTACGAAAGGTCATGCTTTCCATGGCGTCGGTCGTGACAAAAGCGAGCAGAAATAATTCTAATTGGAGCGGCGATGTCTAGGTGGGAATGGTGGGGGTGCACAGACCCCGGGGAGCTGCCCCCCGCCAGTTTGTAGTTCAGGACCTGTCAGACCGGACCTCTCTGCTCCCAGCCTTTCCTCTGTCGGGGTACCCTAAGCCACTATTCCTGGGTATTTCTGGTGGTTTTCTTACCTCTTCAGGAAAAGGGAGCTTTTTGGCCCCCTGGCCCAAGATGTGCTGAGCCATAGAGCACCTCCTGATCTCAGCTCTTGGGGCACCTGGGCTTTCCCACCCCCTTCTCTAGAGGCTCCGTCCTCCAAAGAAAACCAGCACAGGCTTTATGAACTGTTCCAGAAACTAACAATGTGACCTTAGCTCTTGCAAGACATAGTAGAGTTTTCCAGACAGATCCCTGCCTCACTTTTCTCAGAACCCATGGACTTTTTTGGTGATTTACAAAGGAGTCCCCTAAAGCACATGTCTTCTCTTCTGAATGTTTCTTGTATAGACCCTCCCTCACCCAAGCTCTGTTACCAAGCGTGACTTTATCATTCTAGCTACTCTGCAAGTATCTGTGATTTTTAATTCCCCTCCCTTTTCCTCCAGCACCTCCATCTCTCTGGTGGCTGGAGCTCAGCCCTGTCACCTGAGATCTTCTGCTTCTACCCCCATTTCTGCAGACACACCAGGCTGGACTGAGTTCAGGGGAATGCTCTTCTCCAAGTTTTAGGACCTCTCTGTTGTCCCTGACAGGACACGATCACTGACACCGTGCAGTGTAATACAGTGGTTCCATAAACTCAAACATGGCACTTACTGAGCTACAAGGCAGGTTCTCCGCATCAGCCATTACACCGAGGGCTCCATGCTGGGTCCTGCTCTCTTCTTCTTGGGAGGGAGCAGGGAAATTCTTAATTCAGATGTGCTCAGGATATATAATTTATATTTAGGATATATAATTGTCCAGACTTAGCACACTTGAGAGCATCTCTTACATCTTGCTCATGTAGAATCTATCTAATGTCACTCTTACCGTGACTTATTTTCTGATTTCCCATCAAATCTGTGTATTCTTGATGTTATCACAAGAAAATGTCCAATTAGCAAATTCTGTCACTTCCCCCATGCTGGCGGTTAGGGTGTAAATCAGTCCTTAAACAAGACCTGTACTTTGGACAGGAGGTTAAGTGGAGGGAAGACCAGATTTGCTCATAGCCAGAGATTGTTGATGGCTGCAGAAGCACCAGATCCCATTCTGGAGCATCGGCTCTCCTGGGTTGGCACAGCCTCTGCAGCATTGGTAGTGTCCATCCTGACTTAGGTGTCTCCCAAACCTCTCCATGCCGCTGCCGTTCCATGCTGCTCACCCACCCATCACCTGTGTAGTCTGTTGTCCCTCTTCAGTCCCTCTCCCATCCCCTGCATGCCTCCTAAATGACTGTTTTAAGCCCAGGGAAGGGGACAGACAAGCGCGCTGCCGTGGCACGTTCCACCCTTCATAAGGTCCCGCTCTTCCCACCGAGGGCAGCTGTTGAGCACCCTGTCTGTGGGGTGACCCCAGGCTCTGGACGGCTGTGCGTTACCCACAAGGCAAGGAGATCCTGAGCCGGAGCCAGCAGCCCACGTTCAGGCAAAGCGCTACAAAACGCGCCTGCATGTGAGCTGCAGCGCAGAGCTCATTAATTTTAATGGGTATTGTGAACTTAAACCGTACACAGACTTTAAAGCAAAACACCTGAGGAGGCAGGAGCAAGTGTTTTTCCTGCCCGTTACAGATGCTGGGAGATGCAGGTTGTGGGCATGCTGCACGCCAGCCTGGCAGCTCTGGGGACAGGGGGCGAGCCTGCCGGGGCTCCCCACGGCTCTGCCCCCGGGCAAGGCCATCAGGTGTGTGCTGCAGATGAGAGCAAGAGCCAAAAACCAGAGGTTTTGATTATATACAGTGCCTTTTTCTGAATTAACATAAGAATTTTTGCAGAGATTAAAATCATGTTCAGTTTCATTTCATGCACCTGCAATTTAGAGATAAATCTTTTGAGTTTTTCTTATTTGGTTATTGACTGGGCAAACCTCTCGTTGGTTTCCAAGGGAATTTTGACCAGCAGAACCCTTAAGGAAAAAAACCCTTGAAAAGCACCTTTCCCCTTCCCACCCTCTGTTTCCCCCCAGTCTGCCTGTGGATATATCACTTACTGGAGTGGGAGCTGGAGCAAGCACAGGAGCTCCCATTGCCAGGCTGCTGGATCAGAGGGTGTAAAATGAGCCGCTCTCTCCCATCTGCAGAGCCCACCATTGCTGTTTGTCGGGCGCTGTGTGGCTGAGGTCCCACAAGTCGCTGCCGTGCTTCGGTGAGCCCAGGGGAAGGTGTGAAGCGTGGGTTTCCGTGGGCTGATGGACCAGTGTTGCTGCTGGGATGCTTCCAGTGAGTGGGGCAGAGCGTGGGGCTGGAGGTGAGGAGCCGCTTCCCCTCACAGGCAGAGGAGAAGAGAACAACAATATTCTGTTATTTTTTGTGGAAAATAACAATAATTTGTAACAGGGCTGTAACAATAATTTGTAACAGGGCTGTAACGCCAGCTGGGAAGGATGCTGTTGGATGCCCTGTCTCAGTCCCGGACTGGGCGTCTGGCACAGCCCTGGAAGTACACCATAACAGCACATTTCCCCGTGTCACCCGGGGCTGCTGTTGCCCAGCTGGAGCGGTAGCTTTGGTGGGGAAGGAGAATAGTCCCTGTAGCCCTAACCCTTCACTCCGGCGCCTTGGGGGGGACGGGAGGGAAGGAATTTACAGGGAAACTGATTTTTCAGACCCGTCTGCCTCCACCCCTCCAGGATCTCCTGCTCACTGGCACGTAGGGAGCCCCAGCAGAGCTGAGCTGTCTGCTGTGATGAAGGTGTTTACTCCTCAGGGGAGTGGGTCACCGCCGCTTGCCCAGCTCAGCCGCTGCCCGGGGACGGCGGGGAAGCAGCGCCTGCCCCTCGGGAGTACGGAGCTTACTGTAATTGGGTGCTCAGACGGGGCCCTGCCGATGAATGAATTATTTGTGTGTTTACTTGGAGTATTTGATGAAACGTACAAGAAAATACTGCCTGGCTAGTCTCTGATGGACACTTCTTTGGAAATTACTGTTTCTCTGTATACATTTGCAGCCTGGGCTGTGCGTAGTTCTAGGCGTAAAGGGGTATTACGGCATCTAGGAGGGGCACACCAGCTAGTGATGGAGAGGAGGTAGCAAATCGACACTCCTCTGACTGACAGAGATAAAATTACGGCTGTAGTGCTATGCCTGGCACAGGCCGTTCAAAAACCTGGATTGGAGAAAATTGCACATTCCTATCCAGGTACGAGCTTATTGGGCTCAGCTAGTCAAAGGGGAGAACAGGCATCTCTGTGTAGCCTGGCTGTGGTCAGGAGGGGTGTCACTTACAGCCATCCAGAAGGTGAACATTGAACCGTGTCTCTGGTACCTTCGGTGCAGATCCCAGCTGACCTTCTCTTGTTTGCTGCGCTTCCCTTTCTTTTTCTGCAATGATAACACGACTAGAGCTGAGTTAGACTTTGCACATTAGTAACTCCCACCCTTCTTGCTCACAGCGGGTTGAAAACTAGCCTTATTAAAAGTCAGAAAGAGAAGCCCAGCAGACAAGGAGACCAAAAATTCAGCTTTTTTTTTTTCTTTTAAATTTTATTTAGCACTCTCTATTTAGAGCAGTTTCTGAGGTGAGTTGGTCAAGTGCTTTGCCATTTCTTTCATTGCTGCTTTTGCTTACCACTCACCTGACAGGGCACCATGGTGCCAGCGGCACAATTTCAGTATTTTTTCAGCAGTCATTTTTGGGGCAGTAGCGTGAAAAGCATGAGCATCATATTTTGAGAAACCGCTCCCATGGGATGCTGTGGAATCAGCCTGTCTCCTCCTTCCACGTGCTGCTGGCGGAGGATGTTCCTGCTGGTGAGCGTGGGGTGAAGTACAGCCCCTGTGCTCGGGTTTACGCTGAGAGCAAAGGGGAATCCCTTTATTGATGGCTTCTTCATGTGCTGTGCACCCAGATCCCTCGTCACAGGGAAAGGAGTTGTGTAAAGAGGCGGATTGGGTAGCTTTGTACTGGAAATCGTGTCCTGAGGTCACGGCAAACCACCGGGACCAGTGGGGCAGATGAGGTGTTAACCTCTTCACAGTTGGTCTTTGAATCCAAGTCACTGGTGTTTGCCTTCTGATTTATAGAGACCCTGCGATGGCAAGCTGGCTTGGTCTGTTTAGGGGGATATTTCATGAACTACTTAGGAAGTTTATAAAACAGGCTCCCTGGATTATGAAGCAAGGGGGTATCTGTTTTGTAAGGAACATGTTATGAAATGAATTTGTCTCTAGGCCTAACTTAATTATTTTAATGATCCCACTGGTGGTTGTCGTAGGTGTCGTTCTGTGTATATATTGTGACCTACATGCTTGTGATCATTTATGAAATCTAAGATTTAAAAATACATTGGACCTTATTAATTCCTTGCCTGCTTCCACTGAAATAAATGGAGGTAGTTTGGATATTAGTTGGTTGGGCCAAATCGCTCTTCCAGTGAAGTCAGTGAGAGTTTTACCGTGAGCTTAAATGGAAACAAAATAAGCCCTATTCTTCTAGTAAACTGTCCCTAATGATAAACCTGGCCAAAATAATCCCTAGCGTAACCCTGTTGAGCTCTGTGGAGTTATACCAGGGATGGATGCTGGTTTGATGTGTGGAGAGGAGTCACGAGAACCAGAATGTTGTTGTAAGGTGCTTCTGCTGGGCATCCACTGTACTCAGTCTCAGAAATACCTGGAAGTGTAAAACCAATGGGCAAATGACAACAAAGCATCGTGCACATACCTTTCCCGCTCAGGCAGCCTTCCCAAAGTGATGACTCCGCTGGCTTTGGAGGAGTTTCTCCAAATTTGTACCTGTATAACTGAAATCAGAATTAATCTATTCATGGGTTAATAAAATCTTTAAGAACAAAGTGCATATTTAAATAGAAGAAAACTGCAGGCATGCAAACATGGGATTTGTGTGTGAAAGCACGAGGGAGGCTGGATTTCTGGAGCACAGAGTAAGGAGGGGCTGTTGGAGGATGCTGGGCTGGGGGAGAGAGGGCTGGTGGCCCGTGCTGCTGCTGGCCACATGGCCACTGCCAGCTTTCTCTGTTAGATGGAATCATCTAGTCCTTGCAGTGTGTCCCTTGTGCTGTACTGACATTAAATGCATAGTCTGGTGGCTGGAACAGGTAAGTGTTGTCAGTCACTCTCATCCCTAGTGTAACCCCACTGAGACCATCACAGGGGCTCTCCTCACCCAGTTCCGTAGCTGGGAGAGGCTGCAGAGCTGGGATTATAACTCTGGAGTTAGAAACTCTTATCTCCGTGCTCTGGCCACCAGACTGCCTGCTCCATCGCCTCATCGGCTGTGATCAGCGTGCACTTCAGTCTTTTGATGCTTAAAAAAGGAACGACTCCCGTCAACATTTCAGAGGGGTTTGGTTTTTTGTTTTTGCCGGATTTGCTCTCCCTTGAAGCCCTGCCAGGCAGGATGGCCTTCAAAGGCTAAAATTGCTGCTTTTTCATCTGCTGAGGAACCACGGAAAGCAAAACCTGCAAGGAGTCCTGTGCGTGGCTGCCGGGAAGCTGTTGTGCAGCGTTTGCACCATTGCTGTTGGTGAGACTCGGGAGGGATCGGTTGGCAAGCGCTGGAAACTGAGATTCGTGCCATAAAGCCGAAAGGCTGCAGGAATCCCAGTCCAAAGGGCAGGCTCCCGTTACGCCCCTCTCCTAATGGAGTGCAGATGCGACCAGCGCTGCAGGTAATCCGTTTAGATCTGGTAGAGGCTTTTGCAGCCGCAAAGCTCTCTCTGGAGAAAGCGGACAATGAAAACCAGGGACTCTTTTCCACCTCTTTGGCGTCGTGCTGTGTGGTGCCCACAAGTTGTACCGGTGCCATTCACACCAAAGGCTGCAGCTTTGGCATTTGGAGAACGTGGTGTGCCTTCCAGGAGACTGCTGCTTAAATTCTGCTGTTGCAAAATTTACATACAATTTAACGGGCAAATTTGGCTAGTGGAACTCCGTGGGAACCAGAAGATGACAATAGAGAGGAACTGGGTCCTCTGCCTGTGCTGAGGTTGTCTGGGAGGGAATGAGGGCTGAATTCAGGCCAGTAGTACTTAACACTGCTGTTGAATGAGGGAAAAAAATTCAATGACCACTTTTTAATCTTGCAGAGGGAAAAAAAAACAAAAACCAAGCATGGATTCGTAACCAGTTCCAAACGTATTTCCTCTTCTGCTCACATCCAGTTACATTCTGTTTGCAGACGCGAGGGTTAAAGCGGGGGCCTCCTTCTGCTTTCAATTAAATCAAAGGATGTTTTGGCCTTGACTTCACTGGGCCCAGAATCAAACCCATGACCATGGTATTGTATTTAAGAATGAATCTCTTGCAGTCACATAAAAAAGCCAGGTTCAGCTTTCAATACCTCATCAGGGTCCAACAGTTAATGGCTTTCTTATTATTCTCAAGTTTTTGCCAAGCCTCATTCTGCACGGCGAGCGTCCTCTGTGCAGCAGGTGCATTGCTGGATCCCTCTCCATAGCCCCCAGACCAGGGACTCCCCCTTTTTTCGGGAATGTGGTGGTGGAGCCGGGCTCTTCCCAGCGGATGTGTCGGCGGGTGGCTTCCTCGCGTCCGGCTGCAGGAACAAAAAACCTACTGGAAATTCCAATTCCGTTCTGCCCAACAGCTCGGGCTCACCAGCAAAAACTATTGCCTTTTGCACAAGTCTTCCTGCTTGGTGTGGGTTTAAGGGCTTTGGTGGCTGTTCTCCCTTCAAAATAGCTTTTTAACGAATGGTTCTTGATGTGTTCAGTTTCTTTGAGTGAACAGGCAGGAAAAATGCGTTGGGTGCAGCTTAATCAAAGGTAAGAATAAACAAAAGCATCATTCATTCATCGATTTAAGTGTGATAACAAAAATATGGATAGAGAACTGGATGCAACCCAGTCACGTACCTGCTTGTAGGGAATTATAACCAGTTGCAGTCTGTCTGTAGCTCCCCACAGTGTCTTCGTGCCGGAGCGAGCAGTGGTGTGAGCGGTACCAGAGGCGTACAGCAGCGTCACTCTAGGGGCGTTGTGTTCTGGGACTGGGCAACATCGGTGTCGTTTACTCTCTGGAGGACAGAAGGATGGGCTGCAGGAAAAGCAAATTGAGGAAGAATGTAAGATAAACCCTTTTTTTTTTTGGTATTACCGTTCTCAGGAACTGGAAGGCTTAGCAAATGGACATACCAACCAATAGCCCAGCAGTGTGGGCAGATTCTTTTAAGCAGAAAGTGAGTTTTTCCCTGCCCAGAGAGCCGGCATCGTTCCCGTTCGCAGCAGGGGTGAGTGTCCCCGTGCAGCGGGGGCCGGCGTGGGCAGCCAGGGTCGCCCGCTGCTCCTGCTCATCCCAGGCCGGGCCGCCCGTGTCTGGGAGCTCGTTTCTGGAAATGAATAAAAGAATCTTAGGAAAAAGCCGCTCAGCTTTTGCATGCCTGGGGTCAGACGTTAAGGGCTGTGGCTCGTAAATATTCCAGCTGTTTGCATGAGCGGCAGGTACCAAAGCGAGTGCGTTGGCTGTCACTGATTAGAGTTTATAAAAGGCTGTGCAGCCCTTGAGTACCCGTCCCTCTTCTGCTGCTGCGTACTGAAACGTGCCGGTTTCGCAGCACCCACACATGCAAAGGGTGCGGAGGGCCCGACTCGCACCCAGAAAGCTAAATGAGTTCCATTTGGAATTTTCCCTGCCTTCACCGAGTCCCAGTGGGAGTTTCGCTCTTGACTTCAATGAGCAAGGATTTAGCCCATTTATATTAAAATAAAACTAGTATCTGCATGTTTTCCAACCTCCCAGCGTGCCCAGTTGTACAAGGGTGATGTTAGTGGGAGTAATGTCCGGAACGAGTCAGGTTTGAAAATGTTAGTGAAGATCCCGGGCTGGCTCCCAGTTGGAGTGACACGGAGTGGGAGCAGGCACTCGGAGCAGCCCTGTGCTCGTCGGGGCCCTGGCCGCGGTGCAGGGAGAAGGGGTGGTTAAAGGAATAGCAAGAAAAGGCTTGTATAGGCAGGAATGTTCTTTTTGGATTGTGCACCTTCTCGTGTATTAACAGCTTAATTCCGTGGAGTGCCCGCAGCTCCCACAGAGCTTGAACTGAAATGCAGTTCTTGCAGGATCGGGGCCTTTGGGAAACTGGGGAATGCTTTGGCAAACTAAGATGCTAGGTTAGGATTTTATTTTAAATTAAAGAATTTTTGTTCCTGCATTGATTTCATGGCCAATACTTAGTGTTAAATTCTCTGTTGAGAAAACAAGAAAGGCCAAGAACCCTCTCAGGGCTCAAATCAGAGCAGCAGCAACAATGGCATAATAAAAATAGGATACTTCTAGCAACATAAATTTGTATTAATATTTTTAATCTGCAACTACTTCGACAAAAGTTCAGTTAGAATGAAGTAAAAGACACAAGTAGAGTAAAAGTAACCTGAACTTTGTACTGGAAAAAAATGGTAGTATTGGAAATCCAGCCAATGTGTGCTTCTTTAACTTCAAATGTAAGTCCATAATTTAAAATGAAGAGAGGAATTCCCAAATAGATAGGTATTACCTACAACGTATGACTCTCTGTGCAGTTACCTGGACTTGAATATTTAGCTCCTACCACTAACGAGTTCTGCGTTTTGAGGGTTCGTAGTATATTGTAATATTATTTGGTTACTTTTATTAAAAATATGCAAGTCAGCCAGGCTCTGCCCTTCTCGCTCTCCCCAGGTAGTTGCTGCCTGTTGGGAACAGGGGTGGCAGAACTGGCCTGTCTTGAACTGCAGCGACTGCAGCCTCCCCGCTTGTGCGGGGCTGCCCAGTGTCTGCAGCATCTGCATCTGCCCAGCGTGGCCCAGGCCTCTCTTCTGGCCACGGGTGCTCCAGAGCAGCGCAGCCAGCCCAAATGAATGCGCAGGGTATGATTAAGCATCAAAAAACAACGGGAGGGTGTTTGTCACTGCCCCTGCTACAAAGGGTGAACATCAGTGCCGCGTCAGTGGAGCACAGGGAACGCTTGGAACTTTTAATGGAGAAATGCAAATTGCACCTGCATTTGAAAGTTACATTTTTTTTCTTGTTAAGCACAGCAAATGCATTTTGTGACTGACGGCTTAAAGAACTGTGGTGGGATGCTGATGTGTGTAGCGAATGAGTGCGGCTCTGTCTCTGTGTGTCTACTTACCCTGCCTGTAAATGTGGTTATACGCCGAATGCGATGAAAGGATTCATAATACAGCAATTAACATACTAGAAACTGTTTGTTTAGCG
Source organism: Arenaria interpres (assembly GCA_013399435.1). Classification (NCBI taxonomy): domain Eukaryota; kingdom Metazoa; phylum Chordata; class Aves; order Charadriiformes; family Scolopacidae; genus Arenaria; species Arenaria interpres. The sequence continues at coordinate 389,245 of VXAK01014450.1, read as the reverse complement.
AAGTCTTTTTATAGCTGTTAAAATAACACACTAAAATATACAAACGCTACTTTAGTAAGGCAAAATAAAATCGGGAGCCTGACGGAGGGCTGGGTTCTGCCACCATTACTGGAGGCTCAGCAGCGCTCTGCTCCTGAGCTGTCGACTGCCCATGGGACGGGTGGCAGGAGCCGGGCCCTGCGGAGCAGACACGCGGCTGGTAAATTTGGGATGAGTGTCCAGTGCTGATGGGCCTCGTCCCCATATCCCAATGATGTGAGGGGCTTAGGGTTAACACCCTTGTAAACTCAGTGGGAATGAAAAGCCTGGAAAGAAGAGCTCCTGGGAGCCTTAATTCCCTTGGTCACTGGTCTGCTCATTGTAATTGTTGGACCACTCCTCCTCCTCCCTGCTGGGATGCTTGGCCACGCAAATGCAGGACCAGGGTGGCTCTTGACTACCAAGAGAATTTTTTAAGCCAGGAGAAGACAGTGGTCTTCTCGTCCTGGGATTAGTGTTTCCAATTTCTTCTCTTAACTGCTAATTTATGTACAGGCAGTACAGTCTCTACAAACTGAAAAATAAGTATCATGCATCAAAAAATCTAAAAGTCCATATACATTTCCATGAAATTATATATCCAAGTCACCGCCAAAGTGTCTTAAGTGTGGAGATAGCCTACTAGCAACAGGCAGAAGAGAGCGAGCTGTAGGATCTCTTACCCTTACCGTGAATGCTTTATGGTATTTCAAAAATAATAGGTAATTTCCATTTCACTGGATTTTATTAGCTGTTGCTCCAGTGGAGTTTAATTGATAGTAACAGAACTGAAAACATAATGTCTGTGCCTTTGTTTTGACTTAAATACGTTACATATCTAATTTTGCCTTTTAGTGATGGTATAAAAAGAAGAAAAAAAAAATCCTTGCAGAACTTCCTAGGAATGATTCTGCATGGTAGATGATAATGTTCTTTATGGATTATTGACTTTTAAAAATACATGTTGGTATTACATAGACTAGCTCTGATCTATTGCAAAAATAGATATTCCAGCCTGAATAGCAAAATATGAAGTATTAAATGTAGGTAATAGATCCTGCAGTTCCTTCAGGTGCTTAATAGTTAATGAGTGTAATATCCTTCAAAAGCACTGCAAAGTGAGGGTATGGCTCAAAAACCTCCTATGGCATTGTAGGACCAGAGTTGGGAGGCAGAATCGGGAGGTGGATAAACCTCTTACCTTGTGAGTTACCTCCTCCATCCCTCTGCTGAGATCAGACCGCGCTACTTGATGCTCTTGAGAGTTTTGGGGTCACAGGCTTTAGTATCTCCATTTGGTTCTCACGGATCAGTGTTGTCCTTGACCGTCTGTGGTAGCTTCCTTGTGCCATCAGGGTTGGAGGGTCCGGGGCTGAGCGGTGCCTCTCTGGGGCCAGGCAGTGCCCGTAGGACGCTGGTGTCCGAGGCTGCCCTGCTGAAACATGGGTGCTTGCCCTGGGCTTGTAGGAGCGGTGGGAGGAGTGGGTGGTCAGGATGGCTTGAGCGGAGCAGGACCTGGCTAACGCTGCGGGCTCGATGCCTGCACTCCCTTTGGGGCTGGAAGCTGGCTTCTGATCTGGGCTTACTCATGCCAGAAACCCCCTTTGGGGCACCTCTCTGTGTCTTCAGGCATGTGAACCAGTCCCAAAAGCACGCGTGGCTGCTTGGATTTCAGAGTTTGCAGAGCAGCAGTTTATACCCCCAATTTAAGACTCAGAGTCTCCTCCACATACCCTTTTTCCCATCACTGTACAAATAAAAGATTTAAAGGATGCTTACAACAAAATCCTCCCCAGCTCAAACCCCCTCCGAGCCAAGCGTACGCCTGCAGCGATCCGAGGTGGTCAAGATGTTATCTTTGATGAGGATGGGAGCCGTGGTAGAGCCGAAGGGCGAAGGCGGCGCAGTGCTCCTGCTCCATCCCGCAGCCAGGCCAGGGGTGCACAGACCCTTAGCGCTGCCTTCCTCTATCGGGAAAAGGGCTTAAAATCAGCAGTCGGGTAACAGGGCGTGAAGGTTCAGTATCACCATACAGCAGACTGGTTCCTTATAGCTGAAGTTTTAAAGGGAGGCAGATCAGAAAACCGCTGCAGACAGATGCAGCCTTTAGCCAGGTTCTGCAGGGCGGGAGGGTGCGTGTGTCCTGGCAGAAACGACATTTTAATGGCTTTTTCTTACAACTGCCATCAGGGCAGGAGGCAGAGGACACCCCTTCGCTGCTCAGCTGGGACAGCCCTGTCCTCTTCTGGCCAGCTCTGCTCGCTTCTCGGATGGGTTGGGATTTTTTAACATACACCCCTCGGGAAAGCAGCTGCAGGTGCTTTCTCCATTACAGTTTGCTTTGCTGGGAACTTATGCACAAACCCAGTCGGTTTTACAGTAAAAATAATGGAAATGTGAAAAAGATGCCCACCCCAGACGGTGCTGCCGTGGCTGGGATGTAGCGTGCTTGGGGAGGGTGCTGCTGCTCCAGCCGCTTCCCGCTGCTCTGTCCCTGCAGGTACCTTCTTGTGGTGGGACAAGGGACAGACTCAGAGCAGACCCAGCTGTGCCAGACCCGGCGTGAGGCATCCCGGTCTCTCCAGCACCTCTGCTCCAATTCACAGCATTTTTTTCTCTTCCCAGCAGATAACAGTATCTATCCCTACCCACCTTGAGCAAATATTTGAGAGATAAGCAGCACTGTTTGCGCTCGGCAGCCACGATGGACTGTGCTCACACACCTGGGATGCGTTGCTAATGTGTCCCGCGGGGCAGCTTTGGGTCGTGCTCGGTGTCCCAGCCCGAAACAACCCTCTTCCTCCTCTCTGCAGTGTTTCCCACGACCGCCGCCGCCTCCTCCAGCTCCACAGCAAGGCCCGACAGCCAAACACTACTGACACCCACTGTCTACAACGCAGAGCCCGTGTGGGCTTTGCCGAGCGGAGCAGGAGGGTGTACGGAGGGGTGGCAGGTAGAGCCGAGGGCATCGAGTGGAGCACAGACCCTCCCACGCCTGCAGGACCCCCAGACAGGCATTTCTCTCCTCTTCCCCTCTCCTCCCATGAAAGTCGGGGAAGAGATGCTTTTTAGTGACAGTTTGCTGAAATGTGTGTGCTCCCTGCTGATTTGACATTGGGCAGAAAGAGTGTCTACAGAATCAATTTTTAATAACTGTAAACAACTAAATTATGAATGACAAAAAATACCACTGAACGGTTAAATATTAATCATATAATTACTTAAATTAATACTTTTAGTGCAATGTTGTGATAGAGAGTTTTACTTACGCGGTGTTGCTGGGCTGTCTGGGTGGATGTCGGGGGGGGGGACGGGACCCCAGCAGCCCCCCCAGTGGTGGGACTTGGGAGTGGAGGGCTCTGCTGGTGCTCCTCTTAGAGCCTCTGGAACCAGAATGATTACAAAAGAGCTTTGGTTTCCTGTTGAAATAGAGAGCTGTCATGAAAATGGCTAAACTGGCCTTAAACCAGAAAGCAACCCTCCCCACCACCCCAAAAACTGTCCCAAAAGTGCCGTTGAACCCCTCCCCAGTGGATGGTAAAACCGCTTGGAAGTTCTGGTGGAGGGGTGTGGGTATCAGCAGCCGTCTGTAGGTACTTGTACACAGCTTCCTCCCCTGCCCAAGAAGCTAAGAAAAGAATTTACTGGCGCCCCTGTCCTTGTGGGTTGGCTGGCTGTGTTGTTTGTTTTTAATCTAATAAAAGGAGATCTTAATATCATAGTAAAATCGGTACAAAGCTAGAAACTCGCCCCTTGGCATTTTGGCGAAACATTATTGAAAATGTAAAAGCCTTCAGCAGAAACAACAGAAGCACAAAGAAATTGTAGAAAATAGGATCAACAGGTTGTGCTCTGGGTGTTGGGAGGAGCAGGGAAGAGCATCCAGCCAGGGCTGGAGGTGCCGGTGAGACCCGCTCAGCTGGAGGCTGGACACCATCCCCGTGGTGGCCTCTGCTCCGCAGGGACACGACATGGTGGTGGCCGGGAGCAGGGCCATTGCCGGGAGGGCAGGAACAAGGGAGGAGGAGAACCGGACGGCTGGGAAGAGCCGTGCACTGGGAAGGTGGTGTGAGCGTAGTGGAACCTGGTGGTAATGGAAAGGCAAGGCTGCCATCCTTGCAGCTCCCTGGATTGATCCATGCCCTGTCTGCTCCCTGCCTGGAAATTAAACCCTGGACGGAAATTTTAGGAGTGTTTTTAAAGTAGGAAGTGCAGCACCCCTTGCAGAAGATGGGGATGCTGAAGAAGCGTTGATTGCTCAGACTCACCCATCGCTGTGGGATCCAAGTGCGGCTTTTTTTACCTCGGCTCTGTTTTCCGGAACCTTCCGCCTCCTCACAAACATCACTGGAAGCCCCATTCCCGCCCGCCATAAGCGAGCGCCTCCTGAAAACACCATTACCCAGCTTGTCCACCATCATAAAACCCACCACTTTGGGGTGACCGCTGCCCAATCTGAGCGTGCACCGACTCCCCACGGCTTTAACTCTCACCACACGGCGGGGCGCTGGAGGGAGCAGCTCCCTGAGGCCGCCAGCCCGACTGCTACCCCATGTCTGGTGGAACATCAGGTTCACACAGTGTAAAACCGTTCCCATCCCCTTGCGCTCGCTGACTTGCCACCTCTCTGACAGCCTGCCTGCATTTTCTTCCATGCTTCTGCATGTGACATTTCGTTCTGGCCACCCAAGACCCCTCCACGGAGCAAATCCCATCCCGGTGGGGCTTGTGGAGCTGCCCCCAGTCACCCTGCTCTTTTCCATGGCTTGACACAAGACGAGTCACCCCGTCAGGCGCATTTTCCTGTGGAAGCTGCCGTCTGAGTTCACTTTGTGCTCTCACGGTGTTGCTTTTCTGATGGACTTCCTACAGGTAGGGGTTCTAGTGGGGAGAAGCAGGAGCGCTTTCCGCACCCAGCATTACAGCAGGCTGCAGTGAAGTTGGTTCTTGGAACGTCGCAGCCCCCTAAAACGTCAAATAAATCCTTAAACCATTCATCACTCTGTTTTTGGGGTGGCAGTTAAGTCTTTCAACACTCTGCAAGTTTCTTTCCCCAGCAGTAATTTCGCTGGTGAAGAAATACAGCTCAGGGCACTCCACAAAGGCCTCAAAATTCATGTTTTGTTTTCATTACCAAAAAAATGCTTCACTACATTAAAGAGCAGCCCATTAAAACCTTGTACCCTCTCTCTCTTCCCTGTGCCCTGGCGCTGTTGGCAAACCTTCCCCCCTACGCGCGGCAGAGCCCCGCAGCTGCCGTCGCCTCGATTTTCAGGCTTTGCAGGGAAAGGGCAGCAAAGAGGAGGAGGTTTATGCCACAGCCCAGCTCCTTTCGGGGTGAGATCCCCAAACTTTCAGCAGCCAGGCAGATTTACTCAGTAAACGTACCGCACTCAGCCTGAAGCTGCTCTGTCGGTGGTGTCCTCTCCTTTTGGTCTAACCCAGCACAGCACACCGGCTCCTGTGCACGTCTAAGGGAGTAAATTAACTGTCTGGTTCCTGGAATAAAATTTAACACGGCACAAAGCAATATATTTAACCGTCTCAGGCAAATAGCCCTAAAATAAACAAAAAAGGAAATAATGAATTACCGGAGGCTTACCGAACCTTGGGATTATGTAAATTAAATGTTGCAGCATGAACTGGATGGTGTTTTCTGATACCGATGAAAAGCTAGAGGTTGAAAGAAAAACAGTAAACTTATTATAATTAGGGTTTAGGGGAGCATTTGGTTATTGTGGTAAGTCACTCCGCTAGCTGAGTGCAGGGACACGGGAGCAGGCAGGAAAACCTGGGGCTTGCTTAAGAGGGCAGAAAGCTTTTCAGCTGAACTCAGCGGGGGCTTGCGAAGTCCAGTTTTATTTAATATCTCCACCGTTAATTTAGAAATAAGCGGCACGTTAATTAAATCTGCAACTAAATTAGCAAGCCAGAAGATCAGGTGCCGCTGCGGATAGAAAAACCTGGCACGTGAGCGGTGTGGGGCACAGCGGGGATCAATCCTGCCCTGTCCCACCGCCGTCCCTGGCCAGGCTGTGGCCACTCGCCTCCGCTGCCGGGCCGGAGGGCTTGGGCTGGGACGGGGATGCTGGAGGCAGGGAGGCCTCGGCGTTCCCCAGCAGTGGCCTTTGGTGAGCTCCTTGTCTGTGGGGCAGGGGAAAGCCCTGCCCTGGTCCTGGCCAGGGGGTCCTGGCGGGGAAAGGCAGAGCGGAGCGGAAGGGACGGCCGGGCAGTGAAATCCCGCAGGCTGGGGGCAGTCTCTCTGGGAAATGGAGGAGTCCTCGCTGGCAGGGTTATTTAAGACCCAGCTTTGAAACGCGAGCCACTCCGCGGTTGGGAACAATGCTGCGCTGTCAGAGAGATGGACTCAATTACTTAATAGGTCGTTGCTGTCTGTCTCCTGCGATTTTCCTTTCAAGAACATATATTCAGCTGGGTTATTTCTCATGGGGAGACAAAGCGTTCTGAGAGAAGCCAGGCGTTCAGAGGGGAGAGGCGGGAGGAACAGCAGCCAGGCAGATGCCTGCTTTGCTTTCTGCAGAGCGTGCTCCTCAGGACATGGAGAAAGCCGGAGTGGTGGAGCTGAGGCAGTATTTTGGCCCAGTAACCTGCTGATACCCTGGTCTCATAGGTCTCACTTCCTTTTCTTTGCTCTTGGAAGATTTGCCGCGTTGCTTTCTTCTGCCAGACTGATCCCCAGGACTACTGGTGGTGGGACTGCAGTCCCACAGGCAGCGCTGCAGATGCTCCACGGGCCACTGGTTGCTGGTTTGCCAAGAATTCAGCCTTGGTTTGCCACTTGCTCAGCACTGACAGGTCCGTACAGCTCATCTCGATGTGCGGGCAGCCTCTCCTCCAGGAAAGGCTTTGGTGGTGTTTGATCAGGATGACAGCCAAGCTGAAGGAGAAGGTCATGGCCAGGAACCCATCTCCGAGGAACCGTTGGGTTCTCCGTGCAGGACCGGGGGGACGGGGATGTGTAATGGAGCCGGTGACGCGTGTTCTCACCAAAATTACTCTTCCAGCTGCAGGGTGAGGGTTTCATAGGCACATCCCTTGTCGGGTCGTGGGTCTGATTCTGTGCCCGCGTGTGCATGAACGTGCGGGTGCACACACGTGTCCAAACCATCTACCTTCCAGTACCTGTGTGCCACCAAATGAAGATACTGCGTTACCTTATGCACATGGAAGTGATGCACCCAAATTGGCTGGATGTTTTTAAGCCCTGAGGGTGTAATGAGGTTTTGTCTCTTTTTGCCCATTTCTTTTTCTTTTCTTTTTTTTTTCAGAATAAGTCGTCTGTTTAATGGCACAGAGCCCATTGTCTTGGACAGTTTAAAACAACACTATTTCATTGATCGAGATGGTGAAATTTTCAGATATATATTAAGCTTCCTAAGGACATCTAAGCTACTGCTCCCAGATGACTTTAAGGTAAGGAAAGCTATAGTCTGCAATCCATTTTTTCCTCCCCTTCCCTCATTTGTTTTGGCGCGGGTTGGTTTGTGTGCGTGGCCTAAACACACTTAACTAAACATTGCTGCTTATTGTTAGGGTTTTTAATACTTGTGTATTGCACCAGAGATGCTATTATTTAATAAATGGACCAATGGTTGTCATGGATACCATAAAAAGTTAAATGATGAAGCTTACGGCTAAATCAGTTTTTCTAAACTAATTGTATTTTCTCACATTTTTAGCTTATTTATCAGGGTGTAACAACAATTAAGAAGCACCATCAGCATTTAGCACTTACCAGGGTTTAATGCTCAGAATCTGAAAGAAATGTTTTACATTTGATACTTAGAGGACTGAAATGGTATAAATCCTTTTCTGGCTGGTATAAAAAAGGAACACCCTTAAACAAGCCCATGAGGATTTGTTTTAGATAAAATGGATGCAGATACCTTAATTTCAGGAAGTAATCTTTTACACAATTTAGGAATGTCAAAATATTCTCAGGAGATGGAATTTACTGAGGGCTTTTTAAGGAGCAATACATGTTTTCTATGAAATAATGGCGCTGTTGCTGCTTTGCAAATCCCGATTGTTTAAAGGCTCTCCTCCTAGCCTTGTTTATTTGGCTTTGCACTTACGAAACTTGCAACATTGTCATCCCTGTGTATGAAAATTAGAAGACAAAAGTGTCCAAACTGTGGATGACAAGATTCAACAAAAGCACTAGCTCCGAGATGAAATGATGAATAAAATCAGGATGGCAAGGGGGGATCTGCTCAGAGTTAGAGGACGTGGAGCGTGGGAGCGTGGAGAGGAAGGTTCCCGCGCCGTGCCGTGGGATGTCACTTTGCCTGGTGGACTAGGCAGGCCGGATAATTTGGCCGGTCAGTGCCGAGTCAGTCCAGATTTGTGGTTGCTGTGGTGGCTTTAGCGTTGCAGGACAGCTCTCCTTGTGTTGCAAACCGCTCCTCAGCCGTTCTTGACTAAGTTACGAGTATAATCGTACTTTACCTCGGCGTGGGAGCGTCTGGAGTTGATGCTGGGCAGACACGCTGTGCAACGGGAGCACATGTCTAGTCCCAAGGCAGGGAGAAGTTCTGGCATTCATGGGCCCAGAAGGGGTGTCCTGAGCACCAGTCTTTCTGGGGAGAGCGGTGGGCAGATCGGGAAGGCTGGCCTGCAGGTTGGGGTGCCGTGAAGCAGGGTGAGACCAGAGCACTAAGGGTGGATGTGAGAAGAGCTTTTTACAGAGAAATGAGAGAAAATGCACAGATAGGAGTGAATCACCGAATCACTCAGAATGGTCAGGGTTGGAAAGGACCTCTGGAGATCACCCAGTCCAACCTCCTGCCAGAGCAGGGTCACCCAGAGCAGGTCACACAGGAACGCATCCTGCCAGGTTTGAATATCTCCAGAGAAGGAGACTCCACACCTTCTCTGGGCAGCCTGTTCCAGGGCTCTGCCACCCTCACAGGAAAGAAGTTTTTCCTCACGAAGCTAAAGCCCAGACGAGTTCTGTGGGCTGTGAGATGATGGATCGAGTCAAAGGGGGTGGATGGAGAAGCAGTAGAGGCCAAATGCTAGAGCGATGCTGTAGCGGCAGCATTTTGGACAATCTGGTGGGACAAGGCGGAGTGAGAAGCGAGGGCAGAAGAGATGTAGTTTGAGCCGATGGTGGCCTTGACCGCCATCCAGATTTCAGAGGTGCTGTGGAACAAAACCAGCAGGATTTGGTAAGAGCCTGGAGGTGAGAGTGCCGGTGGATGCCAAGGACTTGTCTGCGCAGCGAGCCGCTGGCAGGGCTGGGAGAGACGCGGGAGAGCCGGCGCTGTGCCCGGGCGCAGTCCGTTGTTCCAGACCTTCTCTTTGCATAGGGTTAACTGTCTTTTATTTAGTTCCTCCCTGGGAGAGCTTTAGAGCAAACCCCAGGCTAATGAGGGCTCGAGAACAAAGCAAAGTATTGCTAGGTAGGGAGTAACTAAATAAAAATGCATAGAAGAATGCGCTGCAAAGCTATATTAAAACTGCATTGTAAACGGATTTGACTTCACAGAAATCGTGTAATTTTACCAGCATGATTAAAGTGACAGAAGACAATAATCAAAGGCAGCAAATGGAATCACTCGGTGTTTCTAAATGCAAAACTCTATTTAAGGTATAAAACCTGACAGGTTTTCCAGTGAGACTCGCATTAAATGTTCTTTATGTCAAACAAAGCATTATCAAGTGTTTTGAATATTTATTAGGTTTTACCCCTTAATTTAATCAAGCAGTTTATTAGCCTCAAGGTTTAGCCAAGTTGCTTTTCAACTTGAATTGCTGCTCAGATGGTTATTTTGGAAAGTTTGGAATGTTAGTACCGCACCAGCGTTATTGTGTTTGCTATTTAAGTGTTGTTTTCAGACTAAGTTAACACCAAAACGCAGAGAAAGTGGGGTATGTGTTCCTAGGCTAGTGATTCTGTATTATCAAGTCTGACTGGTGTGTTTACAGTGAATATTAATTACGCTTCCAACTCCTAATAAGCCAGAACTTGAAAGCGTTCAGTAACTGACAGGTCTCCCTGCTGAAAGCAACACTCTAATAGTTCACATAATTTTCCTGGGTTTGGGGGATTTGAAGCCACATGAAGTATGCTGAGAAATTACTGTTTGGCTGGGTTCTCCTCCGCTGCCAGCCCGTGGCGAGCAGCCCGGCCCGTGCATAACTTCATGCAAAACCCGGACCCATCGTACCCGCTTCTTTGAGACCCACTCCCTGCCTAGAGCTCGTCAAACAAAAATAGACATAGCCAACGTGTGTGTTATTACTCTCTCTCAAGGAGGGGAGGAGCACAAACGCACAGGACATCTGAGTTTTATATCCATTCTAGAGGTCACCCCCGCACCGAAACCACAAGGCTGGCACGCTAATTTATTACCATTGTTTTAAAATGAGTGCATCTAATTTTAAGTGCTTTCATACTGACCTTAGCAAAGAGCCTGGTTGTCCTAGAAGTGAGCGACCGTCTCTCGCAGCCAGGTGTCAGATCTTCACAGCGCTAAAATACGAAAGAAACCTTGAGTCAGGATGACATTTAAACAATAACAAATAAAAATTGGGCAGAAAGAGCCGTTTCAGCCTGTTCAGGAGTCAGCATTAGGTAGAACAACAGAGGACCTCTGTAGTACTGGGAGGCCAGCGTCAGGTTCACGGGAGACACGGTTTGAGGGTGTCTGGGGGCTGTCTCTGCCGGTATTTAGCAGGGTTTTACTGACCCAACAGCACCGAGCTCCAAACACCAGCACACTGGCCTTGCCCTCACACCTCCCCTCTCCTCCCCAGGAACATGTCACCCTTGTCAGAGGCGATCGCACAACTTGGCCAACGGGAAATCCACCAGAAAAAAGCTTTTCTACCCAGTCAGGAGCAGAAAATTATTTTGTGAAAGGCAAAAAGCCGCATCTTTGAAAAATCTGTTTACCTGTGCCATGAGCTCTAGCAGGGCTCTGCCACCCTCAGCTGGAGAAGGGCTGTGTGTGTCCCGGCTGTCTGTCTGTCTGCTCCCTTTCTTGGGTGACCTGACGGAACTTGGCCACCGTGGTAGGCACTTGTCACCCCAGTGCTGCTCCTCTGCCTGTTTTGGATAGGTCTGGGAGGATTCATATCTGTGTCTGCCTTTGGTAACTTAACAAAATGAGCAGCACAGAAATGTTTTCTTGCAGCTCCTGTGGCACCTCCCTGGTGAGGTCCCTTCTGAGTCAAATTCTTCTCCTTGACATTTCATGTTAAATTTTTGCAAATCATCAGGGTAGGATTTTACATCAACAGCGCAAGGGTGGAAATAGCTCTGTCAGTGTTACCTGGGCATCCTGAGCATCCCGTGTAGACAGTCCAGAGCTGGGCATCACTTCCAGTGGGGTCACAACTGCACTTGGAACGGTGTATAAAACCTGAACGAGAAGATTGTATATTTCATGGTGTGTCCAGTCCATCACATTCACCACCCAACCATTCAGTGACCCTGGGAGGACTGGACTCCCACACCATGAGCCATTTATTCTTTGTTCCTGGTTTCACAAGAGCCTCTTCCCTCCCTAAATACACTGTCAGATTCCGTGGCAGTGCCCCAGCCCCTGTGGAAGCGCCAGGTTCTCATTGCAGGAGCCAGGCTGGGTGGTGGGGCAGGCTGGGCTGGAGGCGGCTGCTCTGGGGCAGCCTGTAGTCAGGGAAGGTGTCTCTTCCCAGCGCTGTCACCAGTGGACAGCTGTGAATTTCCTCTTGCTGCTCCTAACAGAAGACACTTCTTTCTCCCCTCTACTTACTATAGTGTAAAAAACTCCCTTTATCGCCTCTGCCTGATGGCAGGCAGCGCCCGGGCTCCCTAACGCCACACAAACATGTTGCCTCTTTGCACCAGAACATCTCAGATCCCCAGCTTCTCTTACAACCCCCTTCCCCCAGCTGCTAAACCCTTCCCAGCTTATTCAGGCTCAGCCCCAGTGTGGAACTGGCATGGAGACGAGAGTCTTACTTTAAAAATGATCCAAGCACCTTGGATTAACCCAGGCTTAGGACTGGGTGCATCCCACTGCGGTGGGAGAGCTGTTGCCTCTGAAACTGGTTTTCTCACCACAAGATGATATCAGAATGCTATCAGTGGTGCCATCCTGGTTTTGTTCCCTTTAAGGCATTACTGTTTTGACCTGGGGGTGCTGGGCTGTGAACTGCCCTGATTCAGGACCCTGTCAGCCAAGTCCAAAGCCCAGCAAAACGAGCCGGAAAGGCTCTCAGGACTGTGATGGGCTTTGCACCCAGCCTCAGGAGCACTGCACCTCCCCGCTTTCAGGATGAAGGACTGGGTTTTGTATGGCTCTACCATCTCTTCTGGGTTTTACTGTTGAGTTTTCTTAGCACATACTCAATTGATTGACCTCACAAATAATACGTTATTTTACAGTGACCGGGAACACAGATATTCTAAAACTGGTTTTTCAGGACCTATTGAAAACAGCAGGAGACTTCCCATCACCTTCGGTAGGCGCTGGATGCTCCTGTTCACTCTGCAGCATTACACTACATCTTTCCTTAGCATTGCACAGTTTCCTTTGCTCAAAAGAGAGACAGATGGGACCAGTAGGTGCCCAGTGAATGTTTGATATCCCCACACACCCCTCTAATAACCGCAGTTCAGTGGTACACTGTCTTGCTCCGGTGTACCATGCGAGGAAGATTTCAGAAAGTTTGGGGCAGGGATTGTTTTCTCATTTAGACCACTAATCCCCCCAGGTTTAAACCAGTCCCACGCTCAGTAACCAGGGAGCTTCACTGGTGGGCAGGGAACAGTGGTAATCATTCAGCTGGGTGCTAATTTTGGGGAGGGGGGAAAATACCTTTCATCAGGGGACGAGGCTTCTTCTTTAATTTTCCTGTTTTCATCTCTCATTTCCTTCCAGTGAGTGTGTTTGTTGCCCTCGTTTCTTCCCACTTGCTTTTATCACCCTTTTCTCTCTTTCTGGTCCTTTTTTCCTCCTTTAGTGGTGCGCATATTGTCCCAGCCTTCACAGACATCAAAGGGATGTAAAGGATCGGATGTCCCTTTTGTAGATAACCTTGCCGGTGTCACTGTGAATATTCATGCACCTCGGGGCTGTAGGCAGCCCTGGGGTGAAGGAGCACCTCTCCGCTACCAGCAGTGCCAAATGCGAACACAGCTAACTGATTTGGTTCAATAATATCCCGCAGCAGCAGATTTTACAGGTTAATTCCGAGCCGCTATGAAGAGTCGCGCGTTTTTGTGCTGCGCATTCACTGCCCTTTGATTCCCCTCTCCCCCAGTCCTGGCGCAGCGCCGCTGCCGTTATTTATTTCTCATGTAATTTTGGTGCCTGTTTCTTGATTACTTCTTGCCCTGCCCTTCTTTCCAGCCTAAATCATCCCAGTCATTCCACTCTCATGATTTTTCATCTCATTTCACTCCAGTGGTGGAGAACTGGCCTTTCTGTCCGGGTGTTGACCCGCCGCACGCTCCACCAAAGTCACGTACCTGCGGTGGGGCTTTTCCACCTGTAAAGAGGTGTAAGAGCCAGGAAGACAAACAGCAGGTCTCTGGCAAGAGGAGCTGATGCCATGCTCTCCTTGCTCCTCTTCCTTCCAGGAGGCCAAAGGAGGTGGTGGGACTGGTGTAAGCAAAGCATCCCTGGGTGCTTCCTCCTCTCTTGGCTTGGTCTTGGGGAGCGCTGGTGCCTCCTCAGGTCTGGGGGCTGCTGACACCCTTTGCCTCAACATACTCTCATGCATTTTAGCCGAGGTGGGAAGATCTGTTGGAAATGTGATGAAAAGTTCTTCGTGAGGATGCGCAGAAGACATCTCAATCCATGAGCTGGGAATTGGATCAAACCGGGAATTTCAGTTGCCCAAAGCTCAAGTGAGATGATGGACCGAGGGCTGTTTCTTTTTTAAGTTGTTGGAGCACACATGTGAGCCCCCCGCCAGCGGGACGGTCACTACCTCCGTGTAATTTGCCAGGCTCCAAAGTGCACTTTAAATACATGAATAATCATGGAACGCGGGGAGCAGCTGAGCTGCTGCAGCTGAATTTCAGAGTCAGCAGAGACGGGCGAGAAGCGAAGCCGAACTGACATCTCCGTCTCGTACCATGTGTGCGAGAGGTGACAGCAAAGCCCGACATCTCCCCCGTGAGATGGGGAGCGAATATCTGAGGCCAAGAGCGGAGATTAGGGCTCGGGACATCTCCTCTTACATCAGCAGGCTTCGCTTATTGCAACCAGTTATTTTGATTTCTTAATCCGAAAGTAAAGCCTTCTGGCGTTGAGCTTGCGGGATAATAAATGAAAGAATAATTCAGCGCAGTGGGAACCTCATGGTCAGCGCAAAGAGATTCAGCCCAGTGTGGCTTTGTGTGTAGGTGTAAGACCAGGACAAAGTATGTGGATACCTGTTGCCTTTGCACTCTTGCTGACAGTACATAAGCCTAAGTAGGTCAAACAGGAACAATACTAGTTTTTAAAAGAGAATTATAAGCATTTCTAGTTTCTCTCTCTCCCTCTCTCTTTTTTTTCTTTTCCCAGGACTTTAATCTTTTATATGAAGAAGCAAAGTATTACCAGCTGCAGCCAATGATTAAGGAACTGGAGCGATGGAAACAAGAGAAAGAACAAAGGAAACATTTCCAGCCTTGTGACTGCTTGGTCGTAAGAGTGACTCCAGATCTGGGGGAGAGAATCGCGTTGAGCGGGGAGAAGGCTTTGATAGAGGAGATCTTCCCGGAGACCGGGGACGTCATGTGCAACTCCGTGAACGCCGGCTGGAACCAGGACCCGACCCACGTCATTAGGTTTCCTTTGAACGGATACTGCCGGTTGAACTCGGTGCAGGTAATGGCCTTTCGGTGCTGGCTCATCTATTTGCTGGGGCGTTTTGGTTTTTTTTTTTTTTTATTATTTCTGGTTCAATTATATGCAAATTATTTGCTTCTGCCCAATTACCTTCAGTGCTTATACTGCAAGGAGACATTTTCTGCCTGGTGAGATCACAGTCTTTCAGGTTTTCCTAAGTCTAAGCAGAAAAATAGATTTAGATTTTGTGTATGTTAGTGCCATGCTGGTCTCATAATGGTGTTATACTGATAAATGCTAATTTTTTCATCAATGTATAGCCTGCAGCAGGTTTTTTTTTCTTCCAAAGTGCCCCCAGGAAGAAAGAGAGAGTTCCAAAAACTACAAAAAAAAATCTCCACACCATTTTATAGAAAATGCAACAATGTGTAAATGCATAATTTATGTCTCACTCATAATTAAATGATGGTGCCTGCGGGATGGACTTAAAAAAATTGATCTCTGCACTTTTTTTTTTTTCAAAAGGATGTTCTATAAAAATTGCCCAGAGTATTTTAAACAAAATGTATTTCATTTTATGCTCAGAGTTTTGACATTAGGTTTAAAATTAAACATATGAAACAAAAGAAGATAACTGGACAGATAGGTGGATGGCAGCGGAAATAAATCTGTGGCTTGTGTTCAGGCAGCAGCCTTTTGGGCAAGAAATGCCATTTCACAAGGGATGGCCGCGGCCAAAGCCGTGGTGTCGGAGCTGTCCTTGGGCTGCGGAGAAGGAGCGGTGGTGATGATGCTGTTAACTTGGGCCTTAATTAACAAGGGCAAAACACAGCTCTTGGTTGTTACGTGTACTCCTGCACAATATGCTGCAAAAATAGCTGTGTTACGGGAAGTGGAACCGACCACTTAGGGAGGGAGTATATCCAGAGGTGCTGTCCCTGCAGATGGGCTGTGGCTGCAGACACAAACCAGGCTGTGGGAAACGCCTTCGTGGTCCTGATGGGCAAACGCCCAGGGGAGAGCTGGCCCATGGCGGGGACTGGCCAGATGGGCTGGGGGGAGGCATAAGAGGGCAAGAACCTACAGCCCGGGCTCACCTCTGTCGCTGTTACACAGCAGGCTGGGGCACCCTCTGTCCCCACATCCCAGCTGGGAGCATTTTCGGGAGACCTGGAGTCAGCAGGATGTGGATGGAGGTGGATGGAGTCGTTAGAACAACCTGCGTTTGGCACCGACACCTCCCTCCACACGGCAGCCTTCCCCGGTGCCCTGTGTGCTAATAGATGCTTTTGTCTGAAATCACTCAAAACCCAGCGATTTTGGGTTCAGGACTCCCAAGTAGTTTATTTAGTTGAGCTTTAAGAGTCCAACCCTTGTGGTTAATTTTGGGTATGTGGATGGGGATGTATCTTCGTGCCTCAGCTATGCTGTCCAGGCCATACGGTTAGATGCATGCCAGAAATTAGAATAACCATATTCTATATGGCTATTAATATATATATATTAATATAGTATATATATTATATAACCTTATGATAACAGTAAAGTGTCCCTGCGAGCCCCCGGTGGGCTCAGCATGACAAGCAGCTGCCCAAAGCAGTGGGTGCCCACACGGCTCCACACTTGGCTCTGGTTTATCCCACGTGGGGAGCTGGTAGGAAACCTGTGCCTGTAGTAAAAGCTGAATGCTAATTATTGTTGTTATTATTTGAATGTGCTTTGAATTCAGGCAAAATTCAGAGAGAATCAAAGAGTCTCTTCACAAGTTCATGTTGTGAAAAAAAAATTCTGTCAATGTCTACAGTGTAAATAATACTATTAAATTACATCATTTTACTAAATTACATCATTTTACTATATAATTAATAGAAAGTGTTTTCAAACACTTTCTGGAAAATGATGCTTTTCTGAGACCAAAGGCTGATGAAATCAGCAGCTAATTATCACTGGCTCTGGTGGACTCTGGTCAGCGCGTTGGCGCTGCCCTTCCCCTCCCCGGGATTTTTTGGCAAAACAAGATGAAGTTGGAAGTTCAGTGGAGTAACTGCAGAGACTGGAGGGAGAGGGGTTAGAGGGGCAGCGGCTGGAGGAGCAGAATTATTTCCAAAGAATCCCAAAGAGTGACGTGGGAAGTCTCCCCACTGTTTGCTGAGATACATCACTCCTGTCTCCCTGTGCCCTGCGGAATCTGGTAGTAGCACAGTTGTAATATTTATAAATTCCTTAGATCTTTGGAAAATACTTTCATTGACTCTTTTGTGTCAAGAACTGTGCATATAAACCAAAGAATAGTAGGTAGTGGCAACCAAAAAAGTACAGTAGCTCTTAATTTAATGCCCGTTTGTAATTACATACAGGTATAGTGTTCTCTTAAGTCCGATGCTGTTTTTTCAGCTCCTCGCAACAGGTTCTGGTGAGACACATGAGCTTACCTGAGAGAAGATCCTGTGATCTTGTATATGTTGAATGCTGAATCTTCATAATTAAGCCTGTATTTGTTTGTATTCTGCAAGATTTAAATGAAATGCAGTAAGTGAAAGTATCATGTTTCCACTTGGAAAACCTTCCAACAAAATCTGGAGTCAGTATCTCGGTGTGCTCGGAAGGCTGGCAGACAGAGTGTATTAAATCCGAGCACAAATCCTCTATTTAATATTGTGTGTGTGTCTCCCCGTCCGTAGGAGAATCACAGCTGATACTCATTTACTTTTTGGCACATTCTCTTTGGAGATTTACAGGAGAGTAGCCCTGATTTGACGCAGAGGCACTTACTGGTTTCCCTCTGGTCTGTATCTTACCTTCAGAAAAAGTAATGTGCAGGGAGCCAGATTCACTAAATGGCCTTTAAATCTGCCCATGTTCAAGGTGTCGCCGAGTCTGGGGCACGCACCCGCCTGCACAAACCTCGCACACACACACGTGGCCTTCGGGAGCCCGTCTCCATCCACCCGAGCTCAACCTCACCCGAGTTACACTTAAAACTCTACAGTATTTAAACATTCTCTGCGCTGTTTACAGGATTTGGCCTGTTTTGTTTCTTGCTGAGAAAATGGGTGATCGTGGGGTTTTTAACGCGGGGTGATAGCCTGTGGCCGAGCCCTGGGAGCGCGTAGGCAGGAAAACCAATGGCTTTGTTCTGCGCGGGGAGCTCCGAGGTGTAACTGCCCGGCCGGTGGTTGTGGAGAGCACTCGGTGGGGAGAAGCCCGGTGTTAACGCACAGCCTTCCGTAGCTTTGGAGCCGGGCGAGCCAAGGGCAGCCCCTGCCAGCTTCGTCTGGCAAGCAAATTGATTTTGAAAAGTTTTTAGCGAGGGTTTTGAAGTCCCGTCTCTCTCTGAAATCCTACCTGTCAACCCTCCGGTTCAATGGAAGAAGCCTCCTCCCTGTAGCGGGGCTGCCTCTCGCCAGCTCTGGGGACAGGGACGCACAAACCAGTCAACGCACAGCCCAGCCCATGGAACAGCAGTGTGACAGCGTCGTACCCTCCCTCCCCCCCAAGCCCCTGCCCTCCTCTCGCAGCAGGACAGTGTCTGCAGCCCGTTCCTGTCCTAAAGCTGTCTTCAGCCCAGACCTGTAAACTTTCTCTTAAAATATATTTTGCAAACCCACTCCCCGACCACCCTTTTAATCTCTCCGGGTTCATTTTTCTTCCCATACACTGGGGGTGCTTTTTTGATCTTTCAGTTCTACAACTTTCTGACCGTGTGAGGTGTGTAAATCCCAGGGGACAAGTCAGTGGGATGGGGCAGGTGGGACTTTCTGCAAGTGTCGGTCCCCGTGTCCCCAGGCCAGGCAGAGCTCCTGCACGGCATGGGCAGCAAGAACAAAGCTTCAGTTCCCAGCAGAAACCCAAGCCATGGACTGAACGGCGGGTGGGTAACACAGCCTGCTCAGAGGAGGGTTCCCGTGGATGAAAACCAGCTGATGCTGCCGTGGTTTGCTCTGCACTACGGTACCGCCTTGTGCAGGTGTCCTTCGGAAATCAGTCTCCCTTAATCAAGGCTCCAGGCTGATGTTTCTGGAGAAAGCAAAGCCAACGTTCAGTCAAAAAGAAATGGCGCACTAAAAAAACGCGTCGTGGCTTCAGGTGGGTCCGTGTGCGAGGGCAGGGGGCTGGAGCCCAGATACTCAACGTGGTCACCTCGGATCTTGAAAGCTAAGATGGAAATACTACTGCAGTAGATCTAACTGCCGAGGTGCTCCGCAGGGCTAGTAAAACAAACCAAAAAAGCAAATTCTTTCTGTAACACAAACCTGCGACAGCTATGAGTTGGCTCTGAAGTTGGGTGTGTTGCTTGGACGCTTCTCTAGGGCGAGTGAATGTTCTTGAACAGCTTCGTCCCTGTCGTTGGGCGGCAGCGGCTGGCCATGAGGGTGCTGGTGGCGCTAAGTTCACTGGGGTTAGGGGACCCTCAGGTCCACCTCCCTGGGCCCACATGCTGGAGCGGCGGAAGCAGTACCTCAGGCGAGACGTGGAGAAAAGTGCAGGCTGCGCCCCTGGATGGCATTTATCAGCGGAGGAAAACACGGGAGCTGTTTTTCCCGGACTCCGGGTGGGTCTTGCACTGCGGCTCTGCCCGGGGTGGCTCTGGATCCGCTCCCACCCGACGCCGAGGAAAGTCCGTGCGCGTCCTGCTCTGCTGGGAAACCGTCCATCAACACGCTCCGCCGTGTGAAAACACGGCCCCCGTCGTGCTGCCAGGATCAGTATATCCCAGGGTAATGTGCTGTGTGACAGCCTCAGAAATTAAAGTTGCCTCTGGGTTCCCTAAATTCATGCATCTAAATTGTACCAACTTTTCTTTAGAAGGAGAAAAAAGAAAATACATATTTGGGCAATACAAATTAACCTCGTTCTTGGCCTTATTGTCCACGTGTTGGCTCCGCACCCCGGCCCTGCCACGCTGTGCTAAAAGCGGCGATTCCTTCCAGCGGGGCGAAATCAAGCTGTGGTTCTCCCGGGGATGGGGTGGAAGTGTCACTCCGGCTCCCAACACATTCTCGTCTGCCGAGGAAGAGCTGGGAAGTGTTTTTGGCCCCTTTCTGTAGGACTGCTCCTGTTACTAATGAATAATGGACACCTTTTTATTGCAGCTTAAACCTGGTGTTGCTTTCTGTGAGCAGTAAGAGAGAGCATCGATATCACTGCAGTCCAGTATTTTACTGTGTAATGTACTGAGCTGCTCTGCAGAGTGCTTATTTGTTTGATTAATTTTTGTTTTCTACAGAGGTTTGCTGAGAGCGAGACTTTAATCACAGTGTAGTCATTTAAGAATAAGTTATAGAATTATAGCTGAATAATATTCATTCAACGAGGACTCGAAAGACTAAATCCATCATTGAGATCCGCTGCTCCTCAATGCTTTTATCACTAAAATTTGCTAAATATTAATCAGGTTGTTTTTTTTTTCCCCCGCGTTGCAGGTGCTTGAAAGATTATTTCAGAAGGGATTTAACGTGGCAGCTTCATGCGGCGGCGGGGTGGATTCCTCCCAGTTCAGCGAATACGTGCTGTGCCGCGAAGACAGACGACCGCAGCCCACCCCAACGATCAGAATAAAACAGGAGCCCCTGGACTAGACCCCCCCGTCCTCCTTTGTAACCGTAGAAGTGTTTAATAGTCCCTTATGTGAAACACTAAGGATTTGCAAAACAGTATTAGCAAACAGATTTTGACTTTATGTTGCCAATTAGTGGTATTCTGAAACTACCTGTCACGTCGCCAGCCATGAAATGCATTTGAAAAACCAGTTGTCCGTTTTTCACGATGAAATTCCCGAGGGTGCTCAGGGCCCCGGCCCTGCTGGGAACGTCCTTGGGCTGAACCGCCGCCGCAGTGGCCGAAAAGGCAAAGCTTGGGAAGCCCCCGGCCCCAGATTGGACTCTGCAGAAAGCCCAGTTAAGGCAATTTGACTCGCTGAGCTGGAGGAAGGGCTCCGCCAGCCGATCCAGCGGCACCCCGACGCTGCGACGCCTGGAAGCGGGCGCTTCCGAGAGGAAGATGGAACGCTAAGAACTGCACTGAGCCTCCTCCCCGAGCGCTGCACCTCCTCCATATCAGACGTGCTTTACGCCTCCCAACATGACGTTACGCCTCCGTGATTGTACTCACTCCTGCGAGCAAACGGCTTATTTTTATACAACATTTCCACCCGAGCTATCTCTCTGCGGACAGAATCCAGAACCAGAAAAGGACCCATTTATAGTCAACTGGTGCTCAGTACTAAAAATACCCCCACAAAAAAGGGACGAAACATTAGACGAGGCCGATTATGGCAATATTTGCAAAAGTAGGGATCTGGAAGCACAAAAGGAAAGGCCATCCCCCATCACGCAGGGGTCACACACCCACCGTGGAGCTGGAGTTCTCCTAAAGCCGGTCTTGTTCTGACGCGGGACCTGCCAAGTTCTCCATCCTGGAGGAAGCGCGGTTCTGCCGAGCCGGCTCTGCCACCCCGTTACCCATTCACCCGCCGTGGTTCCAGCCCACGTTTAGGAGGAAACGCTGAGAATTTTGGGCAAACCTACTCTTTATGGGTCTGGGATTTTTGCAAAAATATGTTATAGCCCTCTAGTGCCACTGTCTGATGAAAGCAGGCCACCTTCTGTTTAGATTGTTTTTTCCTCTCTTATTTTAAATCTTATTATTAAACTACGGATTCTGTAGCTGCCCTCTATCTGTGTAATTCTTCTCTTCACCGAAGCCGCTGTCTGGGGGCGGCGGCTGCTCCTTGGGCGGCTCAGCATCCCCTCCGACTCGCAGGGCTTCTAACTCAGGAGACAGCACCGCCTTTGCAGGTGCAGGGTTATAAATAGCGTTCTGCTAAACCCTCTTTATTGCTGGTTAGCACGATTGGGTCCTCAGTAACTAATTCACGTGTTCATCGCAATTTAGTTCCTCCCACGTTAATTTATAGAACACTCTTGTAGATGCTGAATTTTAATTAAGCTCTTTCTAGGTGCATAAATATGGCCATATAGAACAAGGAACAGAGTCTTAAGTGGTCGACAGTTCTTAAAGGCTCAATGATTACAATCAGGCAAAATAAAACAAAAAAATAATCAAGATTGAGACTAGTGTTTTCCGAAGGGCTGGGCTGATTATCCAAGGCCCGGCCTCGGCAGGGGTCTGATTTTTGGAAAAGGGCTGGATACCCATCTGCGGAAAATCAGGCCTCTGCGGGTTCTCTCCCCTCGGTTCCTCGGCTGGGAAGCCCCTTCTGGAAGCCGTCGCTCCGGCCCTGCTCCCTTGGCGGAACACTTGAGCAAATCTGTCTACTTTAAAAGAGTTGTAAAGTTATTTTATTTTGTGGTTTTATACTTGTACGACATTCTAAAGTTGCTAGGCATTGCCATATTTGAATATATGGCACAACATTCACCTTTGTATGTAAGATATCTGTAGAATTGTATATTATACATTTAATATTGTAAAGAACTTAACGTATAATTGTCATGTATTTGTGTATGCACATTTCTTATACAGTACTTCATGCCATAAACATTTCTGTAAAGTAAAGGATCAAAAATAAGCAAGTAGGGTGGAACACTCACTGTATCTCCCACGGTGTTCAAAAGAGGCGAGAACTTCTCATTGCGTCTCCTCCGGCCTTTCGCTCCGTTCAGCCTGATGTAGCCCTGTCTGACAAGAAGAAAAAAAAAAAGCGTTTTATTTATTTCTTTCATACATTGAGTTCACTTTTCAGCTCGAAGCATCCTTCAACAATCCCTTTAGCTTTGTGTTGTCATCCTGCAGTCACTTGTCCTGCCCCCCTGGCGCTGGCAGCGGTTTTGTGGGCGCATCCTCCCCGCCGGTCTCTCTCTGGGGGGGTGGAAGGCGAGTGACCCCCCCATTCACAGCGCCCAGGGACCCCCCGCACCCCGGCCCGGCCTCCCAGCGGGACCAGTGGCCGAGCTCCCCCGGCTCCGGGCCAGCAGCTCTCCCCAGCCCGGCTGCGGGATGATGCTCATGGCTGCGAGCGGAACACCACCGGCAGTACTTGGGCTTGGTTGCTTTGGTTTCCTTCGCTTTGGTGCTTACCGTATTTATTTTTTCCTCTCCAAGCGACGCCGCTGGGGTCGGCGGGGCGGGCGGCCGAGGGGGCACGGGAAGGGCTCCCGGGCCACGCCGGCCCCGTTCAGTGTGAGCTGGAGATGGAAAGTCTGAGCCGTGACATCACAGCGTTGACTGCAAAACAGCGCTGAGGCAGCGGAGGACATGTGGAAACAATCACTGGGTTAGAAGAAATACGCCTTGGAAAGCAAAAAAAAAAAAAGTTAGGACACGTTCTTTTAGTCAGTAACTTCAGGTCACTTATTTAAAGTTTATTACAGTTTCATTTATATCTTTTTTACTTATTTCCCTATATTTTTAGGCAGCAATACCAGCAAAAACTGATTTGAATTTTTACTTCTGGCCTTAAACCATAGCAACATAACTTAATTAAGAACATTGCTCAGCATCGCCAAAACAGGTTTTAAGATCTCCCAGAAACTCCCGGGGAGCCGTGGTGCGCAGCCAGCGCCTGCTTTTATTGGGAACACCAGAAAAAAAATAACCGTAGCCCGGTTTTTCGCCTCGTTCGCTTGAACAGAGTTGTCCTGATTCTCCTGTTGGGCACCCGAAACGGGGCTCGAAGAACAGGAGTCGTCGCCGGCACTTTCTGCCCGTCCCCGTCCCATTCCGGCTGTTCCCGGGGCCGGGAATGTCGCGTCGTGCTCCTCGGACTGATCCCGTCCCAGAAAGCAGCCGCTGAGTCCATTCATCCGCCGCGTTAACGGCATCGGGGCCCGATGACAACTTTATTAGATGTTTGACAAAGGATAAGAATCAGCACAACAAAACATGGAAGTATTTGGTTTTAATATTTCTTTGTGGGTATTCTGTTAATATTTTAATGCAAAATGTTTCTGAAGAGTGCTTAAGAACTAGAAGACAATGTGAAATTCATGTTTGATAAATTAATACTGTATGTCACTCCATGTGTTACTTTAGTAAATTGTTTTATTTCTTTACAAAATAAGTACAAATAAGGGAGTATGTTTTCACACAAATTGGGGGTATTTACGAGTATGTACAGAAATCATCAAAATAACGTAATTCTAATAAACACAAGGCCTTTATAAACAATATGTACAAATTATCAATACATTTAAAACATAATTTTACACTTCCTGGCCTTAAATACCTTATGAATAATCTTTTGGCTAAATAGCAGCAGTATAAATTTTCTTCTGCTTTTCATAAACCTTAAAAAATAATTAAAACTTTTGTTTTTAAAACTATTGGACAAATAGTTCTATTTGTGCTTTCGCTATGGTTTCCCATCAAAAAAAAAAACCAACCAAACAAACAAATATTGCCTCAAAAAAGTGGCAAAGCGTAACCGAGTACGAACGGAACAGATAAATAAGCAAAGGTCTCCCTTTGGCGGTGACCGGTAACACTGTTAGTGTGAAGAGCAACAGCTCGTGCCCACCCGCCCCGAAGCGGCGGCCGTGGGGGCCCCCTCAACACCCGCTCAGCAAAGCGTTCAAGAAGCGTCCACCCACCTTTAAGTCCTTAAAACTACTCATTGCGCTTGAAGTCCTGCGCTTGCTCATGAGCCCCTCCAGACCGGGGTCCCGGGGTCCAATCCTCCACGGCCCAGGCACGGCCGGTTCCCGCGGCCCCCCCGATGTGCCAGGAGCGGGACCGGCCCCCAAAAGACTTCCCGCACGGTGACTTTAAAAATCCATATAGAATACTCTAAAATCTTCACTGAACAATACTCTCTCTTAAAACCACCATTAAACCATACTCTTTGCAATAAATAAATTAAGATTTTTTTCTAGAAAATAAAACCCAACTTTGATCCATGTTACTCACCAGTTGCTACAAATGTGCAAAAGGTTGAAGAGCTCTAGAAAACAACTGGAAGCGACTCAAGGTAACTCCGCCGGGACCCAACCGCACAGATTTCATACACTCAGGATTCCGACCGGCTCAGGGAATGAGCTGTGCAGTAAAGAGCAAAAATCCCAAATATATAAAATTCGTGAGAGTGCGCAGGGGCTGCTAACTGTGCAAAAAATTGCAATTAGAACTAATCTAAAATAAGGACAGGTATCACCACGGTTAGTCGGTGGAAACGGCGCTGGGAAAACCGCAGAGGAGAAGAAAACCAGCACCGGGAGTGACGGCGGAGGGGACACCAGGGCTGGGTCCCGGCGCGGGCTCAGAGGGGCCATCGCCGCTGCCTCCGCCCAACGCCCGCCCCGGCCCCGGCCCCGGCCCCGGCCCAGCAGGGATTTCGGAGCAGGGATTTCGGAGCAGGGATTTCCTCTTCCTTCTGCCTGGGGAGTTAACGGTTCAAAACCTTTTGCACATTTTTTTTTTTTGTGT
>VXAK01014450.1:234580-364004 GCA_013399435.1 Arenaria interpres | reverse complement strand
ATTTTTTTGTAATTTTTTTTTTTTTTTTTTTACATAAAGGGCATTTATTGCGTGTGTCTGACAATTTTACAAAACAAAATTACTGGAACGTTGACTTCTGAAAAAAATAGAAGGCACATTAAAATGACAGCTTTTCAATGCAAGTTGAGCTTCCGTATGGAGAGATCAGTACAATTCTTGGCTTTACTTAAGCAGAGCGCGGTAGAGCAGGAGCGAATGGCTCGTTTCTCGTTCCTGTTCCATGTAGAAGATGAAGTCCCTGAGGTTGACGCGCGTTATTTTCTGCCGTGCGTACTGCCGGGAGGAAGGCGTCCCCGCGCCGGCCGGGCTGCCGCCGCACACGCCGAGGCCCTGCCGAGGAAACACGGAGAGGTCAGAGCTCCCGCGGGGTCACGGCTATTCGCCGCCGGACTGTTTCAAGCATCTTAAGTGAATTATTATGAGCCTAATTCTGAAAGTTTTACATGAGATTCTTTTTTTCTTTTTTTTTTTCTATTGTTCTGAGTCTCACCCCCTTCACCTGCGTGAGGAGACTCCAGTGAAACCACGCGCGAGGTCAGATCTCGCTCATTTACAACAAATAGCTCTGACTAATTCTCCTGCTCCCGGCATTTTAACCGTAGACATATTTGCCCAGTTTCATTTCAGGAGGTTTTAAGGACAGAGCCATCAGCCGTTTCCAGCGTATCAAACGCAGCATCCCCCCCCCCACCCCCGGGTACCACCCCGGGGAGAGGCGAGCGGGGCGTCGAGACGTCGCGGCTGCAGCTCCCTCCCCAGCCCCGAGTCCCCGGGGACCCCGACCGTCCCCTCTGGGTCTGCCCCGGGACCGGGCTCAGTCGGGGGAGACACCGAAGGGTGGGACAAGAGCGACCCAACAGTGAGATGGGACATGAAATAGAAAACTCATGACCACTCAGGCGTTGTGCCACAGTAAAGACAAACATTAGCACACCGTTTTCTAAGGCTACGTTAAATCATTATATATATTTTTTTTTGTTTAAATTGGTTCAAAGCTGCTCAGTCACCAAAAAACTCATCCTGGCTTTCTCTCTGGAGAGCAAATTCCCAGACTGGGCCCGAGAGCACCAGGATCTGAATGTTTAGAAATGGAAAGGACGCAATTACAGGCTCTCAAGTCTTGTTGAGTTTAAGACTGGAGCCTGACACACCCGCACGATCAACCCTTTTTCCATCCTTAGGAGACCCCTGTTTTTATTGATTCCAATTGATTTCTGGCAAAATAAACTGTTCTAACTTAGAAAAATAGGTTTCAATTTCTAAAAAGACTTAAATTATTTATCAAACCTCTGTGGCATCTGGCAAAGTTTTCAATACTTTTAAAACCCCAGCGTTGCTCACTGCTCTCTCAGTAACACACCTTTCTTTCCCCAGGAAATGCTGACTCTCGGATCCTGACTCCAGCCGTTAAAAATGCAGTTGTCATTTTACTGCTGTGAGATCGCAGGGGACACGCGGGGACACACAGGTTGCAGACGGGGGGTGAGACGCAGCACCGTGTTGCGTTCCCTCTGTGCAGCAGCAGCCGCCCCAGAACCGCACCGTTCCGGGTGTTTCTCCTCTATCTGTTACCAAATCACTGCATTTGGGGCAAACCCAACGCTCCCGTAACCGCAACCACAAAAGGCTCAGGGCGGCAAAAAGGCTGTGGCCAACGCAGCAGGGGAGGGAGAAGCCCACAACCTCGGAGCACCGCCAGCACGAGATCCGAGGGGTTCTGCTCTCCAGGATGGAGCAGGCTCGTTAAGAGATGAATTGATTTCCCACCCGCCCTCCCACATACGNTAATTTTTTAAATTTTTCTTCATATAAAACCATTTCTTGAACCACCTGAGGTACCTTTACAGCGAATAACTGCTTTCTGTTCGCGCAGAGTAGCTGGGACTGAGTCGGGGTAAGTCACAGCCACCATCTCGCACTGGGGACACCCGACGTCGACGCGGGAAGAGCAGACACCCCAAAGCTCCTCCCGACGAGACGCCCGGCGCTGCACACCCACAGCCCCGCTCCTGAGCCCGTCACTCACCTGGGAACATGCTGCAGTGGTGTTACGAGGTGGAAAAAATAATAAAAAATTCTTTTAGGACGTAGAGAAGCCCATCTGTAAACTGATGGGACAGTAATTTATATCCGTCAATATGATCTCTAATTTCAATTAAAGACCAATTTGTTTGGTGCTGCGTCATTCTCAAAATTATCCCGCAGATGCCATATAAAAATGGGGGGTACTAAATGCCACAATTTTTTAATTATATACATGAATTCAAGCATAGTTAAAATTAATTGCCAAGAATAGTGGAATTGAAGTAATGCAGATTTTTCTCAAGAAAAATCACATTTTTTATCAGCATGACAGACTTTTCATTATCCCAAACAAGCCCTGTGTTGTCTGCGACTATGGCAACTAATAAGAGTTACAAAGATAAAAGCTCTAATAAAAAAATAAACGGTTGTAAATTGTTTACATCCTTTATTTCCTGGCCTGCCACACCTGAGCTATTACCAAATCCCACCCACCCAAACAGACACCAGTATAGGTTTTGTATCGGTGAGCTTCTCTTTGTAATTGAAGGGAAACTTAAGATGTTCCAGACCAGAAAAAAAAATATTAAGTCATGTATGAATTCCTTCTGCTTCTTCATTTTGAGATTCCTGACGTTACATGAGTTATAGCAACTCCTTGTCCCCTTCCACCCTGTCCTCTCCTTTTCCCCGCTGCTGCTTCCTGGGAGCTGCGAATCCCACGGGACAGCGAGGGAGGGAGCAGACAGCAAACCATTTTCTGCTCCACCGGTTCCTGGTGGGGCCATGGCAAGGTGGGCTCTGGAGAGGTGGGCTCCAGTGGGGGTCCCCCGAGATCCCCACACAAGTCCCGCGCCCAGCCAGGACTGAAAAGAATATCAATTCATGGAAAATCAAATGCAGCAATTTGGGAAAAGGCCATGGAACCACAGTCTCTGCCAACCCATCGTCCAAGAGCCACCAAAACAGCCAGAGTCCCTCTACTTTAACGGGCTTTAATGCGCTTCCACCGGGCACCACTGGTGTGTGTAGAACTTCACATCACAGGGTTGGGCTGTCAAGCTCAGTTCAGCTCCTGGAAGATGCCCAGCTTGAAATTATGGCTTAAGAAGAAGAATTGGAATAATCATTGGATCAGGACACACACTCTGAAGCACCGCTGAGTCTGTGTCAGAGGTGACACGAGGCTTGGGCCGCCCGGCTCGACCCGTTTGCCGTTTCCGTCACTGTCCTCTACAAGAAAACTCACGCTTGGAAAAGCAGAATGAAAACGGTTCAACGTGAAACACCGACCACAGGCTGGGTAGATCAGTAGGTAAACACACAGCAACTGCCAAGGAAACGCGCTCTCACCGTGGTGGGGTAGAAATTAAAACAAATAGCCCTGTGCAGAGAAGCTCATGAAGCCACATTTCATGGGTCCTACTCACCACAATAAACCCAGCTCCTCTGCGGAGGGTTCATCACCTCCTGCCCCCTCCACGAGTCTTCCCAGTCCACAGAACAAGATCCCACCAACACCCGAGCCCACCCTTCACGTGGAAGTTGTAGAGAATTCAATCTGGAGCTCCTTCTACCTCCGTCCGCTCCCGCTAGCCCCCAGCGCCAGATTCCATCTCTATTTCCTCAAAGGTCTAAATGCTGCCGGGAAAGAGGGCTGAGACAGACACTCCTCCTCCTGGATTCTCATGGGCAAGCTCCCCTCCTGCTCCAGAAGTGAAAATGTCTCCCTGAATTAAATTACAATAATTACCCCAGCAGGTGTATGAAAATTAACCCAAGTAACTCTCCAAAGTGCACTGTTCCTTTCTCGAGATAGAAGTGCTTTCGCTTAAAAAAGAACACATAATAGAAAATCTACCCTCATTTCTGCAACAGTGATTTCTACTCTTGAACAATTAAATTTAATTTTTTTTTTTCTCCCACCAATCTGTGTACCTTCAGCTTTGAATTACAGAACCATGGAAATCTAGCGCAATATTCTCATCAGGAAACACGAAGATGAGGGCAAACAGAAGACTGCATTTAATATTTTATCCACCCTGCCTTCCTCAGAAAACAATTCAGCGCCGACACCTCTCCTTTGAACACGGTCTAGAGCCGCGGCTGTTGCCTCTCGGTGACCCAGAGAGACAAGGCAATAACGATAAAAGATGTGGGGGTTTTCTTCCCGGGCTCCGTGGCACAACCTTGTGGCAGACGCCTCCTCGGGCCGGGCTCTGGGAGCGGGGACCCTGCAGCAGCCATTCACACCACCCGGAATTCCGTCTCCCCAGCCCCCCCGCAGCGCGGAGAGTGGGAGGAGAAGGTGCACATTCGGCTGCTCTTACGAATAAGAGGTCTCGGATCAGAAGAAATATTCCGGAGATATTCGGCAGCAACGATGTTTACTTGCATAAAACGCTATTAGATCTCTGGCTGAGAGGCACTTTGTACATGAAAAACAGGTATAATATTATGTATGATTAGCTGTTCCACGTAATTTAGGGTTTAATCCAGCACCTACTGAGGCTAACAGTAATGATTTCACTGATTTAAATGAGAGCCGAAACATCCTTAAACCAGTATTTCCCTGAAGAACAGAAAAGTAAGTAATAACTGTTTGTCAGCACCTCAAAGATTAACCATCCTGTAGAAAATATAATTATATCTGCAAAAAGATTGCACGCCCTCACAGGCACAGCGCGGGGGCTTCGCAAGCGTCTCCAGAAAGGTCCATCTCCAAGAGCTGTCACTGAGGCCTCCAGACCCGCGCCCTTTGCAGGGAGGATCAGACACCATCATTTCATTTCCCGACGTTTTTATCCCGTGCGATTTCAGCGCGACTGCTCCTGCAGGCTCCCTGTTGGCAGGCGTCCCCTCCCTACCCCTCCTGGATGCAAAGGCACCCCCGTCCCCCCGGGCGGGCAAACACACCCCTGGCCCCGCAGCCAAACACCAGGAAACCTGATTTGCACAAGTATTTACAAGTACTTCAAATACCAACACAATTGCAACATTTCAAAGACGGCACGCAGTAATTTTTATATTAAGAAATAATAAGAGGAAGGTAAATCATACCGAGACGTAGATACAGCAACATTTTTTTCTTTAGATGTGATCACTTCAGTTTATAATTACGTGATGTTATTTCAACCCAAAGCAACGGGCTGCCGTGGCAGGAGGAGCGCTTTATGGGTACCTGCGCTTTGCCTTTGTTCTGTTAAGCTCAGTCACATTGGCAAACGCTAGTGCAATGGAAAACCTGCTCTGCACAACAGCCTCACGCCAAAAACTCTCAGCTGGGAGAACCTGGCGTTTGTCACCACCCCGACCACCCCCTGCGTCCTCGGAGAGAGCATCCCCCAGACCCAGAGCAGGGGCAAAACGCAGGTTACACAGCGTCTCGGAGAGAAACCCCTGGGGATGGAGAAGGCTGCCCTGATGGAAATCCATCCCATGGATGAAGTTGCCCCAGTGGAAACCCATTCCGTCCCATGGACGAAACTGCCTGATGGAAGCCCATCCCGCAGATGAAGTTGCCCTGATGGAAGCTCATGCCACGGATGAACTTTCCCCAATGGAAGCCCATCCTGCAGAGGAAGTGTGAGGCAGCCACAGGCCACGACATTGACCTGCCCGAGGGAGCTGGATGTTCAGCTGCCCAGTCCTCAACCGGGTACTCTCAGGAAGAAACCCAACTGCAACTAATTTTGACTTCTTAATCGTTTTATCCCTGCAGATCTCTGACTAATCACTGCATTCACGTGAGAAAGAAAAACTCCAGTTTTTCCTCCAGAGAGGTACAGCTCTGCGTCCTGCAAAGCCTTTTAGCCTGCTAAAGATCTCTGCATCCCCCCCTCGGTATGGGATAAATCCGGAGGCCTCGCGCGGCACGCTCCCGACTGGCGCGGCGGCGCGGGCTCCAGCTCCACACTTTCCAAGTGCTGTGCTCACGGACCTGCTCTCGCTGCAGCGATAGATCTTGCCAACACCTTTATCCACAAACATCTCATACCTACACCGCAACTCACTGCCTTACTTGGACTTAAAAGTAATGACAATTTTACCTGATTAAGAACTCTCAGTTTGGGCCGCATTCTTGCAGCAGTAATTATACACGGAATATTCTATTTATCCCGTTTCCATCATACACGTATATTTTTCATGTTGTTTGGAATGTTTCTCCTCCCATGCTTTCCAAATGTTTAATGAAGTGCTGCTCCCTTTGAAATACTAATCATGCCAAATTTTTTATTGTTACTTTTCAAGCATTGTGGTGCTTCTCCCTTCTCATCTTTCAATAACAGCAAGGGGGTTTTTTTGGAGTTTTTTTTTTTTTTGAAGGACTTGCCCATCTGACTCCAGCCCCACCAGGCTGCACAGCCCCATCTTCTCGCTCAAGAGCCAAGAAACGTCAGACCAGCTTTGGGAGGAGCCCTACAGCCCAATTTGCCAGATTCGCATTTTCCTTGCATCATATTTGATTCCCACCTGAATTTTCTCTTGCGGTGATCCTTCATATTAGCTCGAAATTATCTCCCTGTTACGTAGTGGGTGGCCCTTCCGTTTCTAACCTGTGTGATTGTCACCTACATTTAATCACAAACTTAGAATAATTAAAATATTCCTGAAATTCATCAATCTCTAGACACATATAACTGTAAAATTGAATTGTTTAAATATCTAATTAAAACATACATAATTGCTAGCCAGTGAAGGTTGCTTTTTTGGTCTCTCTCTCACGGAAGCCATGCTGAGCGGAACAACTGTAGGGGCCAGGGGGGCTGGGGGGACCAGATTCACTCGCAGCTGGTCTGATGAAGACAAAACCAGCACTAAGAAGGCCATTGTGACACTCCATGTGGTAGCTCCATCTCCCCTCTTCCAGGTGAGACACAGATGCCATAAAGCTGTTTCATACATTGCCAGCCCCTCCCCTGGGCGGGGGAAGAGCAGGGGACAGAGAAAAAAAAGCGTCTAAATCTTAACACTTGTGGGAAAAAGAAAAATTTCTTACAAATGCGAAATCTAAACCAAAATCACTCTCAACTCTTGAGAGCATGAATTGCCCTCATTCATCTCAACTGACTTCCAGTTCTTAAGCCTAATTATGATGTATAACACCCAGACTTTAAAATAATTAGGTTTGCAACTGTGGGCCATCCTGTGCCCCCCCAGCAATTGTGCCGGTGCCAATCAAGTGACTCCAGGCACCACTTGCCCAACGAAGGACAGAACCAGCCACGGATCTACCAGCTCTTGGCACGTATTATTCCCGTGTAAAATTCGCTCGTGGATTAGTTACAATCTACCAACAGTGGTATAAACCTTTCCCTATAATTACCACCGTGGATTGAGGGATGTACACAGCCCTAACTCCTACACCCAGCCCATCAAATCAAACAAAACCAAGCAGGCAACGCGGTTATCTCCAAACCGAGTGGCAATAAAATTAAGCCCTAAATGCTAATACTTGCAGGATAAACACATTGTCAGAACACAGTCCAGTCTGCAGGAAATCAGACCTCAACATTTGTAAATCAAACGTGGCAGAGGGTTAACGCTCCTCCTGTTACTGCAAATATCATGGAGCACCACTAAGGCCCGGTGTGCTGCAGACATCAGGGAGAGATGATGGAGTTCAGCAGGGAGAAGCTGCTCAACAATTTAGCCACTCGTTTCTTGATTTCTTAGCGTTTCTGTTTCTTACAGTTGTCTCACTCTTGAGCCTTTTTAGGTTAGTGGTTTTGTTTGTTCAGAAAATATTCAGAAACTTAAATCAGACTGACTCAAATAACTCTTGGAAGAATGGCTCCAGGAAGAAAACAAGGTGGGGTTTCCATCCCACAGCCATCAGGACGCTCACAGGAGCCCCAAGTCAAGTCGTTCTTTCATTTCCCCTTCTGCGTTACGAAGACAGACCCTTCACACCATGGTCACCATGGGCTGTGCTCTTTCCCAAGTCCTTTTTGAAGTCCCCCACGTCTCTCTTCCACACCAGGATCCCTCCTCCAGTACCCAGAGCAGATACGTGGCGTGACCCGCAGGTCTCCACCACTCTCCATTGCCCCCTGGCCTCAGGACACCAACCCGAGCTCCAGCACACACACTTCCACCAACTCTTTTTTTTCAATTTTTTATTTTTCCCCAAACCTCTGCTCCATACTGGGCTCTAACCCCTCAGCATCAATACAGGTTTCCCCTTTCTCCTCATTGGCAGACACAATAAGACAGCTGAGTCTTGAGTGAAAAGCAGATCAGTTTATCTTATAAACACTTTACTGACAATATAAACTTTGCTCTAACATTTCAAAAACCCTGTAATCCCCTCCTACCTCATGAATTCCCAAACCCTTGTCTTCCTCCAGCCCATTTCACCACAACAACCAACCCTCTAAAGACACTCATATTCCATACAGCCAAGGACAGAGAATAAACCTTGAATTTCAAACTAAGCTGTTTGATAAAACCAAACTTCATTGTTTTGTAAAGTTAATCCTTTCACACTCTCCCAACATCCCAGATGCACCTCTTTCTATAAAGCAGGATTAAACGAATCACAAAAAACTTTCCAGAAGATCCTTTCACAGATTGTATCTTGCTTTAACAAGAAGATTGAGCAATCCATATCAATATCTAAACAAAAATAATCTCCTCGGTCTACAGATGACCACGGAGGAGACACGGTGACGTGCAAAACCATTTTTTTCAGGTGCTAAAGCTCTGCTCTTATCTCCGGCTTCTCACCTTTACTATCCTGGTACGTTTGGATACCACTGGGACTACCCCAAGAAAAGAAGGATTAACAAGTAAATATCACAGCTACCATCACCTTTCCTTTATTATAAAAAGCCCCAATATAGAGAGTTATTAATTATTTGAAATAAATTAAAAAACAAACAGCCAAAATCAAAGGCCCCATTACGAACAAGTAACTAAAACAGATACTGTAACACATAATGGGAACTAAGTCAGAGAGAGGCAGAAAATCATCTAATACCATAAATCACCTGATATCCATTGAATAGCTAATGCTGCCAGGGCCTGAAAGTTGACAACGTTCAACGTATAAACTGACAACTCTCTCAGATCCAATTACACCCAAAATAAAATAAGCATGAATATTGTATTAAAAAAAAAAAAAAGAAAAGAAAAAAAGAGAGAAGGGTTGCAACTGCAGAAGAAAAACCTTTCGCAAAGCACCAGCCAAAACCCGAGGCTCGCGACAGGATTTTTTTGGGGGCCAAGTTAAACAAGAGGCAGCGGAGTGTGATGTGCTCCCTGTCCCAGGAAGGGAGCTGGCACGGCAGCGTGGGAAGCGGAGCAGACGAGGGCGAGCGGGCAGGCATACGCCAGCACACACGCACACGCGCTGAGGAGGATTTACTCAATTAATTAGAGAGGCAAGTGAAAAAACACGGTGGAATTCGGGATGCGCTCAATAGTATGGAATGATGCTACTGGCCTATTTTTACCACTGGCAGCCAGAGGAGAGGCAGCGAGCTCGAGCAGGAGCAAGTGCATTATGATACAACACAACATGAGCATTATAAAATGCGAGATGAATCTCGAGCCCAGAGGCTCTTTAGCACCACTCCAAATCACAACTCTCTGCCTTCATTTTTCTTCTCTGCTACCATTCCACTTCTTCTCCCACTACTTCTGACTTCATTAACCCTTTTCTCTCTTCCTTGTCTCCTACCTTCCTGTTTTCACAGTATCAAATCAGGTTCTTTAAAAGGCATCTGAGGAACTGCAGCTCAGGAGTCACATTTTCTGGAGCACTCTAACCCATTCCAGCTGTTTCCAATCAGAAACATCCTCTCATTGGCACCGTAATAAGACAGTGTGCTCTTCTGAAAATCTAGCCCCGGATTAAAAGCTGCAAAAATCACAAATTGAATTGTAACCTGTTTTTAATGGTCTGAATTCAAGTGCCGTGAATTTGTTTTTTCTTTAAATACTTTCCCCAGAAATTCAAGTATAACGAGCCTGAAACAGACTTCCTGAAACACAAGCTTCATCTTAGCTTTTTGGGATTATTAGAGAAGAGGTGGCTTCACGCTATGCCTTAGTTTTTGTACCCCCTTCTGGAACAGTGAGTTCTGTTCTGCAGTTTAACCAACTCTCATTAACCTGCCCTGAAATCATGAAATCCAGTGTTTCCAAGAGCTTTTTTGGTCTTTCTGAAAGCCAGGGTTATGGTCACTGCTCTCTCCACACAGTCCATATAACGTGCTACCTGACGGCGTACGGCGGTGACATATGGTACAGTGGGTTATAACTATTTTACCATCTGCTCTAGCTGAAC
Organism: Arenaria interpres; assembly: GCA_013399435.1. Classification (NCBI taxonomy): domain Eukaryota; kingdom Metazoa; phylum Chordata; class Aves; order Charadriiformes; family Scolopacidae; genus Arenaria; species Arenaria interpres. The sequence goes on along the minus strand of VXAK01014450.1, from coordinate 353,668 downwards.
TCTAACCTTGACAATCCCACATCAGCTTTTCCCGCAAACTACTTACCCTTTGAAAATTAAACTGCAGGAAGAGGGCCGGCCGGATTATACGCTGCTCTTCAGAAGCCTCCGCTGCGCCCCAGGTGACTTAATTTGCTCAGGGTTTTAAACAAATAATTCCTTCAAAACTATAGGCTTTTTTTTTTTTTTTTTTTCCATCTCCAGGTAAGATAAATCAGTAACCAGAACATTCTTTACTCTGAAAAACATTGCTCAAGATCCTGCCACATTCTTTACATACTCATTTATAAAGTATTTTCTTTCTCTTGCGCTCTTATTTAGAGAAGTGCATCACCTTCACTGGAACCAGAGCGGGCTCAATACTTTCGAAGAGCAAGCTCCAGGTTTTTAGGAAGGTTTCCCCCAGTGCTTGACTCATCTCCATCCGACCCACTTTACACTGTGAAGCTGACGGGCTTGAATTTGGATTTTGCACAACCAGCAAACACTACTGTCACCCCCTACCATCCTGATGCCCCCCCTGCCCAGCAAAACTAAACAGTAGCATCGTATCGGAAAATAAAACACTAATTTTATAGCAATAAACGTAAGTTCTCCCCAGAGTTCGGAAAACCGGACAGATCCTGTAAATCAAGAGGGGATATTTGAAACTCTAATTATTATTGGTGAGTTTTTTGTTGGTTTTGGGTGTTGTTTGGGCTGTTTTCTTGGTTTTGTGGTTTGGGGTTTTTTTTACTGTTTTTTTGTTTTGTTTTGGGGTAGAGGTTTGGGGGTTCTTTTTTAAGACTTGCATCCCGTGTCATCAAGTTCTATTTCATATAGATGCTGGAGTTTGAACGACTGAGCTTTAACTCTGAGGGCTGCCAGAACAGCTCATCTGGAGGACTGCTTTCAAATTTAAAGCCTGCCTTGTTTACAGAAACTCAAAGAATAGCTACACAGTAATTAAACTCCATGAAAGAGCACGGCTTTGGTATAATTTATACATCCCCATTCAAAACTACTACATACACGCAGACATATGGAAAACATATATATATATTTAATAAATACTAATGATAGCCATGAGAACATATGCACCTCTAGCTTTTATTATAGATAAATAAAGCATTAGCACTTGACAGCACTAGTTCTTCTGGATGATTAAACTGAAGAAAGAATCAAACATGGTTATCACCAATTACTAGGTTACAATATCTCGTTTCAACTCAAAATATTAAATCATAACAACTCAGTAAACTTCTCTGACTCATTATCAACTGAACCAGGCTGTAATGCCTACACAATGAGAACTACCTTTGTACAATGATTCAACTTTTAGAACTAGTATAATCCCTTCCCATTAAAAGTATTCCTATCATCTCCATTTTGAAATATTGTATCATTCCCACAAACATTGTCTCCCTCTGACTCCTGTTTCCTATCTGAACAAAAGGGAAATTCGATTTTTTTTGAATGTGTGAAGAAATCAGTTCATGAGATATAATTTTGCTTTTTCACACATGAGTAGTTTAAATATGTTATTCAATGTTATCTTGAGGCACAAACATAAGGCATGTAGGTTAGAGAAGTCAAAACTACATACGAGTCTGCTACCTCAAATGTCTTTCAAAATATGCAACTGACGGATATCACGGAAACTTCCGTTTAATTAAAGAATACTGAATTTAGCTGTAATCTGGGTCCTATTACACAAATAGCCTACAGTAACTATACAAATATAAGATACACGCTCCCTGAATATCCATATATCATTCCATACATGTTTTCCAACTACATAGAAGCATCTATACTTTATAGCTCTACTTGGGGGAAGAGAGAAGCACTCATTTTCTTCTGGAGTTTACACTAAAGCAATCTCTTCCTTCCCTGCACAATGCAAGAGAAATAAAAGCTTTAATGGGTAACAACTCGAGATTAAACTTCGCTTTTCCTCTCCCAACACATGAGGACGTTAGCTCCCCCCCACCCCCGATTGTCTTTTGCATTCAAATATTTCCACCTCTACATAAAAATGCCTTTTGTTATGCGGTTCCGCAGACTTTCCTGGGTCGGCACCCCGGGAGCACCATCCCCATTCCCAACACAAAACCACCTCATTACCCAGCTGCATAATTCATCGGCCCATGGCTAGAAGGCGGCCAACCCCTGATCTTATCCCAGGGGCTGGAGGGAGCAGGGCTGGGAATGTGCTACGGGAGACACCTTGGCCAAGGCTTGGCAACTCCCTGGGTCCCGCCGGGCGAAGGAGAGGGTGCCACCGGGCAACCTGGAGCCTGGGCACTGGCGAGCACTCGGTCCCGGCCTTGGTGGCTCAGTCTACTGGAAGGTGAATCACTTAAGGAGAGGCTTCTGTCCCAGCCCTGATCCTCCGCAGCCTCACGCGCTGCAATGAGCCCCGCGCGCTTTGTGATTAACTGAATTACGGCAGTAACGAGCGAGAGAAAACGCTTTAACTGGCAATACCGTAAGTATACGCTACGGTTCCCTGCAATGGCACGGAGGGGCAAGGCTGTAATTTGAAAATCAGACATCGCTCAGATGACAAAACTGAAACACACTTATCGAGCGTTCCTTACTTTGCATCTATTTTTCCTACAAGGCTGATGAAAAGCTGGGCACATTCGCACCACTCCGGGAAAATTCCCAACAGACACAGGAACCTTTCAGACACTGTCTACGGAGAACTTCTGCAGGTCCTTTTATTATTGCTTGTTTGTTTTAATTTACCAGAGTTGCTCCCAAGTTCCATCTAACCTTTGAAAACCAGCCTCCTCTTTGTTTTCACGATCAAGCACCTGCAATTCACCCAATGACAAATGGAGAGGAGACCTGGGCCGCCCTTGGTGCCAGCTGGCAAAGCACCTGATGGGCACACAAGAATTTCACATGGAAAGAAATGATGTTTAAAAGAACTCTGAGTCGGGTTGTAACGCCTAACGTTTTGCCACATAATAAAAGCCTAAGCCAGGAAACATTTCAATCCCCAACAATGTTTTCATTCTGCATTAGAGCAAACCCGAGTGGCAGGGACTCCTCACCCCAGTGGCGAAGGCACCGCTCATCTTTCATCTCCCAGATGCGGGCTGAGCCACGCGGCAATAGACTCACTTTCTCACTAGAAATGTCATCTTGGAGCTGAGAAACCTTCTTGACAAACATGTTTTTGAAACAGATGTATTTTTGCTAAACATTTTATCTTTGACAAAAACATCTTTTGACAGAGAAAGTTTCATTGCAAATGTTTTTGCGCCATCTCTAATCAGAAGAGGTTTGACTTTTAGGGCCCAAGTGGGGAAAGCTGCTCAGACACTGAGCTGGTTGGGAGGAGGTCTCCCTGGCCGAGCAATGACCAGCGCTGGAGCTCCAGGAATGGAAAGAGAAGTCCATCAGCCATTGCTCTGTCCTGATTTACCTGTTTTTACCCCAAAAAAATGACCTGCGGGTCGCCTCTCACCGTGTTGTCCAGAGCAGGGCTGGGAATGGGCCCCAAACCTGCCTCTGCCGTCGCCTCCTCCTCCTCCACAGCCAGGTCTCAACAGCTACTTCTTGTACTTAAGTAGTAATTAACAACAGAAATGTTTAGAATAAACGAGTAAGGACAGGGCATTCGAAAAAGAGTTAACAGATGCCCTTAACATTGCTGCTGGCCTAATAAGGCTGCTGCAGTAATTTATTTGCTGTGGAGTTTATTTAGCTGCTGCAAACCTATGGGTTATAATAATCCTAGGCAGGTTGCATTAAGCACAACACGGCTTGGGTGTGTAACGTCGTGTTAAAAATAACCCCAGAAACAGCGTGCCTTAAAGATATTATGCATGCAATATCTTCTACGATCTGACTACGAAAAGCCAGCCGGAAAGCATCCTTCAGACTTAAAAAAAAATTACTAAAAAAAAAAATAAAACCCAAGACTTCCTTTACAGATAATTTTGCCTACATTTTGGGACAGCAAACATTCAATTCAAACATCAAATCCTGGCATACTTCAGTGAGCTATCAGCACAGCAGCGCTGCCTTTTTTTCCTTTGAAAAATGAAAGAATTAAATTCAAAACAAACAACTTCAATTTAACACCAAACTACAGGATAACCAATCTTAAAAATGTCAAATTGTAATGGATCTTAATACCCATATAAAACACAAAAATAGTGGCATTGTTCCTCGGTAATGCATAGCAACCTTACAGAATTTCAGTGAAGGAGAAAGAAGGGAAAAACACCTTATTACTTCTAACTCCTGCGAGCCATTTTGGTCTCCAAAGGTTTTGGAGCGCCCGGGGCCATGTGTCTGCAGTGTTTCGGGAAATGACTTGCCTTCGCACGAACACTGCTCTGTTCTGCAGCACTGCTGCCCCCCAGCATCCCCGCTCCATTCCCAGTTAACTCTTCCTTACCTGCAGCCGCCTCCCTCCCCCTCTCTGCAGCAGGATTGCAGAAAGGGTTTGCTTCAAAAAACAAAAAAACAAAAAAAAAAAAACCACCACCAAAAAAACCCCCACAAACCAAAAAAAAAACCCCCAAGCCCCTCTGCTTTCGTTCTGACAAGTTCTCTCGGAAACGAACAGGACCAGAATTTACCTCTATAAATCTTTGGGAGGAGAATGAAATCCATTTTAAACTAAAATATTTGGTAGAAGAAAAGAGCAGAGCTAGCAATCATCCTGGAGCTCTGAAGTTTGGTATCACTCAGATGTTTGGCTGCTTTACCCCAGTTAACAAAGGACAGACAGAAAACAAAAAGTCATCAACATCCCCATAGGAAACAACAGGCAGGACTGAAATGCTTCACCTGTCACTCTATTTAGATTTTTAATTACAGTCCCGACACCACATAACAGGCTGCAATTAAGTCCCTGGATAAGGCCTTATAACTATTACCTGATTCGTCTGAGGAGCGGCGTATTAAAGGCAAGAGGAAATAACCCAGCTCATGGAGAGAGAGAAAAATGTGAGCCTCCTCCTAATTCTTTGAAACTCACTTAGCAAAGACGGTTTGTGTTTCCCCCTATTTTCTGCAAAGATTCAAGGCTATGCACTGCCAGCTATTTTGCTTGATAGCTTTTTTAAAAACCTCAGAAAATTCTTAGCCAAGGTCAGTGCTGATTGACTCAAAATATGACGGTGTACGAGGCTGCTCAAATATTCCGTTCATCTCAGGGGTTGGGTAAGCAGCTCTAACTAAGAGGAAAATCAATATAATACTACACAGTGAGGAAGAAAATGGAAAATAGTTTAGCAGTTAAGTGGTTAATGCAATTCCTAAGTGTTCAGCAATCATTGCAATTTAGTGCCATTTCGATTATTACACAATAAACAGACCATGTTGTCTGGAAGCAAATTTTTATGAGTATAGCTGAAGGGGTTGCAACTTATTTAGCTGCTGAAACTCTAAGGGAAAGAACATTTCTGAATGCTAACACTACAGATCAGAAATATACAGGTACACTAGAAAGGTTATTTTTAGGTCACTACTATGGTAACTAACCACACTGACCTTTAAAATTAGTATGCAGTTCAAGAAAAATGAAGTTCAGTAAAATGTTCTTTAAGCAGGATCATTTTAATAAACAATATTGCACATCCTCACCGCAGAAACCTGTCACTTTTCACTGCTATTAATTTTACTTTTGAATCATAGCATCACAAAATAATGTATATGCGTACCATGTTGCAGCACTGACTAGGAAAAACATGTAAACAGCCAGAAAACTGATTAAACTATCATTAATTTATGTTTAAAGATTTTTTTTTTTTTAAATTAAGAACGTCTGTGTTTATTTTTGCAGAATAAAACAAAACTGCTAGCTGCAAAAGGACAGTTTTTCATGTAATGTGAAGTCATGGAAACATTCAGAATAACTATAGTTAAAATCATCTTATTTTGTCTCATTTTGTAGAAATACAGAATTTTAAGTGGATTTCAAGAGCAAACCTAGTTCTGCAATTTATAAATTCAAAGCCAAACAGGCGAGAGTTATGTTCAGGGCAGATGAGATGAATGGCAGGAGATTAGGAGTGTGTGGTTGGCTGATGGCAGCAGGGACTCAGTAAAGGAAATGGTATTTTGAACAAAATTACCATTTGAATCCAATATACTAACATTTACTTTGACAAAACTTCAATTAGAATCACGGTTTTAATAACTAATGTATTACGTGTCCGTCCATGGGGTAAGAAATGGGAACCGAATTTTGGCTGGCCATAAAGGAGCGTTTGCTGCTCAACAAACCCATCACAGAGAAAATATTAACAAGGTCTACGCTGAAACTGGGAAAGTACCAATTTACCCCGTCACTTGCAATCACCAAACACAGAACACAACTGTTCTAATTTCATTAAGATCAGTCTCAGCCATGTTTGAGACAGCTTCTACTGCTGTATCAAATGGCTGATAAGAAACCAGGGGACATAGCTAGAAAATATTGTATACGTCTATACATGTGTGTGTATACATATAAGGAGAGAGAGGGAGACACAGACACACAAGCATTTTAGTCTAGTTTATATCATAGAACCTTTTAAAAATTGTGGCTCTTCCAGAAGAAGAAGACATTAGTTTTAAAAAAGGAAAATTCTGTCTGCATTTTTTGCAGACTCAATATGCTTCTGAGTAACGTTGCTCTTAAGTGACTTTTAAATGCCTGGATCACAATTTCTAGAAAAAAGGGGAAAAAAAATCTCTACATCTAGTGGGATTTTGGGTCCCGGGTACAGCTTTCCTGTGCTCCTGGAGCAGCACGTTATGCCTACAGCTCCTGGTTAGTCATGGGCTGGTCAATTAGTAACTACATCCACCTTTAAGCCCCATCTGAAAATGAGCTCTCTTACAATAGAGGCTGTACAAAGACACAGCAAGGGCCAGGCACAATTAGCAATCCAACAAAAAAAACCCCAAAACAACCCAAACACCAAAAGTAACAAAAAAAAAAAGAAAAAAAGCAAAAAAGGATGGATGCTAAGCAGTACTAATATCCTCATTTCACAGCCGGGGCTCCCAGTGCAGCCCTGGGAGTGAGCTCCTCCGGGATGCTGTGACTCACGGCAAGCGGATCCAAACCTGGGACTACGAACAGAAAGGAAACCTCACCTGACACACACCGGGTGTGAACCTCCACGGACGTGTTTATCAGGCTCAAAATTCAACTGAGAACGCACAGAAATACACATCTCACCTGCCCATGTTTCAAACCGGGCACCCAGAGCAAGCTGCTTTCTCTGCCTTGGTGCTAACGGAGCCTCACGAGCGGCCATACTCCTCCTTTTCTAGCCAATTAATGCTTACAATTGCTTTTCTTACTAAAGAAAAATAATTAAGGGGTTTATAAACATGCAGTGACGTGGCAACAGTCTTGTTGCCAAACAGGGTCTTGTTTCCAAAATGTAAAGGAAAATCTTGAACTTTGCTCTTCTGAAAACTGAAGAGCTGCTGGGTTAGCCTCCCCTGCCTTTCCACGGGGTAATTTTGCTGATAGGAAATAATCAAAATTGTCAATTTTTGGAAGCCAACCAAGACTCTGAGCATTCTTCTCCACATCCTTTCAGCCGAGATTGCTTATAGCTGTTGGCCACCGAATGAGCCTCTTTAGGGATGGGAAGGCTGTGAGCGTGCCAGGCAGAAGAGAATATGGTGCACGGAGGGAATAAGGCAACACAACAGGTAGGCTGCCTGCATGCAACAAAATTCCCCAAAATTAAGTCTCTCATCAGCAAAGACCACCAACAAAGACATTGGTTCCACTGAACTGTATGTTACAACCTCCAAATTTATGTTAAAATAGTTCCAGGTTCTGATAGCTTATTTTTCCTTTTGCTGCTTGACTGGGGTTTACACAAACAAGCCCAAATTTTCAAAACAGAAAAAAAAAAAACCACTCACATATGTAGTAATTCAGAAGTAAGGTTCCACCAATACTACATTTTCCAGCCTAATTTAATAAGAGAAACGTGAAGCAGAAATAATTACTTACACTAGGAAAAACCGATGATGATTAACTACACAGATTTAGCTTTAAAATCCAGATTTCACTGCAATGCCATGGCCACATACGAGTATCCAGCTTTAAAAAGAAACTGCTAATTCAAAAGCAGGCAGCGGAGGGGGGTTTTGTGTGTATAAATATATATTCTTTTCATCTACTTAGCGTGCAAATTTATTTAAAATACAATAAAATAACAGGCAGGTCTAAAGACTAAATACAAAAATATAAGAATGTCAAATGAACAAACTTTTTCCACTCTGCAGTTTTTATTTTATTATTAGATGCTATTCCTAACTTGTTAAAATTGATCAAATAGAAAGCTGTGAATAGAGAAAAAATTAAGCCAACTAGAAAAGTGTGACTTGGATTTAATATTTTATAATTGCCAAGGGACATACTGAGATCAATGAATTTTTGCCCGAGATGAACGTCAGAAAGAGATGTACTTCAGTCTTTTAGGGAACATTGGTCTATTTAATTCTTGTGTCTGATGCATGTGAAATATGCCTGTCTTGGCCTTCTCTCCCGCCCGGGGCCCTGCCCGGGGCAGACATTACCACTTTTAATAGGCCGCCATCTGAGGAATGGCAAGGGATCCAATAACCCATCCGCTCTAATGGATTTGCCTGTTTATTCACTTACACCTTTTTTTTTTTTCAGCTAATTTTAGTTTTGCATGCTGAGTTGTTTCACTTTAAATTAAATGAATAGAAACAAAGGGGAGAAGACTGTGCAGCTAATAAACCATGATTATTCTCCAAGTTCTTCGCAACGGGATCCTCCACATACGAAGGTATATCACTTGAGAACAGATTCACTGCTGTGTTTTTCCACTTGTTGTCAAAATTAACAAAGCTTTAAGATTTAGTGAAACAAAAAGTAGGTTATTATAAACTCTTTCTCATGGCGTACTAATGATTTGCAGCAGCAGAAAGCACCCAGGTTCAAATTGTTATGAGGCTTCTGAGCATCTTCAAAGAATAATACTGGTAAAGTTAATGATTGTACAGTATTATCACCAAAAAAAATAGTATACAGTTTAATCTAGCCCTTCATCTACACTTTGGAGACGGTATATAAGTAACACGTTAAGTGTTGCAAACTGAATGGATCCCTCTAGATACAGAGGACCTCTCAGTAATAAAAATTTTCATTGCATTTGATCCCTAGGAAAAAGAGACATTACAGCCCAAAACTTATTAGGGGATATAATCTCTGTATTTGGATTACCTTACTATTTTGTTCCTCCACAGAAAAGTTCTTCCTCCTCATCCTTGGGAGCCAGTTCCTGCCTCTCCCCCTCCATGGCTCGAGGTCCTCTGCCAGAGCTGCTCCTCAGCCCATCAGAGGTGCTTTGCTTCCCCGAGAACCTTAGTTAAGGCCAGCAACTGCAACCATCCGCTTCAAAACAGCCTTTTCTCCAAGTCAGGTTGGATCTCGACATTCTTGGTGCCCCCCAGTCTCCACCAGTTCAGAGAGGGGGCAGCCAAGAGCCGGTTGTCACCTCCTGAGGACAAGAGCTCGGTGGGAGCCTTTGTGTCCCCCCCTGGGGGAACACGTCCCCTCTGGATACACCAACAGCCTCCTGACCATTGCCTGCCCCGAGGAAACCACCCTCAGCTTTCAAGCACCAAATCCACTCAGTTGCCTTGTTGTAAAGGCATAAAAATAATATGGTTTCTATGTCTGCAAGTAACGGACCAGGCACAGTCCCTGGGGTCCCCAAAACACAGCCCCCCCGCTGGGGTCACTGCGGGAAAAACAACTGCTCGGTCCCCGGGGACTCCCACTGCCCCGCTCTAAAAACTTCTCCTTTTCTGTAACGAAACTGCATGGAATACAGCAGCACTTGGTCGCTTGTTCCCCCTTCATTACAGAGACATAGACGTGTGAGGTCCAGCAGCGTGCTGGACGCTGGACGGGGCATTGGCCGAATTGCAGGAATACGGCTACCAAAAATGAACAGCCCAAACCTGAGAGCCGGAACTCTGCGCCACTCCGTGCCAGTCGCCCGCAGCTGGAGGGGGGTCGGGTACCCCTCCAAAAAAAGATAATGTTTTGTTAGGGAGCTTCTGCCCCTGTGAAACAGCGTCTGTAGCGCTAAACAGCCATGAAATAACGTCAAAACTCTCTCTGGAGAGAAAGAGACTGGAACAAAACAGGGTCTGTGTCATGGAGGAGGGTCCACGGCGATGGCTGTTGCTCCGGCAGAGGGAAAGGGAAGCGGGTGTTTTCCTCGAGCTGGTTACGCTGGCTTTTGGGAATCGCACTAGGAATCTGGCTTCTCCTTATTTTTGCCACAATGGCTTCACTCCCTTTCCTACCATCTGCTCCTCTCCCATGGGGCCTTCAGCAACACGGGGTGACACAGAAAGGACTCGGAGGCTTCACTGGGCACCCAGTCTGGGTTTGGGGCTGGGGTTTTCCTCATTCTGTGGCTCAGGAGACCTAGAACTGTGTATTCCAAAGGGTGAGCTACCCACTATGAAAATCAGCATCTCCGCTTTGCCTTCCTTTTATTGCTGGCCATTCCGATGTCTCCCAGAACCGAGATTGCAGCAGGAGACCTTTTTTCCTGACGCAAAACCATCATTGGCATCCCCTTAAATATAATCGCAAGAATTAAAATAAGGCTCCTCAAATAATTTCAAACAGATCTATGTATCTAAAGCATGCATCTGTTTATGAGATGAGTATTTTGGGATAGTTACAAATCCAGCCTTCCTTTTAAAACGGCAAGTCAGGCCTTATTATTTAAATGTCTCTGAAACACCCAAACTAATAGGATGTTTTACAAGCGCACAGACAAGTTAAAATAATCAGTCTGCTTTAGGTATGTTTAAGTGAATCTGCGAAACAGGAGAAGTTACATAGCAGCAGAATCATTTTTTTTTCCCCCCAAATCGTATTTGTAGACCTGGATACTAACTCCCAGACACACTGCGCAAAGAAAAATGGGAACAACAGACTGAAGTTGGGATTGATTTACTTCATTAGCTGGGATTACAAGTTTAACTTACAAACCAGAGGTCAAAATTTCTCATTAACAAGGGGGCCATGAATCGCTGCAGGGCTTGGTTCAAGAGGAGACCACTCTTATTACTAACTACACATTTCAATCTGTCTTTGATGTTCTCCTTCTACCCTCCTCCCTTTTATTTTTTGGCAGAGGAGTTGATTTTAATTGTAGCTATACAACACAGCTCAGTTTGCCTGAGAGCCAGCCTCCACATCTGCAGTGAGTGCAGTTCTAGTGATATTGGGTGCAGTCCATAGCTCAGGGCTAATTTTAATGGCTCCCCTTTTCATACAAGGCTCAGATTGTTTTCCACGTGATTCCTGTTAATTTAGCTGCAGGAAAGGGCATCAGTTTTCCTTGTGAGTTTCTGATCCATACTTCTAAACTAGGTGAAATGTATTAAAGAAGAGAAATGATCACAAAATGAGAGATTCAATTTTCTACTACCCCCTTAAACTGATAAAGCAAGCAATCCTGCTATTTTAATGCCCAAAAAGAGAAATACGGGATGTGAGCGGTATTTTCCTTAGGTCTGTATTTTGATAAGCCCTTTAATTTGTGCAATGCTGTAAAGCAGCTCCTGCAATCCCTAACAACGCTAAGGGTTAACAGGGGAACGGTGACACGGCTGTGTGTCCTACCGATTCAAAACCTACACATCCAAACTAGGATTTCACAGCACATTTCTCAAAACAAGCAGGAGTTGCGAGTGTTATGGCAGCAGATGGGGTAGTACACCATCAAATAATAAAATGCTTAATGCATATTTTCTATTTTTGATGAACAGAACTAAAATAGCTGTAAATAGTCAAAGGTAAGAGTATCCAAACAGCTGAAAAGTGTTCATTCTACAGGACCTACTACAGTTTTTAGAGGAAAACAACCCGCCGATGCTGGTTAAACGGCTGAAATTTTCATATATTACCTATAGTTAAAATCATAATCAAATTTGCCTCAGCAAGCAAAGTTATACTGTACACAACTGCAACTGCCTTTGAGCATTGCAAAATTTAAAAACCCTGAAAAACTGAGCACAGGCAATTTTTACAAGTAAAAAAATGGCACAGATATCATTTTAACAGAAATATAGTATGGTGGCAATGTTTTTTCATAATTTAAATGTAGAAAAGCAATTGCTAGGAGTAATGGTTAGCAAAATAATTTTTCATAGCTATACGGTGTCTCGTCTTTGTTTACATACACCTATTTTGCCTACAAAGAGATATCATCTCCAGCTTCATACCTATTTATTACTAGTAATGAAAGACATTCTGCACATGGTAAATTCACGCAGGTTTACGGTGCAAAACCTTAAGGTGAAAAGGCAGGAACCACCAGGTGAGCAATTTTGATTTAGGACCAATACAAATTTCTATTTATTCCAACAGACAGCGCTCTCCCGTGTATTAGGCGGATCTGTTCTGCGCTTCCCACGTCTATTGGGCCGGTTCTCACTTCAGCTCTAACACTTGAGGGGAGCACGTATCAAATCACTTTCTTCTACTTGTTTATATTAGCAGTTGCTGTTAATGCTCCATTTTCTAAGCTTTTCCAGCCGCCAGCCAGCGTTCAAGCATTAAAAGGTATGCTTTTAATTCACACTCTGAGCCCAGAATTAACTTTTTCTGATGGCCACGTCAGCCCCCTTTTGTGCAAGTCTTCTATTACCAGTTTGTAACTAATCTGCCGGCTGGAACTTCATAAAGCCCCTTTGTTTGCTGCTGGAGCCGGGCTGGGGGGCGAGCGGGGTGGCTATCGGTTTCATTCCTGTGGTAGCCCAGGTCACGTCACCTTTACGGAATCCACCGAAGCCTCGGCAGCCCCTCACGGACGCGGGGCGCGAGGGCTACCTTCAGGTTTCAACGGGGGGTTATCTTAACAACTAGACATCTTTAAAAGGTCATTATTGCAGTCTAATTTCAAACTGGCACCAAAATGAAGGGTTGTCTTTGTGTGGGATTAATTTAAAAACCTCAGGATTTGATGTCAGTGGGAAATAACCAGCGTGGGACTCATAATGCTGCCTTCTCCTGCTTCTGGCCAGCACCTAGGGCTAATTTCTTAGGAGATGAAAACTATGACAAGCCCTTCAGTTAAGCTGAAAGCAGGCAGCAGTCCAGTAACACCCACAGGCCTCAGAGGCATCCTGTGACCCCCTTAGAAAAGTCACATTCACTTTGCTCTTGAGAAAGGAAAAATAATGCTGGAGGCATTTTGTTTTAAACCATGTGAAATAAGGAAATGTGAGGATGTGAAAATGAAGTGAAAAAAGTTAGAATTCATTTCCTCCCTTTGCAATGGCTTAGAAGCAAAACTGGTTCATTTTGAAAGTGTGTGTAAAAATCTGATACATTCACCAGTAGGCAGTGACTACAAAATGCTTAAGGTAAAATATGTAAATATGTAAAATAATCTCTTGAAAACCATCTCCTTTTGTGCTTGAAAGCATTTTGTAAAAGCATCTTTATTTCTCAGTAGCATTAATAGGCAGTCAGAAGGAAAAGTTACCTCTTGTCAAAACAAAAAATAACAACAAAATTCAAGGTACTAGGGAAATATTTTGAAACAAATCTGCAGAGCAGTGAAAGGGAAGGAAACGAATGCGTAAGTTCCTTGGATGACTTCTGCCCTTTTACTATTAAACTGAATAATAATAAAGGAACATGTAAATTACAGTTTCAAAATTTTAACGGGGTTATTTTAACTATCATGGACTTAAGGCAAACCTAATCTGCCGAGTCTTCACTCTCATTTCATTCTAAAACTGTGCCTCACTTTTTTACTCCTATTATGCCTTTTAACTTAGATGGGCTTTTTATCTCCCAGCTAAGCCGATCCAACCTCATTTCCTCCTTCATATTAAAGAGGTCTACACAAACGTACGTTCAGCCTGTTTATTACTTGCTAGAGACTGCTAATCTTGTTCCAAAATATTCTCATTAATAAAAGGTTACACTTGGAGGGCCCGTTAGAATGCTCAAATTAAGAGGACATGAATACTTAAAACTTTTATTCTTTGTCCTAAATTCTCGAGCTGTATTATATATTATCAACTTTATAATCAAAACCAAGTAACAGAGAATTCATTAACATTAATATAATTCTCAAAAAAAATGTTTCACAAGTGAGGTCTCAATTCTGGGAAATGAACTCCAGCATGAAAAAAAATTTTGCCTTGATTTAATTATTTTTTTCCTTATTTGAAGCAAGAGGAGAAAAGGTAAAAGAAAGCTAAGGTAAGGAACATGTAAGGAAGAAGATGGAGAACAAAGGCAAAAGATTGGGATCTTGAGTTACTGCAACACACAGGTACTGAGTGATCCTTCCAGCATAAGACTACGGGGAGTTGGCTGGAAAAATTCACATGGCATCCAACAGGGTAATGAAACTACCTGAACACCTACACTGAAAAGGAAATAACGATAAATTGGAATTGTTTTGAGATGTGGCAGATTTTAGAAAGACTAGTCTCTTTAAAAAGATCTCTTTCAAATTAAAAATTTAATTTCAAATTAAAAATTTTTCAACATCAACCAAGCTTCCCCACTCATTCACTGACAGGGAGACGGCCTGATTTACATTGCTGTAGAAACCTCCCTACTGCCACCCCAGAATCCTATCACAACACTGTCAGAAGTTGAAAGGAAATTAGAGAAGGTGATAATGCCAAAGAATGACATCTCCAGAGCCTTCACCATCCTCTTTTCCACAGTATTGCAGTTAAATGCATACACAGAGGGAATGGCAGAACGATGGTCTGTATCTGTATGAAAAGGAATCGGAACACTCGGCTTGATTTTCCTCCCCCCATCACCCACGGGTTTTCAGTGAACTGGGGATGGAACGATGCTCCTTAACATGCTTTTAATATGCAGGCAAACTATTACTCTTAGAGGGTATGATTCTGCCAAATGTTTAAGTTTCAAGTGCTTGCTCAAATTAAAGTATTTACATATATTGGCTTTTTCTTTTCCTACCTAAGACAGCTACAGTTAATGGGTCAAAACATAATTTGCCTGTCCTGTTTGAGCTCACAGGCGTTTGTACAAGTGTCACAATCACTCATGTGACACGTGTCTGCTTTATTATTCCATGCCAGAGATAAGCAAATGTTTACAAGGTTTGTATCTCTGAAGCACACAGAGAAGGTACAAGAAAAGGGAACAACATGAAGTGTTCGCAGGGGAGCTTCAGAGATGCCAAGACTGCTACCTCACCACACCACTGTTTTGAACCCAAGCTTCTCCTCCCCGTGTTCCTTAAATTGTCATTAAATTATTAGAGGGATTTTTATAATCAACTCAGTTATGGTCAAGTGTGCGCTGGCCTGTAAACTCAAGCCTCCTGCCCTCCCACCAGCCCATCACAGGCACGGAGGAGCTTCACAACTGTAGGAACCCGAAATATCCTGAATTTCTGGGCACAGGGGCTGCTCCTCATCAGCTCTGCAGACGAGAGAGTACGTACACACGCTTTGATGGCACTCACAGTGCAACCAAACAGCCTCTTTCTGCAATTCCTGTATTTTAATTCCACAGCTGCTCTTTTCTGAGACTTACACATATAACCGTTGCTAGAAAAGTATAGGAAAGTTAATAATTGTTAAAGGGTTACAGGAAGATAATTGTTCTATTTCTTCTGAATTGCCAATACTGATTTTGCTGTGAGGGGGGATTATGGAAAGAAATGGAGCACTAGAGACAGGAAAGTACTGTTACCAAATAATCTAACAAATGCAAATACAGCTCGCAGTATTAACAAAAGTGTCGAGTCTGAGACTATAGACAGATGTTAGCTTTGGATCCAGCTGTGCTGATCAAAGGCTTTATGCCCCCCAGCTGCTCCTCACTGCCCCCTGCTGAAGTTATTATCCTGAAGATCTGCCAGCAGAGTAGCTCCTGCGAGTGCTCCCTAATTCACCCCGGGCAGTATCAGCCCGTCTAACCCACACCACCTATTTACATTATTTAGAATAATCCAGTTGATTTTGTCTGAAGTGAGTGCCCTTGCACGAGCCATTCCACCGCCAGAACTCCACCGTGCTGACCCCATCATACGGGTGGCAGCTACTGTGGGTTCTTGCCCTGTGATGGGCTTTCTGAAGCCCCAGAAAACAGTCACTGCTGAAACACCATCACCCCCGATAATATAAATAAAAAGTATTTTGAAAATCACCTAAGCAAATAAAGTCATGCCTAAAACCCGATTATTTTTTTGCAACAAAAACACTGATGGAATTTTCCTGCTGAACTAGAGACAGGACTTACAATAGCGCCGGCATTTGAGAACAGCACCACCAGGAACGATGGAGATCTCCCGTAACATCAGACGGGCGCAGCACCAAACCCATCACCTTCGTGCAAACAGTGCTTGTAAGAGATCACCGAGAGTAACAACTTCAACCACAAGCCAAAACCTTGCTTTGTTTCATCATTTTTGCTTTTGAGTGAACAGATTAAGTCTGACTCAACTTTCACACCGAAACGAGCTGAGATTTTTGTTAATAAAGACAAAATAAAATATGCAAATCAGATAACATTTAGAGTTGCGGACTCCTTTTCTAGATACGATACAGTCCCTTTCCAATCTGTAAGATGCACTGTAAAACAGTATTCAATTTTTTTTCATTTTAAACTTGCAGGAGAATTTTGGATCATTTTCCACTTATTTTTGGAGGTACATTTCAAGCTACACAACATTGTCCAACCTCATCAAAAGGTGTCTACTGTTACACCACACGTGCTAAAACAGTTCTTTAAATACTAAATACTAATTGTGACCGTATTTTCAATTGGATTTCAGCCTGCTCTGGTAACTTCTCTCTTGAGGTGACAAACTGGCAGTACCTGAATTCATTACAGCCTGATTAATTATGCTGCTTTCATACAAAGGGGAAGGAGACTTCCATTGGAAATGGCAACCTTAGACAGTACCTGGGCAGCGGCGTCTCCGAGTATCAGTCCCAGGTCCACGCACCTTCAATTTGCTTTGTGAATTCTTAGTAATTACTGTCACACGGGTCAGCTCAGCTGCAACCGGCTGAATAACTAAAGGCAGAGGTTGGGAACGTCTTAGTTCCAGTTGATAGAATTTACGGCAGTTCGCAGAAGATGCTGAAAAGCACGGAGTCAAACATCAGAGACCTCTCGTCTCACACAGCTGAGGACTCGCCAGATTTTCATCTTCTACATCTTTGGAGGTGATAATTTCCTTAAATTACCCAGAAACCGAGAACCACCTGGCTATTACCTTCTTCTAAAGCAGGCCTTTCACCAGACTGTACAGATGGCCCAAAACATCCCCATACCTGGAAAGTAGTGTTGGCTTTGCTTGCTTTCTTCTCATGCTTTTGTTAACGTGCAAAGGCAAATTAATACAAGACAAGAATCAAACGTATGTGTCTAAAATACAAGCTGCATAATTAAACTGAGAATGAAAACAAATCAAAGGTATATATGTTCAAATAGTATTTATTGTTCCTTTACATAAAGGAACAAGGAACTTGGCAAATATTTCTTTTGAATAAAGGCCCGTCTTCACACAAGCATGGGTTATGAATAGCAATGAAGAAGATAAGAGCACGTGAGATAAAGTCAAGCACAGTCAGCCACAGACAGAAGCAGAGCCAGGCTGACAACGGGAGAATTCCCATCCTACTGGGCTCTCTACAACCGTTTAATGCCAACGCATATCAGCGGTTATACCGAAAGACACACTTTAGAGAAATATTTTTAAATGCAAAGTTCAGGGTATCTTTTTTTTTTCGTATGGATAATACTCAAAGCATATTTCTCTCTACAGACTTAGGTCTCTCGTGCTTAGTCTGTAACATGCCTGTGTGCTCTGCTGCTAACGGCGATTTAAGGAATTTGCTGTACCTACAGAATTGTATTACGGAGATCCTAGAGGGTATGACTAAAACTTGTTGAAATTAAGTTCTAAGAAAATATATAAATGCAGGTGATTGGTTAGGGTTTGGTTAAAGTCAAGAACAGGAGGCATTCCCAGGTCTGCTCTCAGAGCCAATTGCCTCTTATAATAAATACATGGGGTTGACTGGGGGATCAGGTGCGTCAGAGAAAAAGAATAATGCATTAAAAATATTGCCAGATCACCAGGCTTCCCTCTCTCATTTGAGGCCAGCACTGTCCCGCATGAACAAAAGAAGAGATTCTTTGACAACTAGTATTGTCTAAATACTTAAGGCAGCTCTTCCTGTAAACTCTCATCTTTATCCAGTTTCTGTAGACAAAAATCTGATTTTTGGCATGGATAAGATTTAAAAACACAGAGTAACAAGAAATCGGAAAACGTTTTGTGAATTAATTAAAACAAGATGTCAAAGTATATTATTCATTAAATTGTGAACACATTCTTCCAAGGAGAATGAAATACAAATAAAAATTCAATTGGTTTATTTTCAATTATGTGGTTGCCTTCTTTTCAATAATTCTCCTTAAAATTTAACCATGAAAAAATACCTTTATATGTCTGAACAACAGACATGAGATGTACTTCATATTTCATCAATTACTATTAACTTTTATATTAGTATATGTATTAGAAGATAAAAATATATGTATTTGAAAGACATATAGGTCACCACAAATTAATCTTAAAAATGGCAGTAGAGGAGGTATCTCCTGCCGAGTGCCTGATTTGGCTGGCTCAACCAATCTGCTACGGCCATTCAACCAGTTAAACAAATTCCTATAATGATTTCCCCATTTTTGGCTGCCTATCTGCCAGTTCCTACTGTCAACACCAATTACTCCGTGTGCCGTGACTCCCCCATCAATGAGACACGGTGGGACTGTTGTGGCCTCCCGTTAACGGGAGGCGCTTCTCTCATATCTGTGCTCCGAACGCCGAGCCGATCCGGCACAGCCGGCAAGAGGGGCTCCCTTATCAGATCCAGGAGAACAACTCCTGCTGAAGGGTAGGCTGCGGAAGGGCTCGGTGAAGCGTTGTCTTTGATATGCCATCTCCAGTTTGGTGTCAATTCTGAACAAGTTCTCCACGTTAAGTGTAAGCCGCTTAAGGAGGATTAATCTGCCACCGCTTGATTTGTCTCTTTTACGTGCTGCTCATTCCAAGCAGACGTGGGTCAGGTGCTTTGTCTTCAGAGGGAGAGCAGAAGCTACTCCCCAGTTCTGGGTTTGTTCTGCTTTTCTGGAGGAAAATTGTATCAGGAATGCAGTACAAACCACAATTCCTCAGGAAAGAGCTCCTCGGATATACCAACAGAAGGCTGGAGATAAAAATATACCTCTGAAAGCCTTAAAAAAAGTAGATAACTTTTATTAAGGCTTACATGATTACACATTTAATTTAAAAAGCAATGACTCAATATATAGTCTAATGAAATAACTCAGAAGTACGTTAGAGATGATAGGGCCTTGTTAAACAATTACTTTGAAATGATGGAATCATGGAATTGTTGGAGTTGGAAGGGACCTTCTAGAGATCCTCCAGCCTAACTCCCCTGCCAAAGCAGGGTTGCCCAGAGCACATCACTCAGGACGGCATCCAGACAGGGCTTGAAGATCTCCAGAGAAGGGGACTCCACGACCTCCCTGGGCAGCCTCTTCCAGGGCTCTGCCACCCTCACCTGAAAGAAGTTCTTCCTCAGATTTGAATGGAACTTTCTATGTTCCAGCTTGTGCCCATTGCCCCTTGTCCTATTGCTGAAAACCACTGAAAAGAGTCCGGCTCCAACATATTTCAATCCACCTTTTAGATACTTGTAAATGTAGATAAGGTCTCCCCTCAGCCTTCTCTTCTCCAGGCTAAAGAGCCCCAGCTCTTTGAGCCTTTCCTCATAAGGGAGGTGCTCTAATCCCTTAATCATCTTAGTTGCCCTACGTTGGACTCTCCAGTAGTTCCCCATCTCTCTTGAACTGGGGAGCCCAGAACTGGATGCAGTATATTCCAGTTGTGGCCTCACCAGTGCAGAGCAGAGGGGGAGAATGACCTCCCTTGACCTACTGGCCACACTTCTCCCTGTGCAGCCCAGGATTCCATTGGCCCTCTTGGCAACAAGGGAACATTGCTGGCTCATGGATGGTTTGCCAGATCCTTCTCCTCAGTAGTGCCTTCCAGAAGATCCACCCCTAACCTACATTGGTGCCTGGGATTCTTTCTCCCGAGGTGCAGGACCCCACATTTCCCCTTGCTGAACCTCATTAGGTTCTTCTCTGCCCAGCTCTCCAGCCTGTTCAAGTCCCACTGGATGGTGGCACAGCCCTCTGGAGTGTCGGCCAGCCCTCCCAGTTTAGTAACATCAGTGAACTTGCTGAGGATACACTCTGTCCCCTTGGCCAGGTCATTGATGAATATGTTGAACAGGACTGGGACGAGTATTGACCCCTGGGGGACACTGCTGGTTACAGGCCTCCAACTTGACCCTGCTCCATTAATGACAACGCTCTGAGTTCTGTCACACAGCCAGGACTCAATCCACCTCACTGCCCCCTCATCTAGCCCACACTTCCTTAATTTTCTAGTGAGGATGTTATGGGAGACAGTGTCAAAAGCCTTGCTGAAGTCAAGGGTAGATGACATCTGCTGCTCTCCCCTCATCCAGCCATCTAGTTATAACATCATAGAAGGCTATCAGATTGGTTGAGCATGATTTACCCTTGGTAAATCCATATTGACCACTTCCTATTACTTCTTGATCTTCTATGTGTTAGAAGACTTACATTAAATTCATCAGTTAAATAAGAACCGCAAAAGTCCAATTTTGTAGAATCTGTAGTTGGAGAAACATTTTCCCAGGAAGAAAGGCTGCTTTGCTTTCTCCCACCCACTAGCTTAGTACAATTCAATAAATTTACCACAGCAGTATGTAATACTTACATAGATAGGGCAGAAACACAGAAAATTATGTTAAAAAGTAATTGCTTTTGATCACCACCAGGACAAATGGCTTAAAAGGCAATATATACCCTTTTAAAAGTCATCTGAAGTCCAGAAAACCTTGTGTCTCAGCAGAGCTAGTGTAAGAATTGTGTTCACCTTCAGACTGACCAGGACGTACTGCTCAACACAGGCCGAACAAGCTGATCACGGACTGCACTACGGTTTTTATATATGGCATTGCAGAAAAGAAACCCCAATAGGTTAGACTGATTTATTAATCACTATTGCTAAAAAAAAATACTGTGAATAACACCAACTAATGGGCCACTAGATGTAGGCAGGGACTTCTATGGACACTTGGAACATTGGAATCTCCAGGACGTGCCAAGAATGTCAACCAAAAAGAGTTAAAATGTTCATTAAGCACTCTTAACTTCAATTGCTGCAAACCAACCAGATGCCAAACTGAAACACAGAATGTACAGAGTCTATAGATTTGATTACGTAGAGACCAGAGTCAACATAAAGAGAGCTGACATCAAGAGAGCTGACTCCAGCCTATTACTTGATGACTCTGGATGCTTTAGACAGGTCTTCACTAAGAGCTTTCTGAAATCTTATTGCTGAAGTGATTTGGACACTGACAAGTGCTCAAAACTGCAGATGATGATCTGGTGTGGGATCAGATCACCTCTTGTAACTCCTACTGCCTGTAACCAAGAAAAGCCACAGCACACGTCCCACCACAGGGAAGTTCATCAAACGAACCAACATTTCGCAAGAGTACAAAGTAACTAATTGAACATTCAGACTTGAAGTACTTCCTGAAGTAAATAAAATAATCCTTCTTCTGGATTCTCCATCAAGAAATGAGACACTCTGATGTTAAATATTTCCAAAAATGCAATTTTTCTTTACAATTTCTTTAAACAAAGAACACCTACTTTCTCTTTTAATTTTCTTCTGGAAGCCCTCCCATGTTGGTTCTAAGTTATTTCAGGTATATTATGAAATGAAAAAGAATACTTGAAATCTTGACTTATGTTTCTTCCCTAACATCACTGACAATTACTATTACTTGAGCTACCTGCACAGCTGACAGCAATGCTAGGAACAGTACCTGCAGTTCTTCAGTAGAGATTGGGTCTGTTACTTAGGAAGATAAAAGCTAAGTCAACAGCAGCCTAAAATTCATCCCAGCTCACTGTAGCTACAGCCGAGGATGTCTTATGGCTGTCAGCGTTGACCAGGGGGGAAAAAAAAAAAAAGAAAAAAGGTTGAGAAGACTGTAATTTGAAGCTCAATTAAAGGAGGGGAAGGGAAACAATGTATTGACCTTGTATTTTATCTTATTCATAAAGAATTACTTAGAGATGAGAAAATGAATTTTGGCTTCGGAGACAAGCACCAGGCATATTTTCCAGGTCCAGCAGATTTATCTCACCTTCTGCTTTGTACAGATGTTTCTTCAGTTATTTTTTAAAAATTGTAATAGCATAAAAACGAAAACAAATGAGAAGAAGAAAAGGGGATTAATGAAACCTTGCTAAAGAGAGGAACGAAGGTGCCTGCTTTTATGGCTTGGGAAAACATATCACAGACCAGTGATCTGGCCTGGGAAAAAAATGCCCTCTGCCAACACCTCCCCTCCAGATGAAGCAGGCTGCAGTGCCGCTGTCTTTTTGATCACGAGAAGAAATCCCACGCCAATGACTGTTTCCCCTGACAGACTGCTTGTCCTTTTTAATGTTACATGAGAGCACCAGCCTGAATTTCCCTCCCCTCAGAGCTAGTACCACTACCACTGATTAGAGATGCTGGTCTGCCTAGGGGTACTCACTTCTTCGGCCAAGGCTGTTTAACCTGTTGTGCTCCCTTTACTCTCTACCTTCTCCTTTGGAGATGGAAACTTTGCCTTTTTTATGGATCTTACAGCATCTTCCTCTAAATTGTTCGGTAATTGGTCCATCATACAGAGGTTTGGCTCTTGTTGCGCTCCTGGCTTTGCAAGAGACCATCATGCTCAAAAAGACTGAAGAAATACCTCTTTTATTGATAATTACAGCATGGGCCAACACTTTTTCCATGCTGCTAAAGCGCAGAAATCACTATTTACCATACCTTCTGCTTTCTCAATCACAGATGCAGAAAATCTCAGCATTCTCTTCATTCGCCTCCCCATAAACAGTACTGCTCTTTGTCCTTCTGTCTGCTGAGATCATTATTATACCGAGATTACTACAAACAGAATAAGAAAAGCAACAGCAAAACTAGCAGTGGCAATAGGTTTGCTGCACCATCTCCCTCAGACAGCTCTGCTCAAAGCTCATCGTCAAGATGAGAGGGTGAATTAGGGAGGATTTCCCAAAGTAGTTCAATGGTCTAGGACTCTAATACTAAGGACCTGGACTCCTTCCTAAATGACCTAGGGTTTCCATACACAATCTCTGCAATAGTTTAACTTAGTTTTAGTTAACTGTGAAATACATGTATGTGGATTCACTTACGCTTGGAAAAGCCCCGATATGAAACTAATTTAACAGTTAGTGAAACTGTCCCGCGAAACTCACTCCAGATTCCCACAAAGTGGTGCCAGTTAAAAAAAGTATACAAATAGACATTTTATTCAAATCAATGTAACTTCACATCGACCAAGAAGTGAGATTTTGCTCGGAAGAGAAGACCAAAAGGAGGGGAAAAAAACCCCCATTTGATAAGTGATGGAGACAGTCATAATAATTTTATCACCACAGTCCCTCTAGACTGTAAAAAATTCCTGAAGTTGTTCCCATTTTTTGACTTGTCTGCTTTTCTTTTTGATCATGTCTCCCATTGTCTATATTAAAAAACAAAACACCCAAAAAAAGCATTTAAAATAAACCTGCCCAGGTCTGTGAGGCAGGATGTGCATCCCTGCGTGATGCCCTCCCCTCCCCACCCCACCGCCCCTCCAGCCACTGGCCGCAAGCCCGTAACTTGAAGGCAAGCAGTAACTAACTAACTAATAAATAAGGAGTACACCACTAAAGTAAACAGTACCCCAGCTATAATTAGCTAGCACAGACAAGCTGCTGGTGGTAGATGTCTCTCCCAGTTCCCTCAGGCCCTCTCCAGCCCAACTCCCCCACAGAATCCCTTTAACCGGCATGCTCCTGTTTGACTCCAGGCAAAACAAAAACAAAAAACCCTTTTTTCCTAGTTGCTGGCTTAGAACAGAGTATGGAACAAAAGGAACACCAAGATGAAGATCCCACTATCAGATATTTTTACTACGTTATTTCTTTGAAAGCAAAATACAGCCTGTAATATTCAAGGCATTGGGAAACTTCATAATCCTGCCTTTAACACACACACACTGATGGTCCCAAGGACTTTTGTGGCCAAATAACGCAAGGCTTTTTCAAAAGCACGGAATGTGCCTATTTCCAGAAAGAAACCCCTGTTTTTACCATGGAAAAAAAAATACAAACAACAGAGAAACAAAAATTCCTACATGGGAATTGGTTTTTGAATTAGCAGCCCCAAGTTGGTGCAGCAGGAACCCCGGGAGATCGACGGGAACACCGAGACACGGCCATCCAACAAAAGCTTATTGCCTGTAATTAATGTTCTACATGAGGCATGTTTCTGCCTTCAAACGAGCTAACCACTGAGCTTAGAATGAAGCGTGTGCACATGTCCTTGCAGGTTGGGAGCTCCAGCGCTTCACTTCTCCTCAACGTGGCCAAACAGGACCCATCTCACCCCCTCTCCCGCAGAGAGTGGAGGTGCAACGGGCGCTGCTCGTGTAAACAGCTCTTAACACAGTCAAAAGGCTACTTGCAGCTCAAAGTTTAATTATTTGAGCCACACCATCGAATTTTATCATTTGCAAGTTTTAGCCAAATTCTGAAAGAGGAATGTGGACAGTAGGAGACCCCTTAACCCTCGTGGAGGAAGCATGAACATTCATTTCTAAATTAAACAAGTTTTTGCTCAAAATACGCTTACAATACAGACCAGATCACAGGGACCAAGAATACATCATGCTCCCTGAACAGCAAAGTCCATCGCCATGAATTGGTGGTGGAGTCTCCTTCTCTGGACATTCAAAACCCACCTGGACAAGTTCCTCTGCAACCTGCTCTGGGTGGACTTGCTTTGGCAGGGGGTTGGACTAGATGATCTCCAGAGGTCCCTCCCAACCCCATGTGATTCTGTGAATGTGCCGGCACCACAAACTGCTGATACTGTGTCATTTCATAAGGACATCACTTATGGAACCCTGTCGTACGAACTTGGCTCTAAAATTTGTGCACATCCACATATGAATAATACACACACATGAAATACTCCCAAACTGAGAAAGAAACCATTCAGGCTCACAGTGCAATCTTGGAAGACTTGTAAAAGGAAACCATGAAAGGCCCATCTTCATTCTGCTTTCTTACACTTAGAACTACTTGAAGCGAAGGGGTAATTTTTGACTAAACATCATACGACAGCAAGTTCTGAATGAAATGTTTATCTGCCTGGATTTTGAACACACACCACCCCTTTTTTTTTTTTTTTAAATTCAAGAACTGGCCTTGAATGGGATGGAAGGGAGAAGGAAATTAATCTACTTGATGATTCATCTGACACTTCTAGAGGAGGATCAATTAAAAGGAAAACGTTGCTACTTTAAGATACAGGTCTCAATCTCTCCATGGATATGTTGAAAAGTTACACCTTTGAAATTTTCTGGTCAGGTCTTAAAAATTATTTTCACTGACATCTAAAAATGTCACAGCACCTTGGGCTTTACCTTCTGAAGTCAATGGAGAGATTCCAGTCAATTCTGACAAACCCTCAACTAGAACCTTTCAGACCTCCTTTCTCTTAGTCTGAGCAGTTTTATTTAGCCAGAAGAAAGAAAAAATCTGGAATTATAAGTGTCAGAAAAACAGAGACCACAAAATATATTTTATCCTTCAGTGTCTGGAAATCAGGAAGACAAATGGAGAAGGCAATTGAAAAATACAGAAAAACCCAACCCAAAACCAACCCCCAAAGAAAACCCAAGCTCACGTACCCTCTTGTTCCCACAAATCCTCCAGGCACCTGCTTTTTGCAAGGGGAAAAACAGTAACTCTCCCGCAGTAACAGCAGTAGAGCTCTATCGGGACTGACAAACAGATGAACTTTTAACTACTCACCAAGCCCTCATTCTCCATGCTAACAAGCTGCACATACTATATTTATAAAGTATCCATAAATAAAGAGATTGCATTTAATATTACCACATTGATAGAATTATTTTGTTTTCAAAACCACAATCTTTTTTTTTTCCTTTTTTAACCAAAGAGGAGGATTTTAATTGAAAAAAAAAAACCAAAAACCCACAACAAACAACAAAACTGAACAACAAAACCCTATTTAAGATTCCAGTATGAAACCTTTGAAAAGCAGAAAGAAACGCCCCAATGGTCTCCTCCTGTTGCTAGATCAACATCATGTGCTCAGGCGGGATCAACTACCATTTCCATCTCCAAATGAAGCAAAAATCAAATTTGTCTTGGCCAATAAGGAAAAATTATTAATATCATTGAACCTCTGTCAGAATATTTTATGTTACCCAGATCAAAGGAATTTGTACAGTACGCAAACCTGTTCTACCAGTGGAAAAGAATGTTTTCGCTGGCACAGAGCCACCTTCTATTTTCTTGCATTGCTGCCTGGCTTTTTCCTCCTGTCAACTGAGATCCATGCAAAATCCTTCTCCACCTCCTGACTCACGCCCGTATTCCTGCTGGTATGCAACAGGCACAGAACTGTGTTCCTATACGTCCCCTCCAAATCAGAATTATTAATCGTCAATGTAAACAGAGTGTCATCCATCATCTTTAACACTTTCCTACTTTTTACTGCTAAGCCTGTAAGATGCATTAGAGTAATGTTTACAAATCCTGTTTCACAAAAAAACCCCAGAATTCTAAAGATAGAACATCATGGGCTAAAACACAGCTTGAAATTATATTTTAAAAAATGAAAATTCACCATTGTGGAATTTTATTTTTTAATTAAAATCTCATTTAAGAATGAGAAAAACAGGTGCAATTATTATTTAGGAGAACATCTACACAGGCTTTCGAAAGACTGATTAGTCTTTCAAAAGACTGATTTTAAAATAGATATTAACACATTCCATTTGAATCATTTTAATATTTGACTTCTGAAAACAAGAATTAAAACAAGAAGAGAAGCTGAAGCTAAACTTGAGATTTTCAAAGATTCATAAAGTCGTACGCATGGAATTCCATAAAAAAAATATAATTATTAGGACAGACTTCTTAACTTTCTTCTGTCATCTTGAAAATTCAAACCCATATAATTAACTGATAGTTCTGGGATACCTCAAATGAAATCATTACTGTCAGCAGCAGCGACATCCCACACCAAAGAGGGTCTGTGACAACCACTGCATTCTGTGATACACGGAGCACAGAGTGCTGGAGAAGGCAATGACACAATAAATCATAAAAAAATCCCTCCTGTTCTGCTCTTAGTCTACAGGTTTAAAAGTGCAAAAAGCAAGCTTTAACCTCTTGGGCCATAAACACTTGCAAAAGGTGTTCTGGTCTGTTGTATCTGTTTTCACATCACTCAAGCTTAACAAGTGTGAAGGATCTGTAGACTCCAGTGCTTTCTAAACAGATCTTGACCACTTAAAACAAAAAGTAATTTATCGAGAGCCAACTACACACTATGAAGACCAAGCTGAGACTTGAGCTGTAGAACAAGTCATTCCAAGCATCTTTGAAAGTGGATGCCATAAAACTACTTTAGTTCCAAAAAGGTGAGGGAATAGCCTAAAGATTTGCTCAGAGCATGGCAATCCCACTGACGGGTGGTTTTCCCCAAAATAAAAGACTATTCATTGGTCCTAATTCTTTCAAGATCTGTCAGAAGCAGTTATGCCTCACAGTTATGTTGGCTGATTCAGGAACTTCTAAATCTGCATGATATTCTTTGAGAGAGAACTTTGGAGAGAACCCAATGCACAACCTCTATGGAACAAAGACTTCTGCAAGACACACCATTCATCTCTTTTTGTTTAAAAGGGCAGGGAAGGAAGGAAACGAGGCCAGGTTTTCCGAGAGACAGCTCTGCCATACTTTTTTTATCATGTCTGACCCATTCCAAAGAGAAAATTCCCTGCTATCCCATTTTTTTTCTTAAGATTGTTAAAATACTAGCAATGGATTTGAGGAATAATTGCAGGGGTTGCTGGAAGGTCGATGGATAACCCGAGCATGCAATGAGAACGCCAGCTGTAATGTGTGCAAACAAATTAACCACCTTCACTCCTGGAAAACTGAAAAGAGACCGCAGTCAAAAGCACTTTTTTCCAACTGTGTCATATACCCAAGTGCCTCCCAAATAATCACAAATTCATCCTTACATATCCACTTAGAAATTAGGAATTACTAGCCATATAAAGATCTGATAGAGAGGAATATTAAATAACTTTTCTATGTCTGCATTTGGAAGTCTCTGGTATAACATAGATTTCCAAGCCTCAATCCAGATTCTCAATCATGTTTTATACAAAATCTTAGCATGAAAACAGCTTTAAAATGCTCAAATTATATCACCTGAAAGATTAATTTAATTAAAAAAATGTGGTGCCTGGTACCCAACATACATTTCACAATCACTTTAGCAATTAGCTTTTCCCTACACAAAACATTACTGTTTTAACTGTAGCTGTTTTGGGACTTTCCAGGTCTGCAAGAGCATTATCTTTCTTGACTAATGTAATGGTTGGAATATACTGGATGAGAACAGACACAAAGCACCAGACCTCCCTCGAGCACTGGCCCAACATATGGTCCTTGGGATAGTTTGCCGAATATTCTCAAGATGACTGCTCTTCCACTGTGTGAGAAAGAGGGTTTTTTCTTATCCCTAAAATGCCTGTCTTCAATAAGCGGTGATTCACTGAACTAGCCCCGAAGCTGCCTCTGGAAGCTCAGTATTCAAAAACCATCTGTGCCAGCAAGTACCAGGAGAGGGCTTTCACTTGATATTTAAACAAATTATACCCTCAGATATTTCAAACATATACTCTATATTTATGTATTTTGGGATACTAGCCATAGGTCTTGATGAAAAGCCAAATCACTTAATTATTATTATTCTTAAACACAGAAAAATACTTGCATTTAACCTCTATGCTTCAATTCCATAGTAAAAAATGAGGGACTCTGAAATACACAAATTCTGCATTCTTGCCACCTTAGCACTACTCAAATATTTGACTTGTAAAGTTCTTTGACCTATTCTTGTGATGGCTGATGCTTTTCTGGAAGTTTAACTCTTACAGTTACATGAAAATGTCTATTTCATAAACAAAAGCATTTAAAAATCCTAATTCTTAACAGCCTTACAATTCAATAAAAAAGCATGAAAATGTGAAGTGAATAGATAAAAATGCACAAGGTAAACAAAAGCAATTCAAAATGTATTATTTTTAATCTGACATTGGAGGTGCTTAAGGATACTACATAAAGAGTGGCTTCCTGTTCCCCTCTGTGTCACCCACCGCCACGTCCCACCCCGAGCATTCACAGGACCCCACAGCAAACAAGGACGAGGTAGGAACCACCGCTGAAGGCATAACGTGGTTCAGGAGCAACACACCTAACTTAATAACCATGCATCAGATTCCAAAAAAGCAGTAACATTCAGGAGACACTTTTCAATTATTTTGTCTAGTATCATTAAATAAAACAAAAAACTATAAAATTCTGAATATGCAGTATTTTCAACTCTGCGAGGCAGAGGCACTAAATTCTTCCAAAGGTATCTCATTCCGCCGCACCCCTTCTCTTTCACTCTTGATCTGAACCGCATTATAATGCTAAGCAGGCTGAATTACTGATGAGCTGCGTTTCCAGCACATTATCTAAAATATGAGAAGACAAAAAAGGTACCAAAGGTACGACAGAGAAAGCCAGTGAAGAGCAGGTGATGTCGTTTGCTGTCATAAGTCCCTTTTCCAGCACTCAGCAGGCTCTGGGCCCAACGACTGCAGGGAGCCAAGCACAAACTAATCACTTTTTACTGCTGTTGGGTTAGTTCTCTGCCAGTTCCTCAAAGGGAAAGGGGTTAGCACAGGGTACGACAGGAGCCAACGGAAAGGAAGGGGCAGGAACGCACAACGAGGGACTGGGATGGAGATAGCTCAAGGTACCGGGCAATCCCGGTCTGAAACCAGTTACACGTCTGGTGGCAGTCTCATTTGAGGACATCTCACCCCTGCTTATCTGCTTCTCTATAAAATCTTTTTTCCCCATTTTTCTTTCTAGAAAGGAATTTTTTATATGGCTGGATGGAGATGGAAATCAAAGAACACATATGACAGAAAAATAACCTCACCCCAAACGGCCGATTTTCCATCTCCCCAAGTAAAAGTAATCAAAAACCCCAGTTGTACCAGTATAGAGGGGAGAATGATGGGCCTGGCCTCGGTAACTTCAGCTAATCCTGCCTTCTGAAAAAAAGTCCATTTAGTTATGGCTTGAGAAGAAGCAAAGAGTCTGAATGAGCCCTGGCAAAGTGAAACGGAGAACAAGTTTAAAGGAAACACACTCTTGAACAAAGTGCTGATGGAAAAATACTTGCAATTATGAGCAAAAGCTTTTTCACTTTTATAAAAGCTGTATAAGAGCTGTTTCCCTGTATACAGCAAACAGTACTGGTCCCAGGAACACTAAGCTTTTCCATCAACTTTTTCTCTTAAGCAAAATAGCCATTACTACTCCCTAAACTGACCTCCTGCTCAGATCAAAAGGGTGTTATTAAAAAGATCCAATTTCCAAAGAGAAATTGTGAGCTAGTATTTCTGTTGAACCGAGAACTTGGACTGAAATCCAACACTTCTCATTGAAAAAAAATGGGCAATGCAACCAAGTAAAATATCAAACAAGAGTTAGTTCAGAAAAAGAAAAAATATAACATGCAGAGGTAGGATGATTTGTAAAAGATCTCCTTGCATCAGCAGAGGCAGTGTCTCAGCTGTGGCAAAAGCAGACATGTATGTCAAAAAAGATTAACGAGGAGACCAGCAACTTCAATGACAAAAAGTGGACGTTTAGACCAAAAAAAAAAAAAAAAAAGGCAGGCCAAGAAAGCTCTTGCCAAGTCAGACCTTGCAAAGAGAGATTATCAGTAGCACAGAGTTAAGAAGCTTAGACATTGCTTGGAGAAATCAGAGGGTCACAGACCATGGTGGAACTGGGCTAAGGGGATGTATGTCAGACAGGACAAAGTCCCCGAATAGTTGTTTATAATCTCCAGAAGCCCAAAGAAAAACAATCAGATAGTCTTTGACAAACAGTGCAGATTTCCAGTACCTTTTTAGAGTGAAACACTTTTGAGGAGGTGAGTTTTCTGCATCGCAGCCCTAAGGAGCAGCTCGGAAGAGCAACAGAGAGTTTCCAGCAGCCAACCAGCCCGACACAGCTTCTGCAGAGCTCCGGATCCTACCCCCAGAAAAGACACTGAATAATCCAGAGACAGTTTCCAAGTCCTCCAAACCCGCTTGCAGCCAGGCACCAGTGTGAGCTGGCCAGAATGGTTAGAAGCTGGGAGGAGAGGGATGGGAGCATTCACTCTGAACTGGCAGAAGATCCACACAATTCATGACTCCAGGAAATCCATGTATCGGCAAAAACTTCAAGGATAATTTGTCTATTGAAACACAGAAGTTCAGCAAAATCTGGGCTAGGGGAGCAACAAAAGGAGGCAGAAATCCCCTGAAGCCTTTGGAATTTGCCACAGACCTCTATCTTTCCTTGAAGCAGTGCACCAGCAGAGTGAGGAGCTTCTCAAGAGCAAGGGAAGCTCTTCACCATCCATCCGGTCAGGCATATAGCTCTGAATAAAATATTTCGTCGAAGGTGATCACAATTTGGTTTGTTAAAACATAAAAGCTTAAAAATAGATTTTTTTAAAAGGGGCAATAGACAATAAGAATTAAATTCTAATGCTTAGGAGAAAATATTCCCTTGTTCAAGTAAAGACCAAAAGCAGGGAACATACACTTGTTAAAATCTGAAGGGATCCATGTATTATTAGAAGGTTCAAATCATTTTTAAATGAATCTTGTCTGAAAGCCAATGCTCAGTATCCAATGGAGCTTCTAACTAAAGCTGCTTTTGGCCTGTTGCTGCAGGATTTCTCAGAGGCACATTGGGAGGAGAACAGAACGCTTTACTGAATGCAAGACAGGGAGGGAGACCGAAAGGGAGGGATAACACAAAACCTGGGAACGTCCCCCAGTCTGAAATGGATTTGACCAGAAAATGGGAAAACCTCCTACATACCTGAAGTATAAGTCAACGTTAGAATATAAACAAGATCCACTTCTATTCCTAGCTCAGCTCATTCCTTAGCACTAATCTTAGCACATGAAAAGAGAGAGAGAAGTCAGATAAAAGCAATCCAAAATGGGAAACAAAAAGGCCTTTGGAAATGCCTGGCATTCGACAGTCAAATGTCTGAGCCAAAACTGTTAGTCAGTTATTCAAAACCAAAATGTTTGCATTTTCCTCAGAACAGACATATAATAGGGAGAATTGCTTTGACTCCTATTGTGTAGGCATATTTAGCTGAAACAAAAGCAGCCCAGCTATATCTGTACTGAACACCACCCTCCTCAGAGTTGGCCAAGGTAAGGTTACCCGAGCTCTCCACCCCGGTTAGTACATACCCTGCTTTTGAAGATTTTGCATTGCATTGTGAGGTAGAGCTACTTCTCCTCTTAAGGTAACAGGAGAATCATACTAACAAATCCACAGTATTCTTATTAAAATGACATACAATTTAGAATGAATACAAACTTGCCTTTGCAGTTGTGGAGGACAACCAGCTATTCTGTAAAAAGTTTTGACACATTCATCATAAAAACACACTTACTGATTATTACTACAAGCTCTTGGTCCAAATTAAGCAATGCTAAAGTTATGTTTTTCCGGATATTGCTTCACACCCTGCTCTTTTTTCCATTTTCCTTTGGGTTATGCAGAGGAGAAAACGAGCATAAAGGCAGTGAGCATTTTCAGGGAGAGACCTGTACTTCAGGTTAAAACAGATATTTAAAGAATATTTTAAAAAGAAGTTAAAGTTAACACTTGAAAAATAGAACTAAGAAGGTGTCATTTTAACTGTGGCGAAGTAAGATAAACTGGACTCACAGTCCTTCTAATTTGGATCACCTTTCCCAAGTTGCACAGTTGACTGAAAATATTGGCACGTAGCATCTCCAGCCGTGGGGACCGGGTTGTGAAGTAAGCAATTCTCTGATTCCATGTACAGAAATATATATATAAATACCTCTCCTCCCACGGTAAGCAGTCCAGGCGAATCGAGCTTCCGTTTCTTGCGGGGACCGATAGCTGCCAGTGCAGTGAGGTTGGCATCCCTCTGCCGCATCTGCGCCAGTTCTCAAAGCTGCATCTGTTAGAGAGAGAGAGAGAAGAAAAAACCACTCTCTTTAGTTTTTAGTTTGTTGTCATTTCAAAAAGTTCTTCTCAGGCTCTTGAGCATTGGGTAAAAGTCACACCATTTCAGCAGCTCGAGCATGCAGCCCTGCAGCACAGCAACAGAGAAGGTGCAGAACTTCTTTTGACTTTCCACAGGATTTCTGCTCCCCAAGAACTCAATTGGTTTTGAAAACTCCATCCTTACCCTTGAAAACTGCCTTAGCCAGTAAGTACTGCAGACTAACTACACATCTCCAGTTTAAGGCTGATATGAAGAGTGTAAATACTAATTCAAATCCTCAAAAAATATCTCAAGCATTTTCTTTCATCTTAGATTTACTTTGAATATTTCAAATACACTTGATATTTGCTTCCAAAAAAAATTTGTACCTAAATGAATAAAACACCTCTATCTAAACATCAGCAGGAGGTAACACTGACACAAAACCCCCACAATCTGAATTTCCAACTGCTTTTTCCCCTACAGTCTGCTTTCTAGGGTTAGGATTTAGGTAACGACACATCCAACTAGTTTGAGAAAACTAGAAATCTAAGCACACAACCTGGCAGCTGCATTGGCTAACAGTGTCACAGGGACAGAAAAGAAGAGAAAATCCTCCAGCCACCACATGATGAAGAGGTAAGAGTGGATATTCATTTTTGCACTGTGTAATCATTTTAGAGACTTAATGGTAAGAGACATATTCCCACGAACAATATTACTTCAATAAATATTCTGATCATCAATACTAGACAAGAATAATTGATTAGGTAATGCAGCATGTGATTTTAATTAGATAAAAGCGTCAGTAGCTCTTAGTAATAATTCTTACTAATTTCAAAACTTTGGGTTTGCAAAATCCTTCAATAAATTCAGAGGAGGTGTTGCTCTCTAATCCCATCGATGTCAGACTTGTTCCAACCTCGACAGAAACGCAGAGAGCACTACCTCAAGAAATTCAGCAGTGGTCATAAAAACATTGTATGGTCCAGGCACGATTCTTCTTAAAATAGAACCAAGAAGTACAGATAGAAGTGTCTCAGCCATTACTGACGCGGGAGCCGCATACATATACAAGTGGGGCTGAACATTCTTGGTCAACGTTAAAAGGAAAAGAGGTTTAAACAAAAAAGCAACAATCTATGGTATCTTTCCTCCATTCACTTCTGCCTAGAAAAAGCAGGTCCACTTCATGCATCCTATTTAGTGCATTTTTCAGGCTTATTCATTTAGCAATGCAACATATTTTCATGTTCTTCAGAAAAGGAAAATTCAGTACACTTAAGAGTTTGAAACCCGATTTTTTCCACATTTCTATGCTATGTATTTGGCAACTTCAGTTATTATCATAACCTCAATATAGATTTATCTACAAATACACATCCCATTTATCTAGAGGGTAAAAGAATTTCCTAAATGCAAAAAAAGAAACGTGAAAAAAAAATCTAAATAATAGTGCAAAGGTCTGTACGTACTTCTCTTTGCCAACTCATATTAGGTTTTTAGCTCAAATATCTTTGGCTCTCTTCCAGATTAAATGCCAGTTAGACAGACCTGCCCGCTTACCCTTTCAAGGTAGATAGCAACAGTGGTGAGCTCTAATCATTTACAAAGGTCATGATCGGAAGCTAGCCCGTAAGCAGTCATTTAAAATTCGATTGATCCCTATTTGTAGTCAGGGAAAGAAAATGGACATTTCAGCTGTATTGTAATTATGAGGCTTCAAGGCAACTGTAAATAGATGTGCAAATCCAGATACTGGGAAATACCTTAGAGAAGAAATTATTACTATAGTATAACATATATCCAGGAAAGGTTGAAGATAAAACTGCATATAAAAAAAGATCAATCATCTTTTTGCTAATTTGCCATGCTCGCCAGCCTATAAGGGTTATCACAATTATCAGAAGTCTGATGAATATTTAAGCAAGGGCCAACTGGCTGAGAGTCATCTCAGAACAAGGCGCAAAGTGGATGGCTTCACAGAATAAGAAATTTTGCGCTGGAGAAAGTGTTCGTTTCCTGGGAGGTCAGAAATACCAGTCTGACCAGAAACACCAGGTCAGTCTGATCGGTAACCAGTACCACACACACGTTGCTATATGGTACCTTATCTAAAGTCACCATTTTTAAGCCAACAGTGAGCTAATACTTGGCTCTTTGTACCACCTGCAATATATTGCAATATACAGCGGCGGCTTCAACATGTAAAATAAACACATAGTATTTCTGAAAAATTGCTCCAAGAACTATAATTTAGTATTTCTTTATTTTCGCACATGCAAATTGTAGAGCAAAACGTGCCATTTCTCTAAATTTCCCATAGCGGGACAAATCCTGCCCTCACCTGGAAACCTGCCAAGTGCCTGGTGCTCTTTGACCAAGCAAACGTGGAATAGATCGACGACTCTGCAGAAGGGTTTGCACTCCTTTATTCCTCAGGTTCTGGGTCCCTTTCTTTTTATTCAGTGAGAAGATCTATAAGCTCTCCGGACAAGGGCCCTCCTATATGACTTCCCTTACTCGTCACCGGTGACAGACACTACTTTATACCAATAAGGAATGTGCTGCCCGGTACAAAAGCTCCAGACAAAACCCCAGGATGGTCCCTGATGCTGGTTTTACAGTACACACCTCGTATGCTACAACAGGAAAGAACAACCTTCTTGCATAAACCTTAATGAGTGTTGGTCAAAACATACCAAACACACCCAACACGCACACATCCTCAGTGAGAGTATCCCCGTGTTTTATAAGATAAGGGCTGAAGTGCTGAAATACTTGCTTGATATTACACAAATTCTCATCAGTCTTTTAAGAATTAGGTATCACTGATCATTCTTTTTTTAAAATGCTCATCTGAAGGCAGAGGATCATGAAACTACATTTAAAAATCATCAAAAGAATTATGATCCTGGTAGTGATTATCGACAAAGGCATTCACCTTGCGGCGGTCAGTCTGGCTTAAGGGAACACCTTTGCATGCTCACTATTAACTATCAATTTGCTTACAATAAAACATCTTCACAGTTCATGGGTCCTTACGGGGAAGACATCTGACAAGACTCCTGGATGTTATTTAACATCCCAGAACAGAGTAACCACCACAGGAGCTTTTCAAAATGAGTGCCATGGAGATACAAACTGCATTTAATAGTCATAAACCTGATGTGGTTATTGCAAGTATCTTACCAGAAGTTTAGGAACAGCCAAACAGTTTTGCAGGAGTGGTGTAATTAATGTAGATTTAATGACTCTGCTTTACTGTCAACAGAGATGACTTTCGAGAGGTACCCCTGGTACCAGGCGATGCCAGACCATGGAGGCTCTTTTCCCCGGGGTCCTCTGGAACCCCGTTCTCTGCATCACGGGAAATGACACTGCAACCAGTTTGCACACGTAGTGCCAAATCCATCACCCTCTGAATTCTCAGTGCTAAAAAATAACCCAAATTAACAATATTCTGAAATCGCCCGTGAAACTAAAGCTGCTTAAGCTTCTTACTTTACGTAACCAGTTACATTTTAAAGTAAGAAAGCAGCCTGTTATTACAATATAGTGCATCTATAATAATTTCTGGGTATTTAAACAAATGAAGCACCTGTTAATATCTATACATACTGATAAATAAATTTCCTGTTAATTAACATGATTTAGCAGCATTGAATCTAACTCGCTACTTCAACCAACAAGATGCAACCGTTTGATAGCTGCATTCGCTCACACTCATTTCCATACTGGGCTGCTGATGCAATATAATTCTTTCACTTGCCTTCATTGCAATTAATATGGATATATTTATCAATAGCATATTAAAATTTCTGCCCTCTGAGAAGGAAGCAGTGCTTCATTCAGAACCACACTAATCAACAACAATTAACTTTTTTGAAAGTCAAAATATTTATCTAAAACACAGACAAATATTCCAATATATTATACAGGAAAAATGCTTACAAATGAGATGCTGTTCCTTGCTCCTTATCTGATCTCAATTTATTTTTAGTGTGCCATTTACCTACGAGAGGCATTTCATTCCTTAATGACAGCTTTAACTTAGAGAGATCCCTTTGATGAAAAGTACAGTGTAAGAATTAAGCACCAATATTATTTCACACAATGAAGTTTTCTTCTTTGTGACAGTGGCATAACATTAAATCCCCCCAAAGAGCACCACTTCACTACTTTAATAAAGTAAAGCTAACAACAAAGCTTCTAAATTTTTAGTTTGTTTTCCTTACATCATTATTTGTTACGATTTGTGTAGGTATTTCAGGAAGAAGTGCCACAAGCCATATGCCACGAGGAAGACAGCCATATGTCTATCTGGAATATCAACATTACATCTTAAAAACTAGATTTTATAATCTCCAAACACCAAGAGCACACTTATTCATGGAGTGCTTTGGAAATAATTTTGCAACAGAAACCAAGCATTTATGTAAAGCCTTTTTCACTTTAAGTCTCTTCTGCACTATAAGCCATCGTGAGAACAGTCACTGATATATTAATAAATAAATATATGGTGTGAATATATGCTCAGTGAATTTTTTTTCTCCCTAGATTTCCACTTCCACCGGCTCTTGTGGCAGCCCACACAACTGGGAGAAACCAACTGCTTCATGGACCAGTATGGATTAATTTTCAAGATTTGTTTAAGAACTAAGTCCCCATCCATCACTCTGCACAGTACTATAACAACCACAGAGATCAGTGAAGATTATTTTCCATTATTCTACCAGGTCAACTAACCCAAGAGTAAATTCAAGGAAGTTAACGTGTAGAGGAAAAAATTCTATGGATTTGTTCAAGGTATGAATTTGGCCTGGAAAGACAATTGTAAAACAAAGGCTTGGTATGAACCCCCACAGATCTCACGTCGCTTTCTCCAGCAAGTGAGATGACCTGGCCATGGCTGTGATCTGTGCTTTCAGCAGAGAATTCTGCCTCCTCAGTGAGCACTACAGGGAAACTGCCACCAGAAATGTGTCTGTTACTGTCAGCAATGCGATCATAGAACCATAGCATTGCCCAGGATGATCTGAAAGGTCCCTTTCAACAAATCCAACCATCAACCCAACATTGACACAACCACCACTGACCCATGTCCCTCAGCACCATGTCTGCCCGGCTTTTAAATCCCTCCAGGGATGGCGACTCCACCACTGCCCTGGGCAGCCCATTCCAACGCTTAATAACACTTCCAGTGAAGAAATTTTTCCTGATATCCATCCTAAAACTCCCCTGGGGCAACATGAGGCCATTTCCTCTTGTCCCATCACCTGTTCCTTGGGAGAAGAGACTGACTCCCCCGGCTACACGCTCCTTTCAGGGAGTTGTAGAGGGCGAGAAGGTCTCCCCTCAGCCTCCTTTTCTCCAGGCTGAACACCCCCAGCTCCCTCAGCTGCTCCTCACAAGACTTGTGCTCCAGACCCCTCACCAGCTCCGTCGCCCTTCTCTGGACCCGTTCCAGCCCCTCGATGTCCCTCCTGTTGGGAGGGGCCCAAAACTGGACACAGCACTTGAGGTAGGGTCTCACCAGTGCCCAGTACAGGGGGACAACCACTGCCCCAGTCCTGCTGGCCACACTGTTCCTGACACAGGTCAGGATGCTGTTGGCCTTCTTGGCCACCTGGGCACTCTGCTGGCTCACATGACCAACACCCCCAGGTCCTTTTCCTTAGGGTAGCTCCAGCCACTCTTCCCCAGCCTGGAGCATCCATGAGGTTAGTGTGACCCAAGGGCGGGACCCAGAACTTGGCCTTGTTGAAGCTCACACCATTGGCCTCAGTCCACCCATCCAGCCTGGCCAGATCTGTAGATCCCTCCTACCCCTCCAGCAGATCAGCATCCCACTCATCATCCCAGTGAATCTCACTGTGTCACCTGAACCCACAGGAAAAGGGAATGTCAAAGAGTGACTGAGGCAGAACACTGCTCATCAGAGAGACAGGAGTTGTTCAAAACCATGAGCATCTTGGAAGGAAGGAAAAATGTGCTCCACATCAAAGGAAAACCTACACAAACTGAAATTAGCTTTGTTTAAAGCAGACATGTAGATGGAAAAAACGCCTGAGCTGTAGCTGCTGAGGACTGCACTAAGAGAAATTTCCTTCAGTATGATCAGAAAGTAAGAGGACAACTGGAACTCTAACAATTTGAGTCTATGCATAAATACCTTCAAAAATAAAAGGGAGAAAAGGGATGTCACATGAGAGAGAGAAAGGTCAAGGAGGTGTTTCTCTACCTGCAGGCAGAAATCAGGGATGGTTTTTGGCCTGGAAGGAAAATAACCTGGTGACAGAGAGACAGAGATGATTGTGAAGATAAAGAAGAAGGAAGAGCTTGAGGAAGTACTAGGTATATTTAAATACTGTCAATATAGGATTTGATAAGGGAATAGCAGCTGAGTTGTAAAAGTAAGTTTCTGCAGTCACAGAGCCAACTCAGCACACAATTGTAAGCCCTACTTACAATTCCCGGCACAGTTCAGACATACCACCGGAGAAGTGGAGGAGAGGACACCAAAGAGGCTGACAGCGCAACAGGAGCTATAAATATCGACAGACTAAACCGCAATCAAGAACGAAGACTGGCAGGAACCAACACCAAACAGGAAACTGGCAACAGAGCGAGCTAAACGCCAGAAATGTTTGATGAAAGCAAGATCACATGAACAATGACTAAGCATTGATTTCTAGCCAATAGGCATCAACGGAGAGCCCTCCTAATTCTGTTTGCCATGGATGGTTTAATTCCTGATAACAGGGTCATGTGCTGGGAAAAGCTTGTCTTAATTGACAGTTCTGTGACACATATCTATCAGTCTCAGACAGTGATTACATCCCCTGGAAAAGCATCTTTTTGCCGAGAAGAGCCTGAAATGTGGAACCGTTACACACGTCCTAAGATGTCCACAACCGAAGGTGCAATTAAGAAATGAAACTCGTTAAAAATGCTGGCAGTAACCTCAACAAGTCCAGGACGGTGATAAAAAAGGATCAGTGAACTTCAGAGAGAGTGCCCTGGAGAGCAGAGGATGTCTGCAGAACGCCCATGCTCTGCTCCCGCCTCTCTGTTGCGGTACCCAAGTCTCCGAAGGTCAGAAGCTCTACAGCAATTCCACACCGACTGGTAAGAAACTGGTCCGAAGCAGCTGAAGTTTAGAAGTGGCACTGCAATAATGCAGTACCAGGGAAGCGTTACATGGGTAACAGCAAATCATACACTGAACACATTCTCTGAGACTTTTAAACATTCACAACTCTGCCAAATTACATGTAATTTTCTTCAATACAAAGCTGGATGCTAGTTCTCCACAAGCCTTCTCCCCAGCCCAGTGAAAGCTCCAGTCATCACTTCCAATGGCTGTTTGGAAGTCTATACCTATTTGGAATGGCTACATCTATTTGGAGTAGATCAAGATTTTACTTTACTGAAAAAGGTGCGTGTGTGTGTGTTAACTTTTGTCTTTTTCTTCTTTTTTTTTTTCCTTCCTACACACTTTTAACAACCGTCGAAAATTATCACATAGTGTTTGAAAAAATCACCCTGGGCAAAGACTAAGCTGGGAACACTTCAGCCCCCGAGATGAATGTTTCTCAAGATAATGAGCATCTGAATACAGTTCTAGAACCTTCACCGGGGTACTTCTGACCAAGTGTCTTTCTTACAATAGGCGTTTATGTTTATTACATCTAATTTCATTATGGTTTAGAAGTTCAGTCAAATTTTCCATTAACATTTGCCCTATTACTTTCAACACAATATATGTCAAACTTCTGATATAGAAAATGTCAGGTGTGTCCTGCCTTTTATTTTTATTTTTCCCTGAAGAAAAGCCTTAATTGTAATTTTCTCAAGTCATGTACGTTACTTAGTTAAATGCAATTTTATAAAAATAAACCATTTTATCTGCTCACTACTCAAGACCACATACTGTCTGAACTGACTAATATATATTAATAGTCGTAGGTTTAATTTTCTTGGAAGTCTCCCTGAGAGATTACTCACAGCTTACAAAAAAATCAAAACCATGCAGAATTTTGAGAGCGATTTTGAAAAGTCTTGTAATTTTTTAACATATTTTTGGTCTCTAGTATTATTGTATTCCCCAAATAGTTTGAAGTTCTCATTATCCCACTTTTCCTTAGTCCCTTTAATCAACTAATGCTCTTTATGGGTATCTGTGGTAGATTTGCTGAGCCAAAAGCAGATGGTTTGAGCAAAGAATTTCCCAGGCACAGACAAGTGGCAGGATCAGCATTGCTGGAGCCGGGAACTTACTTGTAGTAAGACCAGGAAAAGCTCTGAAGGAATTTCCCCAAGATCTGTTATTTTATTTTTTTTGTTATTGGTCTTGATTTTATTTCAGAGCAACCTGACAACAGACGGCTGCAAATCTTCTCAAACCCTTCTTCAGAGGAAACGAGACACGCTCACACAGTATAAATGTGACTGGGAAGACTTCCAGGCAGAAGCCTGATGGCTTGTACTCACAGGCGACACAAGAATGTCCTCGCTCTTGGGGCACTGGCGAGAGCGACTGGTGAACATCTTTTCCTGGGCCCCGTGTGGGGGCTAATCTGAGTAGGGGCTTACCATCCTCCCAAGATTTCTAGGATGTTTCTTTTACCTTAAGCGAGGCACTATGTGAGGGCTCCGAAATGGATGCTTTAATGAAGATTAGGGACTAGAAAATAGAGTGAAAGCCCTTATGAACAACAGTCCTGTCCAGAGTCACAAAGAGCAGCAAACTCATTGAGCTTGGGGCTTTAGTCAGGGAGGTCTGCCAGAAACACAGGGATAACAGGAGCTAATTCAACAAAGAGAAGTGAGGCAATATGCTTTGTTTTTGTAAAATCATGTACTGGAAAATACGAGGGTCAGATGAGCCTCGCCACCGAGCTTTCCATCAGTAGCTCCCCGAGGCCATGCTGGCCACCTAACCTGGGGGCAGAGGCTGGGCTAGGACATGAATCAACTGCTCTGGTTTTCAGACACGTCCTCGAAATACACATTTTTGAAAATACCCCTTAAAGAATCTTTCATTATATCCAAGTAATACAACAGCTGCTTGGATAGTAAAATCTCCCCGTGGCTGCTACAACTTTGTGTTAGTGCCGTGAGACTCCGACCAAGGATTTTACCTTCTCTGTGCACCACGAGTCTTGGTAGCAAAGCACAGGCTTTTGTGACTCTTACCTCTATTCCACCTCTGGCGCAGATTTGAAATCTGAAATAATTAAGAACCAGTATACCAGAACTGTACCAAAACCACAGGGAAAGTATGTTCTGGCCTAGTGTAACAAGGCAATCAACTGAAGACTGAGGTAGGTAGAACGATCTCAGCTTCCTGGAAGCCAAGACCGACAGTATGTCACACCAGAACATCTCAAGTCAGCCTGAAGCATTTTTTCCAAATAAATATTTCTATTTTTTTGGTAAAAATTCTCTGCCTATATACCATTACCACAAAACTTGAGACAAGCGGAAATTTTAAGTGCATTTAAAATAGTAGTTAATGAGAAATTCTGGTAAGAGGCTTTGGTTAGTAGATTATTGCAAAGGAAAATGCCCAGATTTTGATCCCAGTCCTCTGCCTTTTGTATGGGAAATCTGCATCTTGGAACTGCCAGCCTCATTTGAGGAAACGAGGCAAATGTAGTCATCTACTAAAAAATCACTTGGCTGTAATAAGTAATTTTAATCAAATAGAGAGAACAGCACTGAAGTTAATTTCTGAAGTGTCACAAACAGATGGGAAATGTGTAGTGGAGAGACTGGTTGCGCACTTGTAACGCAATATCCCTTTTTCTCGCAGTCTGGGTTGTGGTTTGATCAAGTCTAAGTGACATGACAAAAACAATTTTAATTTATTCTGAAACTATACTCAACTAAAGAACACATAATATAGCGAGTGTGCTGCTCTTTTCAACAGTGAGATTTGAGGCAGAGCAATATCGGGAACAAAAATAGCCGGACGCCCACCTTCTTCTCCCCCGAAAAGTTGCGGGGGTAGCACTGGGGGTTCACTTGCAAAATGGAAGTTCCACTGGGGATGCAAAACAAGCTCAAAATTTAAATAATCTACATCTTTTCTATTTTAGATTTTAACCGTAGCAAACCCGCTGCTGCTCATTTCTCCTGCAGATCAAGGGAACAATATACCCCAGTGTGGGGACAAAAATATTTCAAGCAATTTTTCATACCCTGACAAGTAGTAAATTAGGGAATCTTGTAAGTACAATACAGTAGTCATCCCCTTCTATTGATCACGTATAATTTACATCTTACAAAGATGTGAATTCTTGCATTCTCACTCCACAAGGAAAATCTCAATGATTTATTCATTTCAAATAAAAAATAGAAGGTAGATGAGAAGAATTACTTCACAGGCTGTAGCTTTCTCAGGGCACTAGTGCTAGGCTCTTCTTTCGCACTGCCCGAAGGGCCTTTGTGTGCAAGTCCCTCTAATTAACAAGGTGAATCATGCAGCAGTTCCCTAATTAGTGAACATGACAAGCCAATGGAAACAAGCAGACAGACCTGGCGTTCAGATATGGTCAACAAAAGGCACAGCAACACGCCATTAAAAAAATATGTATATTTCATGTAAATAAAATACAGAAAGTAAGAGAACCAGCATAATACCTAATTTCCCTTTTCATGTTTTATGCTTATTCCTCATTTATTGCAGATATAAATAACGACACAATAAATCAAGGCTCCCTACTGCAAGTCACACCACCTCTCCAAAATCAAAGAGTAGCTCTCCTACATGAACAAGCATCTGCTTAAGGGGCATTATTTGTTTTCTCTCTTGTTTTTCTGCTTTAAAGAACTACAGTTACATTAAGCTTAGCACTTTAAGAATCACTTAATTTTATGCAAAATTATTTTTTCTTGAAATCCTTTCACCAGCAAATGAAATGAGTGCAATAGTTGCACTATTATTATTGCACTATAAAAATGCCTACGTTCCCAATATGTAATAATTTCTAACTTTTGTATAAGGATAAATAAATAAATAATAAAATTGAATAATCAAAAGAATCAGATTTGCATTAAAAAGGAAATGAGATGATCTAAAATGTACCTCCAGCTTTTCAAGTAAAATATTTTTAATCTTTCACTCCTCCTCCTGCTTTTTCCAAAATGACTCTCCCCATCGTTTCCAAAACAACACACAGGGGTTTAATCCATTTTCAATTTATTGCAAATTGAACC
Organism: Arenaria interpres; assembly: GCA_013399435.1. Taxonomy (NCBI): domain Eukaryota; kingdom Metazoa; phylum Chordata; class Aves; order Charadriiformes; family Scolopacidae; genus Arenaria; species Arenaria interpres. The sequence continues at coordinate 309,068 of VXAK01014450.1, read as the reverse complement.
TTTGATTTAGATCTTAACAATCCTTCAACATATTAGAAATCTAAAACATGTCTCACCACCAGCAGAATCTAATTCTTCACAGAAAAATTCCACTATGTTCTTTGCTCTCCATTCCTTGGCACATGACAATAAGCGAGGAAAGCTACAGATTATCCCCTCATTACAAGTTCCTCTTCCTCACGATCTTGAAAACAGGTATTTCTGACTTTCCTCTTCTAATTGGCTAAAATTTCCTTACATTCCAAAATTGATGTTCAAAATACGGATGTCTAAAAAAACCCCTCATTTTTCTGACCTGTCCAGTTGAAAAAATACGGGATTAAAACACTGGCCCCTAAGTACTAATGGTCCTACACGGCCCTAAAGGTTCTTTTTTGGCTCTAAATTTGAAGAATGCTTCGTGATGTCCTATTAGAGAACTGATTGACTCCTTCAAAGCAGTTCTAAATTCCGTGGAAAAATTCATAATAAATACCATCAGAGAGCAGAAAGTTAAAAATCACTACAGGCTATTTGCTGCCTTCATTTTGTCCCCCTCCTCAGTACCCAGGAACTTCCCCCAGCTCCTCTCAGACCCCCCTCAGCCGGAGGGTTCCTGGGGCAGAACAGCCCCAAACAGGGGTGGGAAGTGTCCTCTTTTAAGAGGAAGGCGCAGTGGATAATCTGCTCACGACGGAACTATCATCTGCCATATGCACGGAGGAAGGACTCCGCAAACAACCTGTCACAAACGCTTATTGTCCTGGCAACCAACTCACCAAAGGACTCCGCTCTATAAAATACATTACAAACTCCGGCACGCCATTTATTATCAAAGACAGCCATAATTAAATGTGAAACAGCTGAAAAAAAAGAAAAGAAAAAAAAGAAAAACACATTTGGCGCATTAAAAAAAGCTTTACATTCTTCTTTGCACCTTAAATAACAAAAATCAAAGGGAGAAGATAAATACTTAAAACCAGAAATTAATACAAAATCACAAAATTTTTAGCTGATTTTCAAATAAATGGCACACTTAAACACAGATTATATAGAGAATTACAGCAATATTTTGCATTTAAGTAAAAATGTTAAATGCAGCAGACAACAATAAATCCCAATTCCCTACAGGAGGTCTTTTGATACGAGGCTGTATGTCACAGCAGAGGGACAAATCCTGTTTGTTTTGACAGCGCCACCGACGCCAGCAGAGTTCCTCCAGAGTTACAGCGCTGGGACAGAGAAGAAATCAATTTCCAGTATTTAAAAGATGAGGAACCCCCATTTAAAAAGCGACAGGAGCAAAAACACACCAGGAAGCAAAGAGGGCAAAAATAAAATTCCCCGAGACAGACCAGCCAGACCATTCTCCTGTTTGCCCCAGCGCCCGCCGTGTCTCAGCGCTGCCCACCCTGGCACGCCTGCCAAGCCTCATTTGGGGGGGAATTGTGGATTTTGATTTTTTCAAATTTCAGTTCTAACCACAAATAATCTCTCTCCGTAGAGAGATGGACAGATGAGCATTTTTTTCACTCAGGAATTATTTTTAATGCCTCAGTAAAAATTACCTAAGGATATTTTTTATATGTACACTTGTGATTTTTTTTTTCTTTTGTACAGCTGAGCAGATGATAGAAATCACCATATATTGTAATGGTCACGGGATCACCAACTGCCAAATTTAAGAAACATATGCATTTTTGATAAAATAAGGTACAAGATATTTAAATACGGATTATAATTGCTCTATATCCAAACCCATCAGAAAAGAGAGAGCAGAACACTACCCCATGCCGCCGAAAGCCCAGCACCACGACCGCACGCCACACACACTGAAGCGGAGCTCAACAGAGAAGCACGTTCTATCTCTATGTACATGACTGAGATTAAACCCTGACAACGCTGGGATTAACAACCGCTCTCAGGAAAATGGGCCGGAGTCTCCCAGGACCTGAAGTCACCATTCTCCTCTGAGAAGCAACATCTCCAGTATAACCCTGGCCATCGCTCAACTTCTGCAGCCTGAAATAAGGTACAGGTTTTCAACGTGAGACTAAATTAGAGCGGTTTCTGTGGTTAGCTAGTGCAGCTGCATGTTCTTTAGATGTTTTCCAGGTCTCTATCGCTCTACCTTGCAGTCACTGAGATCATTAAAAAGGTAAAATAGCTAAAAGATGCAAACAATTTATATTCTTAGAGGGGAAAAAAAGCTTCCCGTATTTATGTTTTCTGAGACACCTGGTAAACAATGGATACCCTGAATGAATTGCTTAAAAAGGAAAACCAGCAACTGCTATTGAAAGACCATTATTAAAACAGAGAACGATTTGGTTGAATACTGGATTTACTCTTCCTCAAAAGAGGAGGCTGAAAGAGTTTTATCTAATTAAAGAGCAGCATATACAGTGAGGTAGTAATGTATATTCAGTAACTTTCTTAATTGTTGCTTGTCGCGGTGGGACACGGCAGGTACCCCTGTATCTTCTCCAGGAACCTGCTCTGGGGAGCCTCTTGCTGCTCCAGAGCTGGGAGATGTCCAGTGGAGCCACCAGGTGCTGGGCTGCCCTAGGGCTATGGAGTCCCTATGAAAACATATATCAAACTTCTCCAGAACTTAATCCTAATTTCCCATAAAAATGTGCTCTGTTCTCACCCATCTCACTTGTGTTATGTCTCTTATATTCTCTCCCGTCTTCCTGTACACAATTAACACCCCAGTTCAGTTTTTCTGTTGAGCGTAACTTCCCGATTTGTGTATTTGACACCCCCCTAAAGCCCACTTGCCTGCCCTGACACGTTTGCCAGGTGTCATCAGCACTTCTTCCAGCGTACTTTTTTTTTTTTTTAATTATTCTTACTTTTTTTGGAAATTAACAGATTTTCATGCACCTTGACATGTGACTTTTGGCCATACAGGGTGAAAATCCCTTTAAAAGCCTTAGAGGTTGTCTATAAAAGAAAATTAAGAGAAACGTAATGAAACCTACATGGTGTTATTTCTGTTTCAAGAATGTAAATGGAAAACTAGATATTAAACACCAATTCAGCAACAATTTTCAACACTAAATGAAAACAAAAGTTATTCCTCAATTGGTTAATAACGCTAAAAATACAGCAATACCTTTCAGGTGTTTACATTTTAGAGCTAACCATATCTGCCTGTAGTGAACACATACTTGAGGGAAAGACAGACCGTCCTGTTCACATTGTCAATAGCAATAACACATTTTATTTATTTAAAAAATTACTGTTACTAAAGGGGAACTAATTTTGGGGAGTATGTGGAACATTATTCAACTATGACAATGTAACTTTTCGGAGACTCTTGCAGGGGCTGACACAAAGGTATTTTTAATGACAAGACTAAATTAAAAAATAGGGAATAAATGGTAGCACAGCTTTTGTGACCTCTGCACCTGGCTTGGAGCTCAGGAGAGGAATAAGCATATAACCCGGCTACGGGCAGAAATGTTTAGTATTTACTAAGTCAAAACTGACACTTTTTACTCTACTGTTACCTGTATTGAATATGCCTTAAAACTACCACAATAAACTCCCTGAAAATGACACCAAAGCCGCTGTTGACGTTGCTCCACAAACACACACGGGGTAGGGGCACAACCACAAACTGTCCCATCCCGGCACCTGCAGCCGGGAGATGCTGACCAACCTCCTAAGAAAATTACAGCACACCTTGACAAAGCAGATTTGCAGAATCAGGTTATTTCTTCGTACCTGATTTTACAATCTGCTAAATAACATATTCTCCAAGAAGGTGGTGAAAATTCATGTCTTGTGCATCTTATAAACCACTTGGAGGTACACAGAAATGCTGCTCGTGTGTGTATCAGCTCTCTCAAAAATGTGCAGGCGAGGGGGTTTTAAATGACTTTTTAAAAGATGTTACTATTGTGGTTCCAAGTGTAGCTTTAACCCCGCTCCCGTGAACTCCTTCCTCTCCCACCGCCCGGCCAGAGAGAGACCACGGATTTGGGGAAGCGCAGTTGTAGGAAATGGATGCATTTGAAAGGAGGGCCCGGGCAGAAGGTGCAAATCCCCCTTCGGACCAGGGAGGACCTTTGTGTGTGGGTCTGGCACAAAGAGGGAAGCGAGGGTCGGGGGACTGAGGGATGCTGAGCCCCCAGGGAGCGGGCAGAGGAGCAGAGGAGGGAGTAGGTGCCCCCCAGCCCCCCCAGGTTCCACCGAGCGAGGCAGAGCGCCCGGAGGAACCGGGGGCAGATGAAAGCTGGCAGCTGTGTGCCGCCCCGGGGCTGCCAAACGGGGCTGGCAAACATGTCAGCTCGGCCGCGGCACAGCCCTCCCCGGGGTCCGCTCGGGGGAGGGAACCCATGTGTGTGCAGGGGATGGGGGGAAAACCTGCCCGCGGGGGGCTGCAGCCCAAGAACACCTCGACCTCTCCTCCTCGCCAGCGTCTGTGTGGTGGGGCAGGCTTGGCCGAGGGACCACAGCATCTACATCGCAATTCAGGTTGTTGTCCGAGCAACCTCCTCCGTTTCTGGTTTCTGACAAGCAGACACGGCTGACATTTGCTGCCCTCTACTTATTAAACAGGCGATCATATTCTAACGACTAAAGCCCTATTATTTGGAAGTAAATCCTTCGCAGCGTTCAGATAAAGCAGTTAAGTGATTTTTCCACGTCCACAGCCTCCTCCAAATTAAGGTATATCTCTTCCCCCCCCCCCCTTTTTTTTTCCACTGTGCCAGAGAAACAGAACTGGAAATTCGGTCTTGATATCTTCCGTGCAGAAACTAAGCTGATACATATATACACACACGTATCTATTTAGATATATAGAAAGAATTAAAAAAAAAAAAAAAGAAATCATTCAAAAGAAGAAGTACCACTGTGCACATTCCTCGCCGCCTCTCGCAGAACGGCTGGATGCAGCTGTCGATACCCAGGAGAGGCAAAGACAGACCATCCCCATCACAAATCCCACACCCCGGAGCTGGAAGAATACAGTTCCTTCATATCTTCACCGAGCTCTGGTGTCTGGGCAGCCAAAAGCGACTAGAACACGGGGGCTGCCACCCCCAAGTTATTTAGCAGTGCCTGGAAATCCAAAAGCAGGAGCACTGGTTATTCCTACAGACATGGAAGGAAAAATGCAGGGGACCTAAAGGGCGGAAAATTACCTCCCTGCAGTGGAAGAGTCAGACACCAACTCCAGGGAATTCATTCTACAAGAGAAAGTTCCTGCTGGAGTAATTTGGTGAGATTGAGAAAAGCAAAGTCACCCTCAGTTTTACAAAAGCTTTCACTGTTCTAACCCCAAGTTCTGGAAATTCATATTTAAGTAGTTCTGTTGCTTTAGAATGAGAGACTACTCGTTCTAGCAATCTTTTCTGAGGCAGGACTCCATCAGGGCGTGTGCAATCTGGGAGACAATGCAAACAACAGGGATGGATTTCTCCTTCCCTGCCTCCTTCTCAGCCCTTAGAAAAAAAATCAAACCCATTAGAAGTAGAGCAGAATTTGTAATAGGTATTGCTCTCTTGCAACTACTCAAACACAAACCAAATATATTTCACAACAGAACTAAATCTGAAAATTAGTCCCAAGTCTTCCTCACTAGTTTTGCTTGAAAATTAGAGTACGTACATACTTAAAATTTTGTTGGGAAAGATGAGAAAACAAGTAAGAATCCTGAAGAGAAAAGCCAACTTGTACAAGTGAATACTACTCTTACTGTTTAATGTCCCCAGATTGCCAGAGACACACACAGGAACCCTTTGGTAGCACCATGAAGCAATTCCTGGACTGCATTTGTGTCCGTAGCTGCTAATGTCTCCAACAGCAGATTGCATCGGCACCAATGTATCTGTCATACAAAATCTAAGGAAATTGCACTACTGCCATGTTAATTTGAGGGCTGCTCTTTCTCAAACACCTCTTCCAGACTGGCTTTTACCCTGCCAGGAGGCATCAGCTCAACACCAAACGATGCTTGACCAGACAGCTTGCTTTCCTGCACCTTGCATTCCATTTGTATGCCACTCTGAGGGACTAAATGAAGTTCTAAGAATTTGTTTTCTAGATAGCAGGTATAAGCAAACATAAAAAGAGTGTTCTTAGTTTATATTATAAAGATCTATCAAGTATAAAAATAGTATGTTACTTAAGAAAGACTGTGCATTTAGCTCATATATCACTAAAACAGCCTTTGCTTTTAGAATGCAAAAAACAAGAGTTATCATCAGTCACAAAAAATAAGCATTCCTGTAACTAACCAAGAACTCAGCAGTGTATGTACACTGAAATCATGCATCACTGTGGAATTCCACCAGCACGATTTTGTAGAAGGAAATTACTACATTGGACAGGGTTGAATTTAATTTAGATTTCTGCTAGACTAATGAGGTAATCTTGGGTCAAGCTTGGGTTAGAGAAAAGACCAAAAAAAATCTAGCTCTTGACTCAACTCTAATTAACATACATTTTACCTAAGCAGGAATAAAGCCGTTTGACTCAGTTGGAAAATATGATGGCCATTCCTTTGGCCCCCTGGCACTTTCCCATCCATTACCCAGTTTCTGACTCCGTAGAGCAGGGTAACACCACGCTTCATCTTCAGCCAAGCAACCGCCATCGCTTCTGCTCTGCGCGTAGGGAAACTGCTGGGGAGCGTCACGGTCCTTGATTTTACACAGAGACACCCAAAAAGTTCTGCTGAATAATAAAACTGTTGCCTCAAGTTCTCCAGGACTTGGAGAATTCATGGCAGGGTAATACCCTACCCGTGGAAACACAGGCAATTTTTCAGCAAAACCCACTGCCTTTAAACTAATATGACATTTTGAAGATTTACACACCGAGATTCATATGCAATTAATGTATTACTGGTTATAGATCATCTTGTTTCTTCAGCAACAGTATTTGCATATGCAAATACAACACCATCCCTCACCTGTTCCTTCCCAGGAGTTCATAATCAGCTCCAGTTATCAGAATTTGTGACTGTTACCATAATGTATCTTTTCATCTAAAGTAATATCTACTCAAGAAGGAAAAAAAGAGGCAGTTAAGATAAAAGCAGTAAGCCTGATAACGCCGCAGGATTGTCATGGAAGTATTTTGCCTGATAACAGACAGGACCACTACCTAACGTGCTAACATTTGAAGCCGCTGCAACAACTTTGTACAATTTCAGGAAAATCTCATACTCTAAAGCCAAATCCATGGCGGCGGCGCATGTGGTTCAGACAGTACCAGAGGAGTCGGAGCATTTTGCTGAAGCGTTTTTCTGGGTACAAACACTAGACCCGCGGTAAAGGGGGAGCGCAAACAAAGCGACTCTGTGACCTCCCCCTCTGCAGGCACCGACAAAGCGCCAGCATCCCTGCCGCGCGGCTGCCAGAGCCCGCGACCCGATGTCCAAAACTATTTATGAAATGACTCCGTTCTGAGGAATCATCATTGCCTAAACATCACACCAGCATTACTTCAGGTATGGCCTTCCTAGCTTTGCCTTCCTTCCACCTACCGATCCTCACGCCGGGGAGAGAGTTAACTGGAAATTTAATTTAAACTTATTTCTGTTCAAGTGCTCCATTTCTCAGTGGAATGTTTTAGAAGAAACCTTTTTAAGAGAAGATTATTGCTTTTGAATCAATATTTTTATGTCAGGCGTGATAAAATAGAAACCTTCTTTAGATTCCTCGTCGTGAGAGATACTGCATTAGTAGCACAGTCTTTAAGGACTTTGGTTTTGCTAAAAAGGTGAATATATGAACTTACCAAACAAAGTCCTTTTTGTTTGCTTTTAATTTTCAGTAACACCTTATGAAAGCAGCAATAACTGCAATAAAATATTATTTGAATATTTTAAAAGAAACTACTCCTACCGAGTTGATAAATAAACATTAATGTGGTGACAAGAAATTATTTAGAGTAAAATTCTTTTCATAATCTAATTGCTCCAGTGGGGAGCAGGGACAGCACCTCCCCTACTCTCCTGGGCCACAACCAGGGGCTCCCAAAGCTCCTGGCCAGCGAACAGTCACATCAGCAGCCCCCCAAATACAGACCACTGTGACAGGACTTGAGCACACCCTAAAAAGATGGATAAAGGACTTTATCCCACCAACAGAGGTATGAAAAGGGCAGTCTTCTGGCTTCCCTTGAGACAGGTAACGCTTCTGTGAGGACTATCAACAGGGCTGAGCTTTCCCTTGCATGGTTAAGGAGGACACCCAAGCACAGGTTCAACCCAGCGTTATCTCAGCTGATCCAGGCCGTGGATACACGCCCAGACATTTAGGGTGTCTGGTTTAAGCTTTTATTATTATGCAATATTCTTGGTTGGTGATGACACTGAGATTTTAACCAAGTTAATCTTTCAGGATCACACTCAGCTACTTGACTTCTAAATTAAAAGACTTCTAGCCAGCAGACACCGAATGTAGAAAAACACCTGTTACAGCAAGGATGTTTAGGATCTTACCTTCCCCGCCTTTCTTTCAAATCATTTCTATTATTAGTTACCAAGTGTTGATTCAATTATTCCTAACCTTGATCTATTCCCGCTATCAGTTATATGGCCTGTTTTATGTCTTATTTTATGAACCCTTTCAATGGAAATTAGAGAAGTCATGATTTCTTTAACTTATATTTGTGACTTCCCCTGCTTCCAACAGACTGCATCAATCCGTTCTAAAACTTGACTTTAAAAGCTTTAATCACGCAATACGAAGCCAACACTGCCCATAAACGATGCTATTTCTTACATTAAATTCTACTGAGAGTCAAACATTTCGGAATTTATGTTACAAAACAATGTAAGGAGTAACATTTTTCCCTGACATGAAAAAAATTCAACTATTTTTATTAATTTTTAAATTAGGAAGAAAACCAGAATGTTATGGAATGAAAGACTCCAAAATATCCCTGAAGAAGAACGTTTTGGAATAAATATCCTTTGCTAGTCTTCTTTCTTCCCTCTTCATCCCATTATCCTTGTGTTGGTACCTTTATTTTGGATGCCAAGACAAGGCTGAAGCATTATCCATATGCAGAACATAATGATGAAATTATCAGCTGCTTTTCTGACATGAAAGAACAAACTATCTGATATTGTATCATTAACCCAGTAACACAAGCTAAAAAATCCTGCACGTTTTTTGGATGCCCTCTTTCTGCTTTTTAAATCACTCCCTTGTAGCTACTTCACCACTGGCCAGAAGAACATCCGAGTAACAAAGGTCTTCAGGCAATATTCAAGACACGGAAATCACGGAAACACCGCTTCAAATCCAGTTTATTATCAAATCTGACAGGATTATATCCATCAGTTTATGCAAAACCTGGAAGAAATCCAACTTCTCTCTCAGTTGTGGGTCATAGGCACATTTAAGAGTAGCCCACTTGGCAGTGGAGTTTTGAAATCTTTACATTTTTGTGGGAGTTGATTCAAAGCTTCTAATTTGAAATAACAAAGCCATGCCAAAGACACTATCTAATTGACCTACTGTGCTACAAAATTGGTTATTTTTTATTTTGGCAGCGCCAATAGAATTTGAGGCATCAGCACATATTCAGCATCCAAGGCAGAAGAAAAAAAAAAAAGACTATAAAGACTATTAAACTAAAATCTTGCCAGTCCCACTTCCTCCCTCCCCTTCGCAAAAATTAATGCAAAAGAATATGTTTTTATTAAATATATTTGAATATTTCAGGCGAAAGTCTCTAAACTAGCTGAAGAGCGAGCTTTAGAAGCCTAATTACCAAAAAGAGACATGCTTATATTTCTTTTGGTTTCAAATATGTAGAACGAAAGCCAAGTTGAGAGCGAGGCACGGTGCCAGCACATCCTGCACTCTCATTAGGAGGGTGGAAAGAAGGCAGGGCTCGGGTACCAAAAGGCAGGGCTCGGGTACCAAAAGGCAGGGCTCGGGTACCAAAAGGCAGGGAACCCGGGACTCATTCTGCCCTTACCCAAAGGCGTTATCGTACCCGGGCACACCGCTGCCTTACAATCACACACCAGTTTGATCTAAGCATTTTTAACGTAGGTTACCACCAAAAATGTTTGCTGCCTCTTTACTAACACCGCTGTTACCATTACTAGGAATGCATTCCATCCACTTTCCCTTATTCCCATGCCAGCACAGCCTCGCTCCCTCTAGTGGGTGAGAAACACAGGTTCCAGGAGACTCCGAATTTCCACCGCTGGCTGGAGCACAACTCTTCTATCGCAGCTACCAAGAGAACCACCATTTCACTCCGACCACCAGAAAATGTGTTCTTACTGGCCCCGTTGTTTACTTTCGCTTCCTCAAGTTTCCAATGGCCAAAAAGAGAATGCCAACGAATGCAAATACTGTGGCAGGAAGAAAGGCGTTTATTTCCAGCCTGCTTTCCCTCCCAGCAGTGTGGTAGCTTCGGTTCTCAGCTCGACGGCGAGTTTTGCCTGCCATTAATTATTTTCACAAATCTGATTCCTCCTTTGCATACACTGGCTACGTACTAAACTCAAGTAGTATTAATATTCTGGCTCTTTTCCTGCCAAATAACTTGATTACTCTCTTTCATTTAAATACTTGCTCGACAAACCCAACGCTGGAAACACTAAGGCCTGGTCTAATGTTTACAAGAACTCATTCCAGCAAATCTTACTACATAATCACATAACGAAAAAAGAAATCAAATAAAACTCAACCATGTACTTGGATTTTTTTTTTTGACTGTTATATATATAAAATCTGTATAGCTAACGGAACTACAGAATACTGCCAGCAGGGAAACAAACAGGAAGAACCGGTCAATACAAAAGAACTTGTTATATGCATTTTTCTGTATATATTACATCATCTAGTGTATAATTATTACCTCCTAATACATAGAATCCAAAGAAGTTGGCAAAAAAACCAGCATCGGTTTGCTGCAAACAATGTTGCTCATTTTTTTTTAAACAGGAATGACTTTCAACTGATAGATATTTTAGTCTTTCTAGTTGATTTAAGTTACAACCTGATCTTAAGCCATGAGATGCCTTAAGCAAAGGACAGTCACTCATTTACAGCAAATTAAGGCACTCAGTAGCTCACAAATTGTTACTCTTAGAATAACATATCAAAACTTCATCTGAAATCATTTGATAATTTTTAGATTCTTGTAATTTAGACTGATGAGTAAATAGTGCACTGAACCACACCACAGAGAAAATGACTGGCAATTACATTACTTGAAAGACTCTTAGCAGAACAAAATTGTTAAGTAGCACATTTCTTAGAAAGTGACATTTTACAAAAAGACAAAGGCATATATTTTCCACCAAAATCTAGTGCTGCTGTCATCAACAACCCAACAAAAGCTACAGCTACCTAAAATGGAAATGAAAATGTAATGTATGGAAATATTCTCTTATAAAATCTCCTTAGGCTTCACATGTATTAATGTATTAGTTTGCAAACATTAAGATCAAAGGCAAAGCAACAAATACATCCTAAAAAGTTTTTAGTCAGATTTTTATTAACGATATACAAGTAGCAAGGCATAAAAAATTAATATGTTCAAGCCTTGAAATGTCAAGTGTAATGATCTCTAGCTCTGCTTACCTCCTTTGCTTTTTGTTTCAGTCTGGCTTGCTCTGGGTCTTCTTGCCTTGAGCGACTCTACATGTTTAAAAAAAATGGGGAAAAAAGGTTAACAGATGGTTTAAGAACCCCTCATCTGTTGCAGTAAGTTAAAAAATAGCAAAGAAAGGGGAACAGGATACAAGGTGTCAAGATGGGATGCTTAAATTCATAGAAGTGCAATTTCAAACCCGTAGGCCTCACCCAAAAGACTGTTAAATATTCAGTTGTAAATAACATCTACCCCAGATTAAATTAAAATAAAAAAACCCCAAACCCATGTTTTTGTCAGCGCTGAAGTTTCCATACAGGTTTAGATTTCAATTGTTTGCTACAAACAAATTCAAGCATCCGAGAGCAAAAGTGACACCCTTTCCATTATCTGAACTTTTTAATTTAAATTCCTTAGAGTCACTTGTTTTACAATAATTCACTGTTTGCAACCAAGCTTTTATTCAGCTCTTGGTAGAGAACGTGCAGAAAGCAGCTGTAAAGTCACCCTCTGGAACAGCAGAACTTCATAATAAAGATGTTACAATCTCTATGAGCTTACTGGGAGTAGAGCACAGACATACACGAAACTTAAACTCAGTCAAGCACTACTAATAATATTAATGTTGTCATTTTTAAAACGGGAGAAATACTGCCAAATGGCGACTTCCATCTTTTCCTTCAAAATCAGGAACAATAGCTCTAAAACCCCATTAAAATCACTGTTTAATTTCAATAACAACTCGTAATAGTACCTCTCTTCAGACACAGACTGGTTTACAACCATACGCTAAAATTATTAAATTGTTATTTATGCTCATAAGCATACTCAACCTGATGGAATTCAAGCCTCGAGAGGCTGATAATACATGCATTATACGTTTTAATTGCATGACTGGCCAGTGTGCAGAAAAGGTTGCAGAAAAAGTTGTAAGAAGCTGCAATAAAACTTGCGACATCCAGGAAAAATAGTTGTTCCCAACACCTGAGAGATGGAATTGTTTTATTTGGGGATTTCTTTGAGATTAGAAGTGATCTCACTCACACAGCTCCCAAAGGAATAAGGATACCCATGCCCTCTCCTACCAATACTTCTCTGCCTCTTTCTATGCTGAAACTTGAAAGAATATTGACTTGCAAACTTACATATGCTCAGATTTTTCCCCTTTGTTTGAATTTTTCATAACTTACTCTGCTCAGAAGTTAAAAATCCAAGAAGCAAACCAAAAGGAGACAGGTTTTAAGGGCAAGTGGAAATGCAATATTGTTGATATTCCTAGAGAGCACCTTGACTATGGTATGGCAGAGGGACAAGGCACCAAGGACACTGAATTCTCCAGCCTTTTTCCTGCCTGGTTTGTCGGGTTTTTTTAAACTGCGATTATTTTTTTCAGCTAACATAGGACACCCATAAAACAGTGATGACAAAGAATGGCCAAATTAAACAATAATGAGATTTTGGTGCGCATCAGCTCCATCTTCCAGCCCCACCAGCTCGCGATGCTGTGCCCGTGGCACAAAGGGCAGTTTGACAGTGTCTGGGGGGAGGTGAGGAGACATGAACACCCCTCGATAGCTAACGGCCAGGTTAGACTCTCGTGTTGTAGTTGTGCCAACCAAGAAACCCCAACTTAACCCAGCCTGAGATTCCTTCGAACTGCCGTGGCCAGACAAAAAGAAAAACGTAGATCATCTGATCTAGTTAACATTTAAAGAACAAAAAGATACTTCATCAAATACGTGGGTCTGCCAGAGCTGGGACTCTAGTCACTACAGCAGTTACCAAGAACTTGATTATATTTATACCTATTAGGTTAAAAACCAACCAAACAAAAAGCCCAATCAGTGAGTGCTTCTCCAGAGGACTCAGGTGAGTATTTACGAACGGAGCTGAACGAGGCCCTTGCTCTGTCCTTTTGGCATGACAGTTCAATCACTGTGCGCCTCAGTTTCCCCAGTATGACATCTGGAAAACCCCATTTAGCCCTTTCATGGGATTTGATGATAAATTTATAAACATACAATGAACATTCTATTGCCCTCTGGGTCTCACAGCCAAAGCCACACAGAAATCCAATGTGTTGATGATCTACCACTGTACGCAGCCAAATCACTCCCCAAATGCAAAGCAGGAGTTAAAAGCACTTGAGCCTACAGAGAAATCAGTGTCCTGGGAGAGTCAAGCCCAGGCTTCTCATATTGACACCAAGGTTCTACAGGAAAGTGAGAGAACCCTGGAAAACATGACAGATCTACATCGTGTTTGGGGTTATTGTTAAGAAAAAGTAAAGCACTAGATGCACAGTAACATTTCAACTTCCTGGCGTCCGTAAGTGAAGGGAAAACTCTGAAAGTGCCACAGATTTAAAAAAAATAACACATTTAAAAAATAGCAGACCCCAAAAGCAGGCAAAAAAGCAGATGGATCTACTCTGTGTAAACCTCCAGCTCATTCACTACAAATAAATAATAAAAAATTATTGCAGAAGTGAAAACAAGCACTCAGCTCCTGACTCATATTAAAGCCAGGATTTTTTTTTCAGTAATGAAGATTTAAAATACCAAGTGATACTACAGATATAAACCCAGACTGAAGGTAAAGGTAGAACTACGGTTACACTTAGAATAATGCAATGAGTTTCTGATTATTCCTCGAACACACCCCAAATGGCCTTTCCCGAGAGCTCAGGGTGGCTCTTGTTTCAAATAAGTAAATTCCAGCTTTACATTGGATGTGGTGTTACTAGCATAAGCAACACCAAAAAAAAAAAATTAAGGAATTTAAATGTCATTTTCTGTTTTAATAGACTTTTTCTAAAACAGATTGTTAGGACTAAAACACCTTCCTGCTGACTGCCACACATCCATCTGCAGATCAGTAAGCTTCAGAAGTAAAAACATCAGCATATAGAGGCTAAAACGTGTTAAAGTAAAAAGTATAAACATTGACTATTTTATTAATTCTTCTCTTTATGATGTAATATAAATTCTAACAGGCTTCTTCAATGCCGAGCCACACAGATTACAGCAAATACAAACAGCCGAAAATGTCAAGCTTCACAGAGGGGCCTCGATGGGCTTTAAAAATGTCACTGGCTGCTCTTCACACTCCGTTCCACACGTGAACATCTGCGCCTGCCTCGGAAGGGGCTGAACAATTTGCTGCTGCTCAGCTCTTGTAGGGCTTGTCTAGCTGTCACCATTTTTACTCACCAATTATTTTAATATCTTACACTTAGTTTCATCAAAGTAATTCAATGCTTTGACTAAGCATTTCTAGATTTTTTAAATTTTAGTTTATGTTTTTTCTTTGAAGTCATCTCCTATTTTTGGTTTGCCTTCCCTCCTCCTTTCCCTCTGACACCCCAGTCTTAATATGCTGTATCTCACCTCTTGGGTGATACATGTTTTTCCAAGATCTTATAATTTGCCAATTTCTTGTTCCTCTAAAGCTTCGGAAACCCCCACCACTCCCAGAACCCCCAACTCAGGGAGTTTATCACAACTCCTCTCCCTTCCCCTCTCTACTCCTCAGGTCTAGATCTGTAAATAAAGTGAGCTGGGTTTACGTAATATATTTTCATGTTGATGAATAAACACCTTTAGCAGCAAGGCAGCTTCCCATAGTAATTTCAGAGAAACCTAGGACTGATCCTAACCAGATAACATACTTTTGAATACATTAAATGCTGTCTGCGACTGAGAATTTATTCACCAACCCAGGTCTGTTAACATTTCTCCCAAACACAAGCTACTTTTATTAGACCAGACAGCCTGATATTTTAATTGTTAAGAATGAAAGTGCTTTGTGTTAGAGGACCTGCTATCTTATTTATCTGAAAACTGCATAGATCACATCAGGGCTATGGAAATATTAGACTTTCAAGGTATGAAAAGCAGCATATGGTAAATGTGTGTATTCAAAACACATTAGAAATATGGGGTTTCATTTCCATGTTACCAAACTCCCTAATGTTCCAAACCTCAGCTTTTCCCCTCGCCTGCGTTAAGGAAGAATGCCACAGACAGACATCTAATTACACATTAACAGTTCGGTGTTAAGAAGGGGATTTTGTATTTCATAGAATTAGAAAGCAACAGTATTTGTAAAATAAGGATATCTATAACGCATGTAATACTTAAATACATGCAACAATCACTTTTAAAATTGGAAGATAGCCCATATGCAGATGGGCAGACTAACAGTCCCTCTGACGCATTTCATTACCATCATTATTCAGTATTTTGGTGTAATTTGCAATGTCAAAGCCGCACCGTTGTTACATTTTGTCCCACTAACAAAAAAAGTTTTCTGTTGGATCTATAATAGTTTTGAAGTCTCTGCTTGTTAAACCTGTGTTATGAAATGTCTCACAGGGTCTCTCCTCCCAAATACGTCTCTGGCATTTAGCAACATCTGACCCCAGTTATGGCACTTACAGCTCTTACTCTCCCTTCCCAGTACATACACTGTGAGTCTTTTAATGCTTCAAATTCATCTTTTTTCATTAAATAAAGTTAAGAGTCACAACTGCAGGTGCTGTACTATTGAGAGCCACTGCTGTGCCAACAGTTTCAATTTTAAACCTATTTTTCCCCATTGATGACATTAGAACTTCACCCACGGCTGTACCAGCTTATAACTTCCACTTTTAATTAAAGAAATTAAATTGGCAACATGAAACACTTTGCTTTCACATTAGCTTTGTTAATAAAAAGTGAAAGTTAAAAGCAGCATAGCTGAGGGTAAAACCCTATTCAGAGCTACGACCACAGCGAGGTGGAATGCAAGAATACAGGTCTAAAAAAGATTTATTTTAAAATCATTAAAATTGAAATAACAGATTTCTAAAAAAATTCAGAAAAGTATCTCAACGCAGTAATCCCCTCTTTGCTCTCCTCTCCTCAGAAGTGAGGTATAACTTTCCGTGGAGGAAGCTGCCCTCCATCCCGCGGAGGCTCAGAAGGGAGGGGAGCAGTGACTCGGCGTGACCAGGAAATCCGCATTGCCAAACTCCAGCTACCTCTCCCCAATAATGCGGCCCTTCAGCCTGTAGTGCTATAAAAATCACTGCCACCCAGAAATGCTAATTAACTTTACAAACAACACCTAACGTAGTTTTCCTTTCACTTAAGTAATTATTATTTTTACAGAATAGATCTTGCTCCTGCGAGAGTCGAATTTAAGACCCCAAAAACTGGAGAGGTTTGTCCTGCTAATACAGAACACTCAAAATAATAGGCTAATAGACAGCGTATATTGGAAATTAATTTTCAAATTGAATTTGATGAGAAAATAAACATACATTTAGTCAGTTTGAGCAGATGATTTAACACAGTAATTAGTAAAGATCCCCTTTATCATAGATTATATCCTAGAAGTACTAATCATTGATTTTCTGAAAACAAGGACAACCCCAAGCTGCACCTCTTTATGGCAGAAAGCACAACACAGAAATAAAACCAAACAAAAGAAAAAGAATCAGCTACAAACTCCTATTCCTCCTGCTGCCAGAAATATTTCCGTTATTAGCCCAGACCCAGAACCTCATTCAATGTGACACACACAAACAGCACTTGCCAGGCTTTGGAAATACCCACGAAGGCGGCGAGGGCCACAAGGTTTACTACAGAAAGACCTGTGCTTTCTTGCTTTGGTTTATTGGTTGGTTTGCTTTTTTTAAACAAAGCACAACACACACCACGTCAAACGTAAACGTAAATTCCTCCAGTGATTTCAGTCTGGCTTTTGACCTTTCTGCGGGCTTTCCTCAGCTCTTCCTGCCATTCCCATCCCAGCCACCACAGGCAGACTGGGAAGATCTCTGCTCCTGTGCAGGTGGAACCAGTGGGGCCTTGCTGGGAACCACAGGGGTGACTCTCCCAAATGCCTCCCTTAAAGAGACCCCACTCTACATGTGTGTTTCTATACAGGGCCCGTGCCACTATAAATTCACATATAAAGGAGATAACCCAAATTTTGTCTTCCCCCAAAACACCTCACTGGAATGCAAACATCAGGCATTATTCTTTTAAGCCCGTGGTATGAAGTTTCTATTTGTCAAGTATTTCCCAGGTAAGATTTTGTAATATTCTCTCATTTAACAAGCCAAATAACACTGCTGTTTTGCTTTAAAGATACTTGCGTAGCTTCACGATTATTTTTAGCTTGGATAGGGACTTTCCTCAGAATGTCAGAAATTTAAAATATTTTTTTGAAACCTAAACTTTTTAAAATTCTGTCTCTCCATCTGATTTTATCTCTCATTCTCCCTAAAACATTTCCTGAAGCAAAACCAACCCCATCTGGGTGCTTACAAATTCTGCAATCACATCCTACTGCACTAACTGATAGTTAGCCACAGACAGGTATGAATCAATTAAATAAGGCAGAAGGGACCAGAACACCAACCGGGATACGTAATATTTAAATTAAAATAAACAAATGAATGAAATTGTTCTTTTTAAGAAAAGTCTAGAAACTCAAGAAGTAAAAAGCCTCAAAAACTGCAAGTAGTAAAGTATAAAGCATCAGAAAACGAGTAACAATTTACTGAATTGTGCTTAAACACCAGAAGCACGGGCTATGATTTTCAAATGGCACAGAAACCCTGGCATCTATTAAATTTCGAAGGCAATTGTGAAAATTATTTCATCAAATTATTTTGAAAGTGTTAGCCATGGTCTCCCGCATTGCCAAGATCTCATTGGATTCAGAGCTGTATCTTGAAAATGCAGGAGCTTCCAGTCAGGCAGGTCCGGAGCCACCAGAGATAAGAAAGCAGGACTTAATGAATTAAAAGTGTGATGTCACAACAGTATCTTTTTGTTACAAGAACAAAATGTGTTTATAAAACAGATTTCAAGAAATTAAATAATTGTTTAAAGACTGTGAATTGTTAAGTAGTTTAAAAAAAACCACAACAGAGTAAAGCAGGTACCTTGGCGGCCTTTAGCAAGATTTCCCTCTCCTGTTCATCTTTCCTTTGCTTTTCCAAACGCTCCAACTGTTCAAAAAACTTCAACTGGGACCGGACGTCTGTAGCTTGTTCGTACCACTCATCATCCTGTAAAATACAAACAATGTTTTATGAAAACATGCATTTTTATCAAGACTATGCATTTGAAGAAGAATGTAGGTGTTACACATTAAAATCTTTCCACTGTACTAACAATAGAAGAAAATCCCCAAACCACTAACAATGGAATTGGAGTAGCATTTTATCTCAAAATGTTGTTTTTAAGGAGAAAATCATTGTTTAATTAGGGGGAAGAATTTACAGCTGAATTCGTCAGTTGCTGGTTTAAGACAAATTGGTAGCTTTAGAAGAATCTTAGTATTTCTCACAGCCAAGGACACGTTACTATAGTCAGTAACACGCCCTCATCTACAGTTACTGGAGATTCCTACCTATTGGAGCAACTTTGATCCAATTGATGGTTACCTTGGTCAAAAAAGGAGACATGGGGAATGAAGAGTCTTGGTCGCAACCCAGGAGCGAGCGGAGACAGTTTAACAGAGGTTCCATCCAAGGCACTTTAGCACAGGTGGATGAAAACACGATTCTACACGGAAATGCTGACACCACCTTCTCCGCACACTTACCTTGTACGACTCCATTCGGTGCTGGGTTATCACTGTCACTTTTTCTATCACCGTTCTTAATCTGCTTTGTGTTGCATGAGAAATAAAAGTAACCACCTCAGCTGGCACGTCAGTAATTCCTAGTTTCTTAGCTAAAGCGAAGAAAGAAACAAAAGAGAATTAGCTTACCCCCCACAAAACAACCCCAAACCTCTAAAGAAGATAAAGCCATAACTCCATTTTTCTGAACAGAAAACCCCGTGATGGTGTATTTACGCAGCTTTGGTGCGACATTCGTGACACCTTGAGAAGGGGTGTGACTACACTTTAAGGTTTCAAAGAGAAATCAGAGCTTTTTTTTTTTTTTTTACCACTTAGAATTTAAAAACTTCACTGCAGTTTATCCTAGTATATTAAAACGGAGCATAACAGAGCAGAGACAATTCCAAGTTCTCAGTTGTTTTACACAAACAAGAGCAATTCCTTTATTTCCAGAAGCACTAGTGCAGGTTAACTCCAGTGTGGGTGAGGCAAGGCTCTGGCCAAAGACACCGTTGCACACTTTAGCCTACACTAATGGCATATTACTAATAATTAGAATTCTTTAGGAAAAAAACCCCATCACACTATTAATTGAATATGAGGAAATAAAGTCATATTAACAACCGTTATTTAAAACCACCAGTTGTCCCCCAACCACTGCTAAAAGACCTATTCTTAGTTATTTGGACATTGGATACTTTGTGCTGAGTTTACACAACAAGCAAACACTCTGCCATCTATTGAACTGATATATTAAAAAAACCACCTAAGCTACAAAACAAGAATACGGATAACATTTAAGAATTCCCATATTCATCAAAATCACTACAAAGTGTTGAATATAAATTTGTAGATACACGAATATACATACTCATCTAAGGTGCTACAAAGACGTATGTGTGAGTCATCCCAGTTTGACTGTTTTCTGGACAGGAAACTCTGTGTGTGGGCACACACACACGTATATATTTTATATATATAAAAAAAATCAGCAGTTGCATGTTGTGTGGGTTATTGACTTGCTCCACCATAAAAAATACTCTCATTACGTGGCATCAGTTTTTCATTGGATGAACCCAAGACTTTCAAAAACATTTGGAAATATTAAGGGGTGTGCAAAACACTACCAGAAATACATATGTCTGACAGTCTGTGTGCCCGGCCTGTGCCAGGGACAATGTCTGTCTCCTCCGGCTCTCCCGTGCCCCAGCTCTGCCTTTTTTAATTTTTCTTTTTTTTTTTTTTTGATCTGCAATGTCTATTTCAATGTATATTTTATTACATCACTACAGTACATCATTCCCACACTTCCCAGAGCTGAATTCTCTGTGTCATATATTTCTGATATTAATTTTTTTAATGATTCTTTGAAGTTGTTATCTCATAAACTAACTTAAGCCATCACTGACTCCATATTGTACACGTTACCTTAAGGATTTTAGCAGTATGCATATACGCTTTTTAACTGATTTTTGCTTTATAGCTAAAAAAATTAAACATTTCTTGATGCCCTCTGTAATAGAGATGGAACTCTGCCGAAGTTGCTGAAAGCTGAACGTATAATGGAAAGCAGACACACGCATTAAGATCCCAACGCTGCAACTGTTACTCATGCAAATTAAGTCCTTGAAGTCCCTGGGACTATTCATATATTGGCAGGAGCTATTTCTGCAAGTCAGACTTGCAATATCAAGACCTATTTGAGCATGCACCGTTTTATTATGCAAACATGTGTAAGCAAAGCTATCAACCAAAAAACCCCAGTCTGAAAGATAAAATGCGAGTAAGAAGTGAAATTTAATTAACTAGTATCCAGAGAAGAGGTTTGAGATGGAAAATTCTGCCGAGTACTCTGGGTAAGGGTAGGAATGAATAATTGTTAAAATAATAATTTGTTGAATTTCAGCAGTGAAACTAGAGCTCCCACACGTCTTTTTTAATTCACACACAATCCTTTCATAATGAGGAACTACCACCAATTCGGTTTTTTTGTTTTTTTGTTTTTTTTTTTTTCCACAATAAAGGTTTTCCTAATTTTAAAGACTTTGTTCTAAGCAAATTCAACCATTATATGGCTTGTTCTGCCTATTCAACTCCAGAAATCCATCCATAATCAAAGGACCATTCCCCAAGATGCCTGGTTCCTAAAGATCCTCGTCCTACAGCCTCTTCATCAGCCTCCTCTTCATCCAGCACCACATCCTGGTAGTAACTAAGACTAACGGCACAGGGGGGTGTATCAACAGCAAAACGGGATCAACAGGAACCCACACATCAAGGGAGGTGACAACCGCTCTTCACTCAGCCCACATCTAGAACAACACAGCCAGTTTTGGGTTGCCTGGCACAATAAAAACTTGGAAAAACCCGAGTCCAGGGAAAAGTCACCAAGAGGGTTGTGGGGTTGGAGCACATGACCTGCATGAGGAGAACCTGAGGGCTCCTGATCTTGGAGAAGAGATGGCTTAAGGGAGAGGTTATTGAGAAGATGGAGCCAGACTCTTTATTGAGGAAGCCTGGAAGAAGAATGAGAAATAAATTCATTAACTGAAACAGCAGTGGTTCTGACTGGATATAGGGAAGAATTCTTCATTATGAAGATAATTAATTTCTGGAACACTTTGCACAAAATAGTTGTAGACTCTCCCACCTTCCAGGTTTCTAAGACTCTGTCAGACAAGGCCCTAAGCCACCTTGTCTGAATTTAATGTTGACCCAGCTTTGAGCAAGAGGTTGAACTAGATGACCACTCCAGTTCTCTTCCAACCTATGATCCCTGTCCTCCTGCACAGCTCCAGCTTCCTCCCATATTCCTTATTATCCCACAATACCCCCGGTTCCCTCATCCACCAAGGAAACCCCTTGGCATGTCCCCAGTCCGTATTTGTCCAGCTGGCCAGCCAGGCACAGCCAGCTCACCCCAAGACAGCCCGGCTGGTCTGGACCAGAGGGCTGGCCAACAGCCAGCCAGGCAGAAGAGCAAAGAAAGGGAAAAACCGGTTGATTTCCCCATCAGCTGGCCCACACGGAGGGGTTATTGGTGCTGATTTATCAATGGATTCAAAAGTTACCTGAAGGGAGAGAGAAGGCAGGCGAATGGACTGTTCAATCGCTTCGGGCTAGCTTTCTTTGGAACACAGGCTAATGAAGAAAGACTACACAACAAATTTCCCCCCAAATGAATTAGCACCAAGAAACCAGGCTACACAAAGACAAAAATATACATTTTTAAGAAGTCAATATGATATGCACAGCATTTGTTACGCGTGGAAGCATCATCACGTCTTCCCTGCCCTGAACTACATCCGTCAAAACCCCGTTAGCGCAGGGTGTCAGGAGCGGGGCGCGTTCCGGAGCCGCACACCGCACGGAGACCTGGCACAGGGCTTAAATACTAGGGTTGTACCTGCAGCAAGGACGGGGAAATGAGCAACGTGCTCCTAAAACAACAATCTCACCCACACTGGAAAGGCTGCCCTCCTTACACTTCATAAGCACTCACACACACCACAGGAGTGACCCGCTGGCCTAGGAAAAGCTTGGTACCGTTGTTTAGAGATAGTATTTTTTTGTTTTCTGCTACTCAGAGAAAATGCCAAGTAGAAACTTCCCAGCAAAGGGCTGGAAGCTGCTAGTTTTCATACGTTTCTATACTGAAGTATTAGTATTTTTTTCTTCATTGCTACACCTCCTCCCGAGTTTCATCCACTCCCATTTATAAAAAGCATTCTGGAATTCTCTCTGCCATCAAAGGAAAATAATGCTGATCTCTAAATAGGAAAGTCCTGAGATATTCTTCTAGTCTGCATAATTATTTTTTCAGCTTTAATAGAGAAAGGTTTCTCTTCCCTTTGCAAGATTCCCTAGACTGATGATGACATGGGAAAAGAAATATAATTTCTAGTTTAAGAAACGTGTATATACATTTATATATTTTATAATACTATATACGCTATATTCTATCACAGAACACAAATATTCTCAATATATTATTCATCTTTCTAACCAAGTCACTGGACAGTGGCTTCATCTACAGGTATTTTTATTTAGGTCCCAGCATTCTGGATTCTGGTCTTAATTGGACCACCTGATCATTGCAATAGGAAGTCGTAATGTACACACTTAGATACGCACTGAAATTCAGAACAGTAGAGGAGAGGCTGAGGGAGCTGGGGGTGTTCACTTTGGAGAAGAGGAGGCTGAGGGGCGACCTTATCGCGCTCTCTAACTACCTGAAGGGGGGGGTGTAGAGAAGCGGGGGTCCGTCTCGTCTCCCAAGTCACAGGAGATAGGACAAGGGGAAACAGCCTCAAGTTGTGCCAGGGGAGGTTTAGATTGGATATTAGGAAACATTTCTTCATGGAAAAGGTTATCCAGCATTGGAATGGGCTGCCCAGGGAAGTCGTTGAGGCACCATCCCTGGAGGTGTTCAAAAGACGGGTTGACATGGTCCTCAGGAATATGGTTTAGTGATTTTTTATTGCTTATTTCTTTTTGTTTTGACAGAGCTAGGTTGATGGTTGGACTAGATGATCCTTAAGGTCCCTTCCAACCTAGACGATTCTACGAAAACCCAAAGAGAAAACTAAGATTAAACAAAAAAAAGTATCTTCTTTCTATCCACAGACTTCTATCACCTGTCTTTTGTAAAAAAAGGTTGAACTTGTTTCTGACTTTTAGGTGATGATCTTAATGTGTTTAATGTGTTTTAAGTTTGATAACATGGTCATCTTGTAGTTTTTCACCAAAATTCTGCATTTACAGCAGGAAGGAGCCACACACTGAAAAGTAAAACATGAAGAAATGTGTAATTTGAGAAAAGTTGCTTGCTTTTAAATAATACATTTGTTAAATTTAGACATTTTTGATAACAAATATATGCTTCAAGTCTTTAACGTTACTTCAGCAATGTAATTCTGAACTTTTCCTAGAGCTATGATAAAAACATCATCAAGGATAACAACAAAAATGGAGCTGGAGCAGAGCAGTGCTCCAAGCTATAATATTAACCGATCTCTCCACTTGAATTTGAGTTTCTATATTTTTTTAAAGATGTAACTAAGGCCAGGTTGTTCATTCAGGTGCTCTTGCCAGATCTCTGCTACACCAGAGCTGCACAAGACCATCAGGAACCAATGACTGGTTGCAGGAACACTTCAATGGCTTGTGGCAGGAACCAGCTTCAACACATCACATCCTTGGAGGCATCAAATGCTACTAAAGCAGTCGTTCGAGTGACACTATCCCATATGAAAAAGATGAAGGATCACAGATTACCACCCCCAAAGTAAGCACATTTCCAATCTGCCAAGCACATAGAGAACAATACAACAAAGCCCACCTGCATATTAATTCTTAATTACATGTTTGTAAGCTTTAATAGCAAACCATGCTTCAATCAGCATTTCATAAAGATCTGCAGCATATGAGACCACGTGCAAAGGAAGGCTAAGTGTTAGAATATTTTTGTTACAAATAAACTACATTCTATTTAAAAGTTTCAGATATTGCAATAGAGTTTCTAGAAAGTTAGAACTTGTATGTAAGTTCCAAAAACCTTGAGGGGAAAAACGTTCAGCGATATTATTCTGATATTGGCATATGTGTCACTAGCACAAGATTGTTTTTCACAAACATAAAAGCACCTAAACCTTGTCATTGAAAACTTTCAGGTCCCAAGAAGTGAAAATTCTGAAGAGTGCTATCATCTGCCTAGCTATCTGAAAGGTACTGCCTCTGCTGCACTTTAAAAGTTTAATTATATTTTATTGATCAAACAAGCTGAAATAAATCGTAAGAAGAGTACTGCCCTATTTGAGAAGCAGAAGAGAAATACTATCTTTGCAGATAGGTTTTCAAAGAATCAAAAAGTTACTTTAATAATTTATACTTTAAGAGGATTGACAGGATTGAGATCAAAGATAAAAAAAATTATTTGTAAAACATTAGGTCTGACTCTGATTATTGATGTGATAAATTATTGAGTGCCTGTACAAAATCTCTTTATGTTTACACTTAAAACAGAAAAACCTTGAAGAACTGGTTTTAAACAGTTAAACAGCATGTATTTAGGGCTTGAATTTGTCTTGTCCTTCAGCAGAAACACTGGGAGTCCACATTGTTAGTCTCTATTTGCCCTAATCATAGGTCGGCCAGAACAGCAGAAGCCCTCTCTGCTGGCAGCTTAAGATCAGGAGCAACTTTGTAAACTTTAAGTTCTGTGATGCAATATCAGCCCCAGATGCAAGCGCCTTGGATGGTGCTTACACAGTAGGCTCAAGCCGCTTCCTCTTTCACCTCAACAGAACCACTACGGTCGGTCCCAGTCCCTCTGCAACCTTTCCCATCAGGAAAACCCAGGCACTGGAAAAACCACCACCTGATTTTCTGCAGCCTTCCAAACTATGCAATTCTTTACCAAATTCCACTCCTCCCCTTCAATAGCACAAGGGAAACTGATTATTTTATAGTTCTGCTGCAGGTGTCAGCAGTGAAACATTTAAAACACCTTAACCTCTGTAAAATCAAGTACAACATAATCAGGTAAGTAGTTCCCGCTCAAGACTTACACCGTACAGGAACTTCTGGAGACTAACGGCTGAAAAACTGGGGGGAAAAGGAAGAGCAGTTTCCCTTCAAAACTAGACAAGCACCATTTCTACATCCCAAGACACTCCATGGGTTGTCCCTACAGAGAGCAGGTCACGAAATCCAGAGAAAGCAATAGGTGCTTTGTCTAATACTATTACATTAATCATTCTAAACTGAGCAACAGCGTTTAACTCTCAGGCTGACTAAACACAAAGGGGAAACAACTCTAATGCACTAAGGGCCTTGGCATCCTGAGGAGCCAGAAATGGCAATTATTGAACTTACTTGTCCCAACCTCATGGCGGGGGGAGCTTAAGAAGGGGGTACATCTCCCGTAGAGCAGTGGCCTCAGCCTGCAGAGTACTCCATCAATACAGCATTCATATCGCTGTCAAAGGGAAAACCCAATCTTGAGAGAGAGAATGAGGGACAGAACACGACAAAGGAAAATATTGTGGAGATTGTTTGGGTACAAAAATACCCTGCGGGTATTGTTGGGGGGGTGGGCTACCACAGCCCCAGACAGACTTTAAGTATTAAAAACTGAAGAAAAAGCTTGGTAAACAGAGTGATAGTGCAAACTATGAATCACTAGCTCTGTTGATTAGGATTAGAGATTCCTAGGGGTATGAGATAACCTAGTGATCCCAGGCAAAAGAAACAGTATGATCATTTTAGCTGTAATTTTCAGACTGAAAGGTTTTCAGTCCTTTAAATAAAAGCTTCACTTTAAGTCTCACTAACTAAATGCATAAATAATTTCATAAAATGCTGACTTGCTGTACCATTCAGCCTGCCTGGTGCTGGGAGACAGGATGAAGAAAGGAGAAGCCTAAACCCTGCAGTTGGTACCTTCACCCATCCCAAGGCAGGTGCCCCCAAGGAGCCCCCCAGCCTGGAGGGCCTTTCGGGGTGCCAGGGGCTGGGGAGTCTCCTGCCAAATCACAGAGAACTGGTGCCAAGCGCTCTGGAATTTGGTAACCAATTCCCTCTGGCAGGAACCAACCAGCACCCCTCTGCGAGGGGCAGATGGCCAAGACGTATTGCAGATAATCCCACAGCTCCAAACCAGCTCTGAGCTGGAACGGGAAAGACTTCGTAAACCAGTATCTGATATTGCTTAATGCTACACTTCCAGTTCACCTTCAGATGTAAAAAACCCACTTCGTTAAAGAGAATGACCTTTTATCACGATGTAATTGTTATTTACAAGATAACAGAAGATCCTACATTAATTCCTTCGGTAAGCCTGTTTGTAAAAGAACATTCCTCCTCTCATAGGATGGAAATTCTCTCATGAGCCGGCTTCTGGGCAAAAGTCTTCTTGAGAACTCAAGACTCACTGCATGTAGTGTTTGTTCTATACTTCTGCAGAATTACCCACCTTGAGATGATTCCCCAGGAAGCATTTTGTGAAATTGAGAAATTGGTGAAACATCAGTTACTTTAAAAAAATAAATTAATAAATCCAAAACTTACAGATTAAAAATTCTCAAAATACATAGCCATTTTCAGTACAGGACACAGCAGAAGAACAGATAACCAGCCATACAGCTGTAACGTAACATAAAGGAATAAAAATTCTGAATAAATGTTTCACAAATTGTAATGCTCTTCTCCTCCTGCTCCCTTCATAGCAAAAGCCAACCTCATTATTTTAGCAAAGATTCAACTAAGATTCATAAGCTCCGTGTGAATGCACCGGTACAAAAACACAGCTTGTTTTAGGTACTACACTGAATTTAACTTATTTCATACAAAGTGTACTGTAATAAATATCTATATTTCTATAATTGTATAAAAAGCTAAGAAAAGCCATACTGCGTAATACATCCTTTCTCTAACAGCAGTAGTGGCAGACGCTGCTAGAAGACTATTTAAAAAGCAAAAAAGCATGCAGTGATAGCATACAGCCTAGGACCACCCTAGATTAGAGGATCTTATCTGTGTCTCTCTCAGATCAGGATGAAATATTTTTCCCATTAATTTTTCAAGTATTTTTTTGAACCTGTAACATCCTAAAAGAAAGAGTTCTACAACTTAACTACTCGCTTAGCAAAAAAAAAAAAAAAAAAGCAGCGCCCTTTTTGCTTGTTTTGAACTTCTACTTTCTAATTTGATCTGGTATCCCTAAAGGGAAACCCCCAAAAATAGCTCCATTTTAGGGGATCATATTGGTATAATTATTTTAACACAGGAGAGACAGAGAAATAGTTGTATCCATGTAAAATCTATGTGTAACCCAGGCCAAAATGTCTGATCCCATTTTTTGTGCTGATTCAAAGCTCTTATGCAAGTGGGTGGGATTTGGGGCAGGACAAAAGAATTCATCAAGTAGAAAAATAATTTCTCAAGAATCCTACTTAACCCTACTCATATGATTAGTGCTTTTTTTATGAAAGTCATGTAAGATGACCAAAAAAACCTCACTTCTCTAAGAATTCTCAGCCAGGTGGGTAAGTCTGGGAACCCACACATAATTCATACTTTTTGGCAAAAAGAAAGAACTAATTTGCGAAGAGGTCTGACTGAAAAAAATATATAACCAGACAATCCAGTTTCCAAAATTCTGTCTCTAAGCTAGGTAATTAAACAGCTGAAAGGTAGCTATTAATCATCCTTAAATAGTGTTTTTATTATCCTTAGTGGTTTGTCTCTAACAGAGCCGAGCCAGTCACCAACCAACATTATCCACAGGTATGTGGAGGCTTGGAAAATGGAAGGAGTTGCCACAAACCATGGAAGCACAAACATGTAAAGCAGCACATCTAGGAGAACAAAAAATTCCTGTATTCAGACGGCAGGGAAGCCTTACAGCTTGATCAGAGGGGACAGAAAGAATGTAAACTCCGAAGGAACAGAAGCTACTACTATTAATCTTTTCCCTATTTTTTTTCTGCAACTAAACTGTATTTACCTGATTTCTTTTAGAAGAAATCAAAATCTCAATGTGCTAAGGAAACAGGTTATCCTTAATTGTGATGTTTAATTCCTTCTCTTTTACTAATTCCTCCTTACTTTTGTGCAATTTCAGGTGTACATCCTAAAAGAAGGGAGGATGCTGAAGTTATTTAGAGAGAGGCACTGAAGGTCAAAGAATTTTTGAGCGCTACATCCAGCTCCTACCCCCTAACCCTAGTAACCTGCAGCCACCGAACAGTGAGAAAATGTAAGAGACAGAGGAGACGAGAACTGAAATAGGTGCAGGTCTCAACAAGTCAAATGAAAATATACTGATTACAGTTAGATGGGGTTTTTTTTTTCATCTTACTTTTCTCAAAACATAAATAAAATACAACATAATAAGCATGTCCAAAGATATTCAGGAACGTTCAAGAATAAACACAGAGTGACTGCAGAGAACTGGAAAATATGGTCACTATTTTCATGAATAATAGTATATGCCTCAAATCAAAAGAATTTGTTAGAGGGACCACATGAGAAATAACAAATATGGCAATGACACCAGTAAGAGTCCTTAAGGAAACAACAGAGAGGTTGTTACTGGGAATTTATCCTCTACCTGGTTTCACATAGGCTACAGGAATGTGCTTCTTGGCCTAAGCCCAAGATCAAAAGATCCTAAACTACTATATATGAGCAATATCTGATTATGTCAGCATGTCAGGTGAGGCAGAGATGGAGAAGAACCCTTCTGAGAACGTCAGAGATGACAAACACATGGAGGCAGAGATGTAACATCCCGTAACACAGCCCTGGCACTGACAGAGGATGCTCTCAATCACATCCATGCCAGGATTAAAAGCAACACCACATATAAGGATTTGCCTATGTGCTTCTGTTCTTTTAAAGCAACTTCTGTAAACAATGTAGGCATTTTGGCAATTTTTTTTCCCCCTGCGGAAACCATCTCTCCAACACTATGAAAATCTTCCTGGTGACATGTCTGAAGAGGTATCACAGTTGTCACTACGAGCCCGATGCCAGGCAGATAAGACGAGGCCTCCTGATGAGCCTAAGGAGGCAGGATGGATGTGTCAGCAGGAAAGGATACACACAAAGAACGTAGGGAATTACAAAGGATACGAGAAGGGTAGGCTGAAAAGCATAACCTGAATTTCAAAGCATCAGCACCTTTATCTGTATAGGTCCAGAATTAGAGGAAAAGTTTTCAAGATCAGGACATTGTGCCACATCCATTAATACCAGATCCGTGCATCACCAGATCATCCACGGCTACAAAGTTTATCCAGATCAGATATGGTCATTTTATCTTTGTCAAAATAGCTGCATGTTTATGACAGTTGTTATTAAGGTCGCACTTCTATATTATTGTGCAAGAACAGATGGTGGTACCTCGTTGGGCACAACATCCAGTGTTGCAGCTACTTTCCTGAAAACAAATACCCTTTTGTTACCAGTAGAATGTCTTTGTACCAGCTCAACACTTCGCAGCATTTGACTGTGACTTATTTAACACTAGACACTGCAAATCTGGTTAAACCACAGACTAATACTCTCCATGTGATAAGCATGGAAGTGTCAAACTGCCAGTGAGCTGCAGCAGAACCTGGATGGTGGAAGCAGTAGACTCAGAACATGGAGGCAACAAATGCACTTCAAACTCATGGGAGAAGGAAAGACTAAAGTGAAGTTTATGAGTTTTTTCAGTAATTTAAAGAAATAAAAACATCACTACCTTAGTATGAGCAGCAGGATTGCCAAATAAACATAATGAACAATCATTTCAATATATTTTAGAAAATATTACCTTTTACTTTTTCCCCCTTAAATGATCCTTGAAGATGCTGCTCACTGATCAATGACTTCCTCCTCCACAAAGATGTTCCAACATGTGTTGAGAGTTGGGGACATTAGTACCACCTCTAGAGCATGGAGTTTGCCTATAGGGATAACGTAAGTCAGCTTTATTGCAATGTTGAATGGTTCTCTAAGGTTTTCTTTTTATTGTTCTTATTTTACACCCAGCATTTATCACCAGAAATCTCTTTATGAGATGGACTTTATAAATTAATCTGGTAGAGAATGATGGTCTCAATTTTACTCTCCTTTGCAGAGACCAAGAACTTTAAGCCATTCGGTTCCCAGGTACAAGCTTATTCTGAGGCTGGGCAATGTATTCTGGTCAGCCCTGAAGGCCACAACTGCCTGCCAGAAATAGCCAGACCTTGTAAAGAAGGCTCTTCCACTACTTTCGTAAAACAGAAAAGCAAGGTATTGTGGCAAAAACAAAACCTGAATTCTCCAAATATTCCTGGGAGCAAATAGTATGGTCATGCTCCCAGTCCAGTTGGAGCAAAACCTTTGAAAATGATGCCTGAAAAAACAGGTTCATTTTCTTCACAAATAACCATAGTTTGAACATATCTGCATTTATTTTGAGAAATCACTGCTTGATGAAATAACATCAGTTCTGGCACTTAAAGGTGATACCGCTGAAAGCATAACTCAGATTCTGTAGTGTTGTAGAACCAATAAGATTAATAAAAAGAAAACCTTAGAAATACACAAAAAATACTGAAGGGAAGCTGCCCTACCTTTCAGAGAAAGGCAGACTCCAAGCTCTCGGGTGGTACTGAAGTGACCCTTCCAACACATGTTGGGACATCTTGTAAAACAGGAAGTCTAATCATGGACCTATTAAAGAAAGAACAACAATAGGGTTTAACATTCTGCTGAAACATGTGCTGGCTGTGTTTATTTGGCAACACTGCTGCTGATACTAAGGTGGGAATGTAGTCCCACCTTTTTGGAAAAGGAAATAATAAATGTAAATAACATATAATTGTTTTATAATGCTGCAACCTTAGCAATGAATTAAGTTGGATTATAAAACCAGATTGTCTAGTGAACATGTACAATAGACTCCAACCTCAACATAAGAAACTAAATTATCACAACTATGGACGTTGATAAGAAGATTGGGAGCAGTGCACACCTTCTAATCTAAATAAAATTGCTAGTAAATTGTTCTATACTAGCAAATTGTTTTATATTAACGGAATAACCCCTAACCCTGCACTGGTACAGAACTATTCCAAATGTCAGAATGCAGATCCATCTCGCCACATCTCTGCAGGTGATGTACTGATGTTTATAGGAACTAGAGAAAGTGAATATATTAGATATGCACAGTAACTTGCAATTCGGATTATACAATACCTAACACGACTTTTTTTTCCCTGCGAAAAAGCAACTGGAGTCACAGAAAACAGCACTCCAGGTACAGGTCAGGTGAGCCAAGCATGTCATTAGGACAATGCATGACTTCAAAACACTGTGCTTCAGAACAAGGATGTGTTAGAACTATCTCCAAACACAACCAAGACCTATGTCCGTGGGTATTTAAGGAGGTCATCCCAAAAGAAAGATGCTGGTGGAAAAACTGATATTAAAAGGAGCATTTCGGTTTGAAGACAAACCAACTCATGGATAAAAAGTTAAAAGTCAACAACGAGAACAACTAAATCACATCAACAAAAAGAGCAGTGAAAACAAAAATTTATGTTCACAGGCAACCTGATAGCTCAGAGTTTCAGAACCCACAAGAGCTGTAAGCTAAGCAGCTATAAAAACCATCTAAAGTAAACCAACCCGAGAAATAGGTACACTTTTATGTCAGAACTGCTCTGGATATGAAAGAGCAATCATCAGTGGTAGAGTTTCATCTCATTCAAACAAACACAACTGTTGACAAACAGATGAAACGGGGATGACAGAATGACTCTCTTAAACTAGTAACAAATGCTTTAAATAGAGGCTCTGAAATCTACTGGCCTGGTTCCATGAGGGATACCCCAATCACTAGCAAGACAGTTTAGCAATATAAAATATCCTCTGGAGTATTCAAATCATTAATTTAAAACATCTACAGATGCATACAACTGGGCTGCCACTGTGATGCCACATAGCAGACTCAATACAATCCAGAACACAGAAAACACAGAGAAACTATTTCCTTACGTTTTGACATGCATTTTTATAGCAGACACGCAAATCAAGGGTGACTGAACAAAGAAAGAATCAAGGCACAACAACGATCAATATTTCATCAGACAGAATTAAAGAATATATTACATGTAAAATAACAAAAAGGTAAATCTATGAATTATGTTAAGCCCAACCCTACACTGACAGAGACAGTGGCTACGTTCTACCAAGCCACACTTCTCTGAGGCTGTCTAAAGGAAGACTGTAGGCCTTTTACCTACTGGACGGGGAGAATTTGGATTTATCAGCACATTTTCGAGCTTCATAATAATTGGCCTGCACCATGATGTGTATTCTAGCCTAGAAAAAAACCAAAACAACAAACCACCACAAAACAAAACAAGAAAACCAAAAAACACCTATCTGGATGAAGCAAGAGAATCCAGTACTAATTCCGTGAGAGGAAATGCTGCAGGTGTAGGCTGTGTTGTCAATGTAATAGACTTTTTCCAAAGGAAACGTGTAACAATGCTAGATAACAGACATAAATACAGTATTTCATAAAATCATGCTATAGAAAAATTGATTTCCTAATGCAGATGTAAAAATAATCCTGAACAAACTTGAAATAAAAATATAATCGATGATTCGCCAATACATTTTTATCATGCATATTTCAGTAAAAATAATTTGAAAACACAAGATGGACATTTGAAATGTATTCAATGTGGCCAAACCAGTCCCACATTTCTTAGAATGTCACATTTATAATTATTCTATTCAGCCAGTGCTCTGTAACAATAAAAACTGAAGTAGAAAAATTGGGTGAAGAACACTGAAAGTGAAGAGAAAGAGAGAAAGAAACAATCTGGGACAGAGAATACATTATGCCAAACTTGTGTGTCATTATTATTGCATTAAGACAGTTAATTTACAGTTAAGTTTCTCCACAAGCTGTGACATTTTAGGGATAGACAAGTAAAAGCAAAATGGCATCATCTGGTAGTAGAAGAAATCAGAATTAAAACAAAAGCTGTGGGAATTAACAAGCTGCTGCAGATTCTAAGCTTGTGAGGATACCCTGCTCTGGTGACCATAAAATATAAAGAAAAGTTTTTTAGAAGTGCTAATGGAGGTTCTACAGACCACCAACTCTCAGTCCAAAGAGCTCCCAGGAAAGCACACAACATATCTGTGCCCTTTTTCCATGGATTTAGCTATCAGGCAATATAAAAATCGTCACCTTTTATCCCATCCTTCACTATGTCCTGCTACCTTTGACTAATATTAAATAGAAAATGCAGTGCAGCCGAATTCGTATCTGCTCTTGGAAACAATGCTGTAATAAAGTCATTCCAAAGCCAAAGAGTTTCTATTTTCACAAGCCAGAGAAAACTGCCACGCTTAAAACAACCTGCAAAGCCATATTGGTTCATTCATTCAGGTGTTGCCCCCTTTGGTAAACAGTGGAAACTCAGGATGTCAAAAACCAGCATCTAAAACCTACCTAATTCTGCATTCTTACCCATCAAGGAGTAGCTTATGAATGAATAAAAGCATAGCAGTTACAAACTATTAAAGTTATTTTTCTTGTTTCTTTCCCATAAAGCCTCGTGGAAAAGCTAGGCTTTTTCAGCATTATTTATCTGTAGGGGTCGAATCGGCTTCTCTTGCCCCTTAATGAAATACAACCCATTATAGTGACAAAGTTAAAGACTTGGAAAGTTGTAAGGGTTTGTTTGCACGTCAGCAAGCACATGCCTGAAGAACATCAACCTCTGCCTCTCCGCTCCCCCAGAAGAGAAACAAAAGCCTTACAGCTCTGCCTGTGCGCCTCATTGTGCTGTCACGCAGGAGGAGCAGGACTTAAAGTTTTATGATCCTGAATGGAACAGCAAAAGAACGACGTTATCTGCAGAGAAATACCCACCCGTGATTTTGCACCAAAGGAGAATCTGAACCAGTCCCAGCCCTGCCTTCCTACAGAACAAACGGCACCGGTTACAGCCGAAGCTGAGATACAAAATTGGATAAGGAAGCGTGTGGGAAGCGGATGAATATCTTTGCATGAATTACCTCCCAGTTACTCCCTCCATTTAAAAGGATCAATAATAATATTAGTCATTTAGATTTAAAATAAACTTTGGATTATATCACTGCCAAGTTACAGTAGAGATAAGAAGGTACAATATATTAAGAAACCTCTTTCATTATAACTTTGAGGCATTTGGCTGGTGGTTGCTGCCAGAGACTGCGCAGCATCTGCTCTCACTTTAGCAGTTTATATTCCGACTCTGGTGAATGGAAGCACAAGCTCTGAAACAGCCTTTGGGGAACACTACCGAGCGGCTCGACAGAGCTCTTGCTCAGAAAAGAGAAGAGGAGATTAATATTACAGAAAACTTGAAAGATCTGGCTTCTGAGAAAGGCGAGAAGAGCAGTTTCCTAACGCTGTACACAGCACAAAGCTCTCTCCTACCGAAACGTTGTAAACGTGCCCCGAACCTAAAGCGAACATCGAACAGGAATAGATTTAAAGGTAGAAAATTAGGTCTGTTTAAGTCATATTCAGGTAAAAGTAAGAAGAGACCATGTGTTTTATCCTGTTTGTCAACGGGCTTGATGAAACCAGAAGGAGGAGGACTCACATGGGACACTCTCAATTCCCGAAGCGCTGGCGAAGGCCGCAGCTGCTCTGCGGGGCCCTGGTGTGTCCCGGCACAGCCACACATGGCAAGCCTGAGCTTTGTCGTGAACTTACAATGTCGTTATTTTAAGTGCCCAGTAGCACAAACTACTAAATGTGTGTGTGGTCCTGTGCAAACAACAGATCTGGCCACACACAGTGAAAACCAAGCTTCTAAAACTTCAAAATCAGCTGAAGGAATTCTCTCCTCAAGAGCCATAGATCCCAGATAGTAGCCACCAGTGAACCCCACAGCCACTTTCAAAACTATAAAAGGCTTCATGTAAAGCCAAAATAAAGCTCTAAAAGTGGCTGCAGGAGATCACTAGGAGTGGCCGCTCTTCTGGATTCACTGCTTTTGAGAAGTAAATCCCTGCAGCTGCTTTTAAAAGCTTTGAAAGTTTCATTTCAATTATCAAAGCCAATAAAGCTTCAAAAACAGCCATAGGGATTTGTTCCTCCGAGGAGCAAACCCCACAAGGCAGCGATGAATAGTGTGATGGGTTCTGTGGCTCCTCAAGTATGTACAGATTCCTGTAAGTCCTGCACTTGTAATTACAGCTTCATGTTGTGCAGCAATTGCTACACCCAGGCAGTTCATTAAGGCTTGTACGGCAAATTCATTACCCATTTCCCATTCCTCTGAACGGCTCTACGGCTGTTTCCTCTTTGTTCTCTGACACCTGCGTGAGCTGTAAGGTGAGCATCCCTCACAGCAGCTCCTCAAACACACTTCCCGGGAGCCTGGCTGGGTTCCTAGCTCAGGCGGTGGGGAGCCACGGCACAGAGTCTGCGCGTCCCTCACTGCATCACACACGCCGACACCACATCATGGCAACAGGGCAACTACAGCACCCAAAACAACTCATTTCTTGGAAGGAGAACTTAAAGGGCCACTAATTAAAAGAGTGAAGCTTGACAATAAGTCAATGAAGAACTTTGCCTGCAACTGCAATATAAAAAGGCTTCCATTAATTCAATGAACACAAACACAAATAACATTTCAGAAGTAACCACGTGACTTAAAAACCCAACTGTACTGATCCGTAACAAGATGTTGGGCTTATCTTCAAAATTACGAGAACTAGATCCCTAAAAATTTTATAAATTTAGCTTGTGATGTAAAGCATAGTTCCAAAAGAAATACATGATTTAAACAATTTGAGATTAGTATCTTAAGATGCTGATGGCTCTGAAAATATTACCAAAACTATTTTTAAAAAGATCCATTCAGATACTAGAACATATATAGTATATTAATGAAGCGTGTCATATAAAATACATTCAGAGAGTATTTACTAACCTTAAAACATCATTAATTTTGAAAAGTTATTTTTTCTGCTAAAGTTTTTAATCCTATTGTCAAATGGCAGACTAAGTAAATGCACCTTATTTTTTTTTTTTGCCAGGATAAATAAGTGCACCTTTTGGAAAAAATGCTCTAAGAAAATCGTATGAACTTAAATAGATGCAGGTGTTAAGAACCGAATAACTGGTTTGTAGGCGGAAAGAAAATCTTGACAGATAACTTCAACATTCTGTTAAATGTTATTCACAGGTGTCCTCTGTGACCTGTACTACTTACTTTACCTCTCTCTTTCAGTCTTCTCATGTGTAAAACATGAAGGAGGATTGTGAGAAATAATTAATGTTTGCAAAGAGCTTTGAGATCCTTGGACATAAAAAACATGGGGAAAACATGAAGTATAAAAGTACCAGTATACTATTTTTTTCCAACTTGAGATAACTAAATTACTTTTATCACAAAAACCTTGAAAGTTTTCTAATACAAGATTATATAATAAAATTCTTAAAAAACAACATCTTAAGTGCTAAGCACACTCTGTTCCTCAGAATGGCAGATCTCCAAAGGAAACACTCTCAAAGGCAAGGACACGTTTCTCACCCGTTTCAAGTATGCGTTTATGCAGAGGTATAGCAGCAAGGAAGGGCTCGTCTTTACAGGACTGGATCTGGGTTCCAACCATGTCAGAGTTGGCAGCCATGATTCGGGCACTTTCTTCATTAAGATTAACGCCAGCCATAGAGGCAACATCATTGATGTCATCATCATCTCTATAATGAAAAAAAACCAACACATAAAAATAATTCTGCATGTGATACATTCATTTTGTATGTTATCTGCTTCCCCAAAAGCAATCCTCATGCAACAAGCCCGGTGGCTGGGCCAACCTGAGGCACAACCACAAGGGTCTCTGTTTTCCTAGAATGTATTCTAGATTCAGAACTAACTAAATACTTCTCTGATTGCATTCAGAAAACTTCAGCAGAGGGACAATTTGTCTGTAACAGAAGGTGTGACAAAGGTGTCGGCGATAGCATTGAAACCAGGATGGTCAGGAAACTAAAAGCAACGACCACCAGCAAAGCCAGCACACTTGGCTATTCCCTTCATGCTGAAAACTAGGAGGATGGTGTCACAAAATTGATCTCCTGCCTTGGTGGTTTGCATGCTGAGTCAATTTCCATTTTTACATTTCACATGGTACGTATGTGATACTCATTGGAGAGTCTCAAGAGCCACCATGAAGAAACTGGGCTCCTACGCATTCAGTGCAGAGATGATGGAACTACTCTTGCCCTTGTCCAATCATAGTGAAACTGCCCCAAATATCACAGCTGACAAACATACTCAGCCATGTAACAACCAACAGTGACTTAAACATTCAGTAATGAGTTCAAAAGATTCTAACTACAAATTAAAAACAGCAACTAAAACTGAAAAAGGGGAAAACCCCAAGATTTTGGGGAGTTAAAAACCTCAGTGCTTGAAATAACATGAGCATTCCAAGGTAATCTACCCAGAACTCAAGGTCCACATCCAGCAGGGATTTTAAACCATAGCAAAACCAAATTGATGTAAAGCTAGTTATGGTAACACAAACTCAGAACTATGCAAGGCAGTGGAAACTACTGGAAAACAGACTTGAGCCCAGAATTCCAAAATAAAGCTAAAACCGACCAAACTACAAACCATTAACCAGGTTGTGCAGTCAAAAAAAATAAAATCCTATATTGATTCCTGGTGGATCCTGACATCTCTGCAGATGCAAAGGCAGCACTGCTGCCCCGAGGGGGTCCGACTTCAACACTGGACTTCAAGAACACGATTTTTAAGAGAAGTTTATATTTGTCTCTGCTTTTACTTAATAGCTAAAGAAAGTACAATCAATCTTACACCTTCCTTCTGCTTAGCATTTTAGCTACTGTAGTTTTTATTTAGAGGACAGATCTGTGATCACATTATAAATAAACAAATATTGCCTGCACTGAAAACAAATAATTAATTTGGGCACAAGCCAGGATTCCAATGAAATTATCAAACTTGGTGCAATAGCACTTACAAAGAGCATCACTGTAACTCCTGGACAGAAGCACTTCCTTCCATCTTCCACTGGCAGACTACTATCTGTGAGTACACCTATTATTATTTTTTTTAATGTTACATGGAAG
The DNA here is from genome assembly GCA_013399435.1 of Arenaria interpres. NCBI lineage: Eukaryota > Metazoa > Chordata > Aves > Charadriiformes > Scolopacidae > Arenaria > Arenaria interpres. The sequence continues at coordinate 270,211 of VXAK01014450.1, read as the reverse complement.
ATAGATACGAAATGTTTTAATCATAGTTAGGACTCCATTTTTTTTCAGTCTAATGAGAAAAACTTTCAATATTTCCTTTTTCACTTTGAGGAACTTCATCACGAGAAAGATCTTGGGTTTGGATATTGAAACACAAACGTCATGTATAAAGAGGGCTGGTATTCTCCCCAGACAAGTTCCTAGAAAAGTCAACTTTTAAGTCCAGATGAGTGAGTTTTCAGGAGTCATTCGATGGAACAAAGATGCCATCCAGTGGTTGCCTAGATTGATGATTACTGTCTGTCTTTCCCTTTTCATCCCACCACAGTATTTAATAATTTCATGTTTCTTGGCACATAATACTGTGCTCATGCTAATTATACTGTCTCAGTAATTATTTCTAGGTTTTTTTCCAGAATTAAATTCCAAGTCTTGTGGGACAAATCTAACATTCCAATGTGCATGCTACTTTTAAGACAGTATGGGTTCTCAAATTCTTTCTAACACAAGCTACATCTTAAAGTAGTTTAAGAGTTCGATTCTTCCTCCTGTGTTCAACCTCATGTAACACCCGTCCCTCTCCTCTTCATTCGAAACACTCATGCAACTACAAAAAAAACCCCCAACTGATTTGAAAATAAGAAAGAAAAACTGAAGTATTTGCACAGTTGTCCAAAACATGCTTCAAAGATTCTGTTTAAATAAGACAAGCCATTATAAAAATCTGGTAGCATTTTCTGTATGAACAAATCTTAACCGCGGGATTGCATATTGGTCTTCTTCCTCACACGCTCTGTAAGATTTGAGGCAATGACGTCCAAATCTGCAATTCTGAACTGCTCCCAAATAAGCTCTAAGGATATGTAAAGCAACTGAGACAGAATTACACTCCTGATCCCTCAGTCTCTCAAAAGTGAAATTCCATGTTGTTAGGGCAGAGTCCCTACATGTGTGCAAGACTCTGAGCAAGTCTCCAAACCCCGTGGATCATGAGATCAGAGATCAACGACAGTTTGTTGGATATAAAAGGTGACTTGAAGTTACAGTAACAGCCTCTACTATATTACATTTCATAATGGCGTAAATTCTATTTACTCAAATTTAATATAATGCATATTCTGACTTTCAAGCTTTAATTTGATCTTTCTCCCTAATCGTGCTTTGTCCTACAATTCACTCACAGTCTGTGTTGGATCTTCTCACTGACGAGCAAAAGGACGACAGAACGTACCACATTTGTGGCAAGCATTTTTATTTTGAAAAATATGGGAAAAAATACACTTTCACCCTATAGTTTGAAATATTTATTTGGAAAACCAAAGAAACTTAAAGCTTAAGGTTTTATGTCGTATACCATTTTGAGATGGAAACTCGGGAGTTATCCATTTAACACCTACTTTAGCTTTCTACCTCTCCTTAACAGAGAGGCTGCTTTGCACATCATTAGGTATAACACCATGCATTTTGAGGCATTTTGCCAGAACTATGCTATTATTTTATTTTTAAAAATAAAGTAACTGGCAACAGATTCTTTTGGCTAGGCAAAAGAGGTTTGAAACCAATTTATTTTTTTTTTATTCCTAGGTAGACTCTACTCTAAAATGTTGTCAGCCAGCAGCTTAAAATATAAAATACTAAGATAAGCTTCATAGAACTGATTCTGAAAAAATCCCCATCACACTGGCTGTATAAACCCTGACAGGTTCCATGGGGTTATATATAACTTTGTTTGAGAAAAAGAAAGGTCTCTGTGAAGAGGAAGGAGCACCTGGGCAGCTGGGACTCTATGGCCAACAGACTCTCATCACCCACGGTAATGGAATGGTTCTGGCCACTTCTTGCCCCATTCTACAGGCAATGCCACCGAGCCTCCCCCAGCACAGTTAGGAAGCAGTAGGGTATTACAGTGCTGAGAACATCTAGCTCCATCCTTGGAGATATGTAGAACCGGAGAAGTCCCTGACCGAACGAAACCTGCTCCGAAATCAGGAGATGGACTAGTTGACCACCCAAGGTCCCTTCCAACTGAAATTATCCTGACAATATCAGGGGGAACAAGCATTTCCACTTGTTCTTTACATTGGCCACAATCTCCACTACAGGTAATAATTACTTCAAGAGTCTTCTGTTTTCACTGCCATCACTGGTAGATGGTGTTAGTGGGAATGTTGGGTTCCCAAACTAGATGGTGACGGACACAGCAGTTGAAGCCAACTAGGCAGGCCCCAAGCAGACCACAGTGGGCCTTCTGCTTCGTCTCAACAACAAATTACAAAAAATGGAATTAAAATTTCCATCCTTAGACATTAACATAGCTGAGAAGTCAACTAAATGGAGTTGTCTGTAGTTCTCTCTGAAAAATCTAGCAACAATACATGTTAATACCAAAAAAGGTGACATAAAGTTCCATGAGTGCAACAGCTTTACATTGCAGAGGTCTTGGGTTGAGAGCTCTACGTCACAGAACAGCTACCATAATCTCCAGTGAACTCATGTAAGCCGTCTTACAGCTCATTAATAACTGCTGACATTAAAGGCTAAGCTGTAATTTGCAAAATTCCTAATTGCTACTTCTTTTATGTAATTCCTTCCTGTATTTCCCACAGTCCAGAACAGAAGAAATTGAAAATAACAGAGTTCACATTTCCATTTCTAGTGACCAACACTTTGCTCACAAGAGTGAAAAGCTCAAGTAAGTTATTTTAAAGAAAGCAGAATATAAAATAATGAAACAAATATGCAATAATAAAAGACTAAGGGCAAAATAAATTTATACATAACACAACTATTTTTCAAAATTCTTGCTTTGCTTTAGATGCCAGTTTGCCTTCTGGCTAAAAACACATTCTTCACACACGCTGGGAATGTTGAGGAAAACTAGTCAGCATTCAGAGGATTAATACAGATTTCCAGCTCTGTGCCTTCAGGCTCAATAGTCAGACATCTATTTGTCCTCAGGAAAGGTTAGGGGTTGAAATGCAAATATGCAAACAACCAAATTCTTTGTTAAGGTATCAAGAAAAAGCTTGATCTTTGCTGCTGTTTAATAAATCCTTGCGATTTTATGGACTTATTTAAATGCAGCTTTGTGTCTTACTATTTTGAAGGAGAAAACAATGCAAGGAAACAAACACATTCATTCTGACTAAAATTTGTTCTCTAGAGGAAAAATGACATACACCCTTGACAGCTTATTTACCAAACTCACTAAAGATTTATTGATTTATCAATCAGTGCCTTGAGCATTTGCTTCTCCCCAAGGGAAAATTAACAATTCCAGCTAACCTAATATATTCTATGTATAAACTAAGTGAATGCAAGAATCAATCCTGGCACAGTTTACAACATCCAGTTTAAAAAAACGCTGTCCCTTTTGGTGTATGTAAAATTGAAAGCTATACTAACGAAGAATAAATGCTCATGTTGCTTACAAACATAAAAAATACTTATTAAGACAGTACAATTGAACCCAACAGACATTTTAAATCATTTAAATACTCAGTGGGAGGCAAAAGCATTGGAAAATAAAAAATTGAATGATTTTGCTTCTAGATTAATACTAAGTACTACCACTATTAGTCGCAATACTGACATGCCTCAAAGCAGAGATATTTCAAACAGCTACAAATTCTCTTTTACTTCACCTGCAAAAGCGTAAGCCTGAAAATTAATTACTGGTTTGATGATGTCAGAGCAACATAAGCATTCCAGAAGATGAAAATTAAAATCTAGGAATATTTTGTCATTTAACAAAGTAAGAAGATGTTTAAACAACAAATGAAATGTACTTTCATCAGCGGAAAAAAAAATTAAAATGATGCAAAAGCAAAATGCAGTAAACATAAGATTAGCTTTTCACTACAAAGGGTAATAATATCCAAAAATATCTATATAAAATAAAGGTTTGAAGTAGAGAAGAACTAGCTGAGCAGCTCAGTGCATCAGCGCTAACGTGCTGGACCCTTTGCAGCACCTGATGGCTACAGGGACCCCCGAACGCCCCAGTCCCTGCTGCCCCAGGAAGCACGTGAGGAATGGACCAGCAACGTCTGCTCTTGAAAACCAGCAACAATCACACACAGACACACCAAAACCACCCAAACCCAGGCAAGATGTCTGTGCTACTGAGGGGAGAGCTGCAGCTCAGCTGCAAAGCCATAGGATGCCTCGTCACCACAATCTGTGTCTTCTCAGCAAAGACACATTCTGTATGAACGTTAGAATCCAATACAGAATATATTTTTAAAAAACTCCATACATATAATTCCATTTACCAGAAGTTTTACTGTAGTGCACAGAATTGAAGGCTTTACTAAACATTACAAAGTGCATTTAGAGAAAAATCCTCAAAACATGCCATGACCCCCTCCCTTTTTTTTTTTTTAAACAGAACTAAGAAAATGGTCATCCAATCCCAGTCGGAAAGGCAGGAATTCTGGTGAAACACTGCCCTCTGGTGTTAACGCCAATTCAAAAGTCTATTTTATATTTAAGATCCCCCCCCCAAGCACACCCCTGCATTTTTTTTTAATATTATTTTTTATTTTTTTACCTGAAAGAACCACCTCCAGGGTCATTCAGCTTGTTTTTCTGATTTGCAGAGACCTGAACACCAAAGCCCCCAGGACTTTTGCTGGCTTGTATTGTTGGTGCCTTCCCTACTGTGCCTGAAAAACACCAAGCAATGTTATTATGAGCTGTCTTAGGCAATTTACATCAAAGAACCTTCTGTCCAGGAACTAAATTTAACTGTCTGTAAATTGCAAACAAAGGAAGTTATTATTTTAAAGATTACACTGCTGAAGAAGAACAATTTAAAATACAGAATTAATATTAACATTACAGTTTGTTCGATGTTTATAAAATACTGAAGATTCTAAAACTGAGAACCGTTGGCCATAACTGGTTATAATACACATAATGGCTATAAGTGTGTTTGCAATTGCCAGTAAACCACTTCTCTAGATAATCTGCACAGAATAAAGAAGCAGAATTTGAAGTGTTTTTAATACAGATGCTTTAAGTCACAGTCACTCAGGGTATTAACTAGACCTTTCACCTTTTTTATATAGTCTTTGTTCTTTGTTGAGGGGAAAAAAATGAATTTCCAGAATTGAAAACATTATTTTAAAATGTTTTATATTGTATGTAAAAGAAAAAACACTGTTGTATAATTTGACATAACCTCCCTTTAAAGGTTGTCTTTTACTTTCTTATTTTGAAAAACATGATTTACAGTAATTCATACCTGTATCTAGACTTTACAGGTCTGCATGTGGAAGTAAAACAGGGCTTTCTAGACGAGCCACTGTGTGGTGGGTGTTCAGCTGCTTGTGACAGTAAATTAAAAAATGGGTATTAATTTCTCTCTGACATTTGGACAAAATCTAACCAAAAATAATTACAGATTTATGTTGCTAATTAGCAAATCAACAGACCTGCATTATTATTATTAAAACTATTGTATTAGTATGCAACTGAAAAGCACTGACAAATGGAGCTTTTGGAGTAGGCCCTCATTTACTGCCGAAACGTATGTTTGCTTGGGTTATATTTTGTGCTTCCTTTAATCCCACCTGTGTTTTGGCATGTGAAAATAATTAATTCATACGTCTACTTGACTTAAAAGCTCTCACCTTTTTCTTGTCTATCGCTCAATTTTATTGAGCGTTACATGCCCATAGTGTGTGAGATTTGGAGAAGCACATGAAAGCTGTTCCTGCACATCTCTGACTCAGTTGCATGGGATGAACCTTACTCAATTATTTTTCTTTCATGAATTATAAAAACCTGAAACACAACTATCCCAAGAAATGCTTTGAAAAACATTTCTTTGCTAAAACAAAAGTGTTAGCTTTGAATGAGCCCACCACTACTTTTCTTATTTTTAAACCCTCATCACCTTCAACATATGATCCTAAAGCGAAACTAATTTGTCTGAGTTCGTTCAGTTCTTCAATCTGTGTGCTCTTGCGTGGACTCTCACCATGAGCAAATACAAAACTAAATTCAGGACTCCGGGCTCCAAAGCCTGAGGAACAAAAATACTCTGTCATCAGAATATTCAAGGTCCATGAGATGTCACAGATAGCGTGAGCTCATGGGCCAGACAATTCATCTATTTTGGATGAACTATTTGGAAGGTTTTCTGCTAAGTGAACTGGAAAGAAAGAAATAATACAATAACAAAAATTAGAAGATCTCTGCTTTTCACAATTAAAATCTAGGAGATTAAAAATGTCTTAACCTAGAAAATTATTGCAAAGGCAAAATGAATTTCTCCAGAATTAGTATTATATTCCTTTAGAACTAGTACCAATGGTTTGTTTTCTACAGATGATAACTTTTGATCAAAAAACCCCCAAACTCCAAAAAGGTACAGCAACAGAGTCGTTAACTTCTTGGGCTCAGGAAAAGAGTATGTCTACACTGCATATGGAAAGATTAAGTCTCACTTTCTTTCACCCCATGTACACGTAATTCTCCTCAGAGTTGGCAAAGTAAATATAAGTTTTGGGGTGACATATGAGTTTTCTGGTTTCAATCACAATTGTGCATGATAAAGCAGATAGACACAAAATATGGCTAAAATATCAATTTATGTTATGAGGCATGGGATATTTTGAAAATCAAAATCACCTGTGGGCCTAGATATTTCCTGGGATTGGTAATGACATACAGAGTCTTTCATCACTGGGTCCTCGTATCATATTTTAAATTGCATAATCCAGAGAAATAAACCCGAATTTAGGAGCTTGTAAATTCCTAATTGTATTTCTGCGCAAGTTAAATAACTGCAATGAATATTCTGGCTAATTATTATATTCTTTGGCTCAATTCCCTGATCCCTAAGATGCAATTCATCTAATTATTATACTGATAAGTGCTTTGATAAAGGAGTGTGAATTTTTTTGGTGCAATAACAATAGTGTTCCTTCCCCTGGTGTGGAAGGAATTTTACTAATATAGAAGTCCTTAAAGCCTGCCAATTTTATCTATGCTACTGCTTCAAACAGCATTACAGTCTGCTCACGTGGCTGCATTAATAGGAATGTAAAGCTGCATCACACGAGGAGTTTCCCTCCTGTCCGAGAAGGAAAATGCAGCTCAGTTCTGGTGTCACTACCCTTAAAAAGTCACACTCCACAGAATTCTACTGCTGTAATTCTCTATACAGATCACATCCTTTTCCAGCATCTTACCTCCTTCTACTGGTTAGTATAAAACATCATTATACTGGTATCTGACAGTGCCACAGCGGCATTTCCTTGAGCTGCAACCACACAGGTGGACTTTTCCCTGGACGAAGGCTGCAGGATGAGCAGTCTTAAAATAGGATGTTTTCTAAATTTCTGCTTTGTCTGTGCAATTAAAACAAGATAGTGGTGGGCTTAAACAAGCTTGTAAACAAGAATAAGCTCACCTGAAAGAAGAGCTTTGCATGGATTGGCCTTTATGAACCGTTGTCTTCCTTAAGCCAAACAGCCAGCTAAGTTGTATTTCGTTGGCTGATCAGTGGCGATTGTGAATAAATTCATATTCTGAAGCCACTGTTTAAAAAGCAGGTGCCAGTATCATGCAAATTCTTGGCACACTGTTGACATTCACAACTCAGAGACTGAACAAGCCAAGAAATTAAATCAGCCCTCACTCTCAGACCCGTTGGCCAGGAGTGAACGTTCAAGCTGTGAGATGCTGAGTACCTTCCCTGTTAACAAACTCGGGATGTGCGTATCGGTGCTATCAAATATACACCTTTTATGACAAGTAAATGCATTTCTTCCTAACTTGGAAAAACAGCCGATGGTATTACAGTGACAGCTTGGTCTCCACGTCCATTCAGCCTTTGGATTCAGAGCAAGCAGAACATCAACTGCTATTAACTGTGATCACAGGGAGTTTTGATTATTTCTTTTCCCAAGAAGAATAGAAAAGACCAAGCAAAAAAGTCAAATAGGCAGCAGTAGCTTTTACATGCATTTAAACTAGTTTGATTTCTGGTTCAGTTCCTGAAGATGAAAAGCTCTGTATTCCATTACAGAATGACCCTCAGTCATCTACGTGCCCACATCCAAAAAGATGCTCTCACACATAATCAGGAAAAATAAAGACCAAGCCAACAGGTCTAGTGGTGGAAGGAAATAAATGGACAATTATTAGGAAGTAAGAAGGCTTCAAGAACCCTCTCACTACGTGGGCCGTATCAGCCAGCCATTAACCTGCCTGTGTAGAGCCAGACGAGGGAGTTGACTACAAACTCGGGCTGGCTCCCCATGGCACATCCCCTGTGGCACATCAGGCTGCTCCACTCACTCTCTCACCTCACCAAAGAGGCAGGAGAAAAAAAAAAAAAAAGCAATGACATGGGTTGAGAAATTTCTCTAGGACTCCTACCTTGACTTCTGCAGCTGCAGAGACAGTGACTATCACCTTCTGCTTCAGGAGTAAAAGTAGGATGATTGAATTGAGGCATCCTCTAGGTGCCAGGAAAAAACAATGTCTTTCTGGGCCCAGAGTTGAAGCTTCGGCCAGTAAGAATCAAATTCCTGACTTCTTTCAGAATTTTCCATGCAAACTGCTGAGCAAGGAGCTAAGCATGTGAGCGTTTAGTCCTAAGGTTGTTTCAAAACATTCCACTGCATTGGTCTGAAACACCTCGGAAGTGCTGAGTGAGAGCATGCATTCCTCAGCCAGTACCATGTCAAAAATGAATGTCAAGCCTGCCAATGTCAACACTGTAAGGTTTCCCCATGCTAGTAGTTTGTAATTACAATGAAATTCACACAAAGGTAACAAATCTCACTGAAACATTTAAACCCATACCTTGTGGTCTAATGGTCTGAGTTATTACCACTGGCATCCTAATCTGGGTAGTCTGGCAAGCAGGGTTTCGTTTCACAGTTTGAGCAGATGTTGACTGGATAATCTGCTATTATTAAAAAAAAGTATACTTATATTATACTCTTTATACACAAACACACACAACGTAAATATATTAACACCTGTAATTACTAATACAAGCACGTGGATCTCTAAAAGCACAACCAGCTACTGACAAAAGTCATATTGGTGTAATGCATGTGGTTGTGTGTGTGTGTATATACCTATTTTGCAGTCACACTTTGAGAAAAATCAAGTAATATTCGACACAAGCGTCATACGTCACAACTTTCATCAAAAATATATTTCAAAATAGTAAGGTAAAGTTCAGACTTTTGTCTTCACAACTTTTACTAGAAAGAAAAGCATCTTTGTGGAAGAAAATGCCGCAATAACTTTAGTGGTATCCACCCACAACCGTTAGGCCTTTCGCTATATAGCTACACTTTTTAAAGGAAATATATACTGAAAGTATATTCTAAAATATTACGGGTTCCAAGTCAGTCACACACAAGAATTCAAACATTGATTTGTGGTGATCATATACTATTCATCTTTTCAACGTTAACTGGATATTCGCAAGGTTTTACTTACTACCAAGTCAAGTTCTGAAGTCCTCATCCCAACCTGAAACTGGGTTAGAAACTTCGAATTTGATCCACGAACAAATCAAATAAATAAAAAAAAAAAAACTTGCAAGGGTTATGTCTAAGCAACAGCAAAATGTATGTTCATGTAATCAGGGACAAGACAGGCACAGATGAAACGAACAGAAGATTCAGAGAGACGAGTGGATGCTGCAGAGCTGGAAAAAACATCCATAAATAAAAACTTTGGCAACAAAAGACAGACGAATAGCTGTGAATAAGGTTACAACCACAACTCGGGCTGACAAATTCAGAAGTCTCGTGCTCTTCACAGCCACCACCGCGTTCCTCCTGCTGCACGATGTTCCGGCTCCGTCCCGCATCCACCGGACAGGGTGTTCCCACGCCCGGAGACAAACCCCAACCACCGCACCTTCAGCCAGTGCTATCCTTAAAGTGCATCTAAAACCACATTATCTAGCTCAATAATGACCGGCCAAACCTCCGACTTCAAAGTACGCTATGGAGAAAAGGAAAGGAGAAATGGGATTTTCAAATGAGACTTAAAAGTAGAGAATGAAGAGGCTATGGAACAAATAGGGAAACATTCCACCAGCAGGAACCTTCCCAAATGGGAAGGAAGAGAAGTGGAAACCACAACCAAGGAAAGTGTCACAAGGGAACAAGACCTGCAATGTCATCTGGAGAAAAACCAAGTAGGGCCGTTCTGAAGTTAGGAAATTGCGTTCTGCACATCCTAAAATAGTAAAAGTTGCAAAGTCGTGATAAACCTGTGGATGTAGAAGCATTAGCAATAGCTGCCTCGTGGGAAGAGAAAAGGGGAAAAGAGATTAAGGATTCATCTTCAACTACGAACACTGAGGAAAACAGAGCGTTTGCACCAAACACAGAAACGAAGCAAATGGATGTAAACCTACCCTGTCAAGATGGGCAGTGAGTAAATAGTGACACTCAGAGGGGAAAGAATAAAGTAGCTACCATGTGTAAAAACAGGAAAGAAATAGAGATGATCAATGAAAATGGGGGGAAAAGTTGAATTTGACTGCATTGTGATGCAGAGAAAACATGTACAAGTGTATTTTAGTAAGTAAGGAGACAGAATAGCCCACAGGGGAAAAAAAAAGAAGGCTACGTTGGTATGAAAAAGAAGGAGAATCTTGCCACTTTGACAATAATTTATTGGATGAGTTTTCAGAGGATAGTGAATAAAAGCAGCCATACCTTAACCGGCCAGAAACCAGGCCAAAAAGAAGATGTGTGACCTGTGGACAGAATTACTATCTAATATTACAGTAATCATCTGTAATTAGATTTTTCTGTCTGTGAAGGAACTTCTATAGTTCAGAATCAAGTGCTGTTTCACCCGACTAATATTTCCACGTGAATTTCCTAAAAAATGAGCCACTAATACAATTAAAGATAGGACAGTCTTTAACCATTTAAAATGACATAAATAAGTGCAATTTTTTTTTACTGTCAAGTACATTCAAAAAACTTCCTTTAACAAGTACTGTACTAGGACTTCAACGTACGTAAAAGTGCTGAAAGTGCAGAAAATGGTTGAGAAACAAACTTTTCCAAGGGGCACAGATCAAAATCATCACCTTAAATTCCATACAGAAGCCAACCAGCAACAAGCACATACTCTCTAAAAGGAACAACCGCGCCTCAACTCAGAGCAACATTTTGCACTAACTTTTAAAACTGTCTAGAAACTGGGATTAGACACATTTCAACACAGATGTAATCTTCAGATCTGGAAGTGATTAAGGAATGAACATTAGCAATTTGTTTCTGAAACAGAACGTGTAACCTTCTTTGCAGGCAAACAAGGGACACAGTAAAAATTAATGAATCAGAGGTAATAGACCCTGCATTAATATTTATAAACAATCACCTTTCATCAATTAAAATAATTCAGACTGTTCTAATCCTCTTGCCTGCTTTCCCAACAGCATAAACATTAGTGTTATGTCCTCAACTTGGCTCGAAAAGTATAGACAACAAACAAGGTACCAGCAAGCTAGTCTGGGAGACTATTAACCAAATTATTCATATTTCTCACAGCCTAAAAATACACACAATGAGAGTACCACATCTAACAATACCTCTTCGTATGCTGAACCCCAAATGATCAGTTCATAAGCACCCATGTGCTAACCCAGACTGAGGCAGAAGACACAGGAGTGGATGTTTTAGCACCCTGAAGTTATCAAAGACATTACTTCAGCCTTCAGAAATGGCAAGATCTTACTGCTCTCTGGAACCACCTGATGGGGAGATGCAGAGATGACAGAGCCATATGCTCAGAGCTGCAGAGCAGAAGGATGTGACACAATGGACACAAGCTGGAATATGGGAAATCTCAGTCTATATAAGGAAAAAAATAATTTACCATGAGGGTGGGCAAGCACTAGAACAGTTGCCCAGAGAGGGCACGTGATCTCATCTTGAAGACACTCAACCCATGCCTGCGCAAGGTCCTGCTCACCTGTAAGCAGGAGGTTGGACTAGCCACCTCCAGAAGTCCTGTCCAGCCTTTTACCACTACAATCATTATCATCATATCAATGATCTTACAAAGGTCCTGAGTCAGAAAAGGTAACAAGACAGAATAGAAAAGCCTTCAAAGTTTACAGAACCTGTTCATCATCCCACCTCCACTAAAAAGAAGGGAAACCATTTCCGTTATTTCCAGCACTGAGGACAACAAGAACAGCAGAACAATAACAACAAAGGCACAGAAAATCAAGAAGGTTCAATGTGATTTAGCCATTGCCTGGATTTGATTATGAGTTTTTTAAATACTAAAATTACAATCAAGACAATGCCCTTCTTCCAAAAGCTTAGATTCAATAACTGTGAGAGAATAAAGCAACAGAGCTCTCTGGCCCTAATCTCACGCCAAGAGGTGATGATCATACTGTGACTGGTGTGAATCTTCTACCATGTATGTTAGTGCAGGAGAAAGAACAGTTTGAGATGTCGACACAGACTGATAACTAACACCACAAATGACCAACAAATACAGACTAAGAAAGAATTCAGCCAAAGCACACACAATATATAAATGCAGAAAGACCAATAACTTCTGTTCTCTTTCTCTTACCTAAACAGAAGATACTAAATAAAAATGAAAGCTACTACCTACAAACCACTGAAAGAAAAAAGCCCTTTAGGACAGTTCAGTCAGAATTCACTGCTTAAATTTTGAAGGACAAGGATTTTGCAAGCCTCAACAATCTGGATGCTTCTTTGCCAGTGCAGATGCACAGGGTCCCAGCGATGGGTTCCCCCTTGACAAGGGCTGCAACATCACCCTGCCTCGATTTACATCAATCACACTTTGCAACAACAGCATCTGATCCAAAAGCTTAGGCGTTTCCAATGCAGCAACAGAAACAAAAGTGTAGGAAATAGAAGCTGCTGCAAAGAATGGAAAATCAAAAGTAGATTTGGAAAATACATCCTTTACCAAGCATTTTTCCCTCAATTAAGTTAAAAAAAAAAATATTTTTTTTTGGAAGTATTTTTTTAATGGAAGGAAGAAACAAGCTGCTTGTAAACGTACAGGCTTCAGAACGGCTGTGGTCTGATATGACATTTATCTTCACTCATGAGTAAACACTTGCTAACTCACTTGTGGCTATGCCACTTGTGATTTATCAGTCTACTCACTCCTGAAGATAAATGTCATATCAAACCTCAGCCATCATGTAATCTGGCAGCATTAGCTTACAATGTTCATGCTTTTATGGGCCTAGAACTCATATTTACCATTGTTTGCCATGCTGCAATAGTAGCAGTTACAATTTTTTAACAGCGCCTCAAAATTTGTGTAAGCAATTGTTTTTCTTCCCAAATGAAAAAAAGGACTTTTTAAGTACTCAGCATGTAATTTTTAATGTTAATATGACAACAATATTATTCCACCAAGCATGTATCTCTAAAGAAGCAATGAAGAAAAATAAACCCAAAAGCCACTGGATCACTTGTCCCACCTGCTCCCCAGTTCATTGTACAATTCTTCCCACAGTATTTCACCTGCTCCCATTTTGAATGTTTTCCATGGTGGCTTTTTCCTCACCGCCTTTGGGAGCCTGCGCTATCATCTAACAATCTGTCTTACTCTAAGGACACTTTGCCTTATCACCTGCCTAAAACCTACTCTGCTAAATTATATCCCAGTAATTATATTTATACTCTCTTAGACTGCTCCAAGTAATCATTGATATACTTTGCTGTTTAAACCCTTAAAATGTTTGCAAATGTTTTTTATGCTCCCCTTACACATGGGTTTAATTCTCTTAAGCTTTTCTTTCAGTCTTTGCTTTCAAGTCTGTCCTTTAATTTCCATCTTTGGTTACCGGTTTTCAAACAGCATCCATTGCCAATACCCTCCTTACACTGAGGTACAGCCTGCAATATTCTGAAAGTAAAGTCTGCGGTAACAAGTCAGAAAACCACTAAGCTGTATTTAATAGGCACACGATTTGTCGAGTACAGGCTTTACTCCTGTGAAGTGATCCCAGCCGTCTACTGCTCAACAGCCATCTTTAGTTAAATTTTATTGTACAAGAAATTCTAAGTCAGCAACTAGATCTTTATTAGTTCATTAATAGAAACTACTCCTTTAGTCCAAATAGCCATCTCCTACTCTCTTCCATTTCTAAGCACACAGGACAAAAAGAAAATTATTTCCTGTGAGTCACTGAAATATGCACAAATTAGATTCATTCCACAACAGAAAACTGATGCCAGAAAAAGCTTCAGCAAAGAATGAAAAAGCAAAGTAGAACATCCCCATATAACAATGTTTATTCTGCTGCCGTATCTTGTCTCCAAATTCCATTACTCACTCTCTCACCTTTTGGGAGCCTCCAACCACCTCGATGGTCCCTGGAAAAGTCTTAGTAAATGTTTTAGCCAATACTATTCTAATGTAACTTGGAAGACAGTGAAATCTCCCCTCTGGACACTGTGAACAATTTACTGCAGCAGCAGCATCGGTCCCAATGTATTTCTATATACCTTTCCTAATCCTAGACCTGCACAAACCTTTATATTGCTTTGCATATAATTAAATTTATTTTCATCACAACGGATCACTTTGAATTTCTTATTGTTTCTTTATCATTTAAATTTAATAATTGGCTTCAACCTTCAGGAGTACTTCCTCCTTACGACGCAGTGTCAACACAATACATGAAGTGCTAATCAATCTCCACTTCTCATCAATCCACTTACAACTTCAACACATTTAATAAAGAGCGTTTCTCATTCACAGGAATTTTGCCTGCTCTAACACTCAGAAATATATAAGGCTATATAGAGCTCCTGCCCCCTAAGAACAACAATTTAGACAAACTTTGAACATTGCACTTACAACAATTAAAAAAAATTGATTGCTGGCTTATCTCATTAGTGTCTCATCAATAAAATATTAGCCTAAGATTATTTCCCTTTTCCCTCGCTAGAAGTTACCAGCACTGACAGCACTATCTAGCTCTTCAAAGCACAGCTTCTTCACAGTTTCAGAACATGATTCCAATACTTTACAAAACAGATAAATAAAATATTGTCCTCTTTCCTCTGCACTAACACTATACATTTTAATGCTCTGTGCAATCTGCATTGCACACTGACCAGTGCACACAGAATTCCCACGGGGCAAGATACCTCCATGTTACTGGGAGAAGAATCACAGAAGGGTCAGATGTGGGGAAAGAGGAAAGCCCAAAGAAAGGAAGATCAAAGAGATTCTCCACATTTTAAAAGAAACTGGACTACTGTAAGCTGGCTGGTACGACAGGATCTATATTCCAAACCCTTCTGCAGCTGGGCAGTTTGCAGAGCCAGCTGGAACTCTCTCCAGTGAGCTTCGGGCTGGGAAAATCTGGAGCTGGGCCAGTTTCCTCCCCAGGCGCTGGGCAGCCTTCGGCACGCCAGCTGGAGTCTTCCTCTGCCCGACGCGGCCCCAGCAGGGCAGCCAGCAGCGCTGGGCTCTGCTCTCATTTCGGGGAGCACTAAGAAGTGTGAAGAGTGTGATCGGCGTCACCACAAAAAAGTCAACGCTTACAAACAGCTATGAGTGTGACACGGAGATGCTGCTGGGTTGCCTGCTTGGCACCCGAGTCAATGGTTGCTGTGGTATAAGAGTTCTTCATGCAGTAACTCAGTGCCTGATGATGCTTTTGTCTGTATAGAACTAATTTGAGGGCCATTAAGAAGTGCTTGGTTAATGTAATGTTTGGTTTTATTAATGAATTGCTGATAAATTGAAAGCAACTGCAGAAAGCCAGTTTTGCAACAAAGCCAATAAATTATGATTTTTAACATTTTCACTTCTCCCTAAATATTTTTCTAGAAAAGGAATAGTATTAAGCATAGTTTTGCTCTGCACAGTTTGCTACCTTTTGAAAATGGGATCATAATTTGATCTTGAAACCTAAGTACTTTACTCATACATACACAGAAACCACAGACAAACTCTCAGATCCTCACTTGAAGGATGATAATGCCTATATAAACTCAAGGCCTTGTAAAAATCCCAGACATACTTTAATTACAGCTGTAAACACACAGAGAAGATCCTACACAACAGTGGGATATATTCACCCCACTCAGTGAGTAACTGGCTGGACAGTTGCCTTATTGATAGTGCCTTTGAAATTAATGACTCCAAGCACACACTACTCCAATACGCACAGCACCGATGTATTTCAGTAAATAAGAAAGTATGGCACTTTTTCTAAATAGGACATGCCGGTACAGTACAGCTATTCTTCTGCAAGATTTTACAACTATGTGGAGAAGAGTTTAGAATGAGACAGAGTTCATTTTAATGCAGACTAATTCAAGTAAAGCAGCATACCTAACGACATACTAAAAATTATACTCTGAGTCTTGAAAAGCTGTCTGTTCTGTTTGTAATTAACTCTTAATTCCACTGTGCTTATATAACAATCACTGTGTTCCAGACAAAAGGCCAAGAGCGCACTTTCTTAAATTTAAGCTATGTTAGTAATGTTATCTAAACTAATGGTTGAACATACATGTGAGCTGCCATAAAATGAGGTACTATTATCTCACAGAATACAATACAAACAAAAAAAGTATTTTCCCAAACAACCTGAAAAAAACCCCAAACATTGAGAACTGCTATTCAGTTTGTTGTGAAACTCCCTTTTATACTGGAGTACCTACCAGTTGAGAACTCTGATTTGACTGTACCACCTTAACCTGAGGAGGCTGCACTGTATTGGATACAGAGACTGTGCAAATGTTGTTTGGTTGCCTTATTCCTATTGTCTGCGTTGTGACAACGGCGGAAACGTTTCCGGAGGCAGATTGAGGTATAACTTGTGAGAGCTTGGTTTGCTGAAGCGACTGCTGAGACGGCTGTCCTTGCAAAACTGAATGTTGGCTATTCAGTAGAGATTGTCTCAATGCAGGTAGACTTTTCTAGAAACAGAAGAAAGTTTATGAAATATCATGTTTAGCAGGTTGACAAAAATTGCCTTGAAATTTGCTGTAAACAACATTAAAAGGATGCAGCTTTATTTCTTTTGATGAATAGGCAGACAGTAAAATTGTAAGGTCAAACATATTTTGTAAGAGGGAAAGTTCAGTTTACATTTTTAATAAGCTTTCCATTTGGATTTAGCAACCCTGGAGATTTTGATGTGCCCTATTTCCTCTGTAGCGGTAAAATATAATAGTCCTCTCCTCAAGACTACCTAGAACTTGCAGCTTAGGTCTTTGGAAGGGCAAAAAGTGGAAATAGAAGAGGCAGAACCGTAGGGAGAAGCCCGCTTCCAGTGCATGCTAGAAGAAGTAAGCTGCACTTCTCCTGACACGCCTCCGGTACCTCGAACAAGATGATTTAACTGCTGATGCCCTGCAGCAGTAGCTGTTTACTTTATTATTACTGATCTAATGTATTCTGACTGGATTAGAAGAGTGTACTGGTGTATGCTTCATGTTCAGACCAGTTCAACCAAAAAATGAGAGTTCTAAAAGGCTGTACTGTACCTTCACCAATAAACTTTTTACTGTGTAAGTGGTAGCAATGTTCTTTTGAAGTGCTCCCCCGGGCAGCTGTAGAATGCAACAGTGTTGAGCCCAAGCTACAGTTCTTTCTGAACTTCTACTATT
This sequence comes from Arenaria interpres, assembly GCA_013399435.1. Lineage (NCBI taxonomy): Eukaryota > Metazoa > Chordata > Aves > Charadriiformes > Scolopacidae > Arenaria > Arenaria interpres. The sequence goes on along the minus strand of VXAK01014450.1, from coordinate 252,587 downwards.
TATTTAAAAACTTAATGCCTGTTGCCAAGAGAAGACTTCAAAGAAAGGGAACAAGTTAAAACTTCGCATGACGCTAGAAGTGACTGCAGCATAAGAGCAGGAAATGGCACAAATAAGGGTTAATGATAACTTGAAAAAACAGAAGCAGACAGAGAGAGTTTTGAAGAAAAGCTGAAGGGAGAGAAGAGAGAGAAGAAATCTGCCCTCAACAGAAAAGGCTTGGACTCGAAGAAAAGTGCTTTTGAAATTATAGTTGTGGTTTTGATGGGGCATAATTAAACACACTTTGTAGGTTTGTATATAATCTTGCATATGGAAGCTATTGTAGCTAATGCACATGAACCAATTAAAAGTTAAGTTTACTCCCACGTATAAATCCAACCCAACAACAAATCCCTTTGGTATCACATTAGAACTTCTATTACAGATTAGTTCCAGAATACAAGCAGGATCAGCTAATCCATTTTTTGGTTATTTTATATCCAGTTCAGATTTTCATAATCACCGTTACACAAGCATTGAAAGTTATCAATGACTCAAATGTGGATTACAAAAACAGTGTGGAAAAAAGTGTATTAAAATACTCAAAGCATTCTATGGAAATAACTCGTGACTCTTCCAAATCTTTACCAAAAATGACCTACTACCACAGAAAAGAATATGCATTATAACAGTAAAGGATCACTACAGAATAGACAATGAATGATTTTCAAACTAGGGAGTAATGGGTTTTTAATATAAATCTAATTACTGCAATGTTCCAGATGCTCTGGACAACAAATAAATTTTTCTTAAACCTAAACCAGGGCCCCAAGCACCCAGGGACTCCCTCCTGTGGGAAATCCCTGTTCCTTACCATCCTCTCAAGCTGCCGGGAGCCACCAGCCGCCGTTCCCAGCCACGGCAGCAGTAACCAGCCCCTGGCTGCGACAGAGACAGTGCCCGTGTGACACTGCCAGCCAGGTACATTTCAGCAGAAATTGGCAAAGCTAACTCCATTTTTAAAAATGTTCTAAAACTTAATGTATTGACATTTACATTAAAAAAAATATTATCTAAACACTATTCGCATTACCTTAAGGAAAGGTACGAGATATGGCTGAGGAGATGATTTGAGTTCCGATTGAAGGCGGCCTGTAAATTCTTCTGGATCAATCTTTGCATCCTTCGGGGGAAGAAGAAAAATCATCAACAACCAGTTCAGCTGTTTGGGGTTTTTTCCCCAGGTAATATATCTGTATATATCTTTAGCTAAATTGGCTACCACATGAAGAAGAACTTTCAAAGCTCAAGTCCCTCACCTCCTCCCTATCTATAAAATCCTGTCAAGAGCTATTTTATACATGTAACACGCCACTCGGAATTTGGGGAGTTCCCTGGGGATTCACAATTTAAGATATGAGGTCCCACAAACACTCAGATCTTTTTTTGGGATCCTGTTCTCTTGCTAACATTTACATTGTGATTTCTATTTAAAAATATTAATAAAAAAACCAAGTTGTTGAAGTAACCTTACAAACTATTATAAAATTTGTCAGTCCTTGTAATAAAATATTGTTACTTAATTCCAAAACCAATGTTGAAGGCTCAATATATGAACTTCATACTATATATGTAAAGTATATGCATATATCAAAAGTATACAGAAGTACATATAATATTTTCACCTGTATAAATGTGTGTATGTGTACATATGTGTATATACCCACAAAGTATACAATTGTAAATACAGGAAATATATATTCAGTAGTTCATTTAGTAGTTAATACAAGAGAACTCTATAACCCGGGTGTATCTCAGATTGTAATAAAAACATTTGTTGGCTTTCCTGGACCAATATAGAACAAGAACCCAAAACAACATTCATTAAATATAGTTATTAAATTTGTGACTCATTACTTTGTTTAAAAGGTTAGAAGAAATATTAACTAAGTAAAGGTAACTACTTAGTTTGAAAATTTCTCAAGATATGTAATGTACAGAACATCTGCATTTTGATGCAGCCCAACTCCTTTCACTTTCATTACAGCAAAAAAACATTTGTGAAGATCGAAGCAGTAGGTTTCAGCACATGTAAATAACAAGCTTCATAGGAAACTGACAAAATGAAAGAGAATTAAATATTCACCAACAAATCCTGAACCAGAGCTTTCACATTACGGGAGGTTTCTGGAGACGGTGAATTATGAGAAGCAAGTTTTATAAGGGTAGCTAAAAAGTTTTTGCATTTCTTCACATTCTCTTGCATTTCCTGCAGAAGCCAAAGAAAATAAGTATCAGATCCATGCTATTTTCCAATCAGGATCAATGCATGCTCTGGTCACTATAAATGGGAAAATAATGAAATGGTTCTAATTTAGGCAGGACATATATACATCAGCTATTTTATTATTTCTGCTAGTTACTTGGCATTTTCTTCACTTTATGTAACTAAGCATCATATCTCATGAATACTAACCAAAAGAAAAAGATCAATAAAAGAAATATTTTACAGTCTGTTTTGATAAAAATAACCTTAAATATGAGAAGTAACACAACAATTTGTTGAGATGTATTCTCCTTTGAGATGCCCAATACACGATGTACAATGTTCCCCAAGCTATCTTAATTTGTTAAATTATTGATTCTGTATGGTTTTGTACAAAGCAGCCACAGCAGCAAAATCGAATAGAAATAGTCTTCCAACATCATCATATCTAATTTTTTCTTCATCAGTAGGAAAACAGATGCTTTAATTTTTTCAAGCCATTATTTTTATATGGCATAATTACTCTGAGAAACAGAAATGTTACACTTCAGCGTCACCACAGTTTTGAGGCCCCACAAGGTGATCATGATGAAGTCCACAGACTGAAGGCCTGATGGTTCTGTCTGCAGAAACAGAACGGTTCTCTCCCCCCGACACAGCCATGGCAGGACGGGGAAAGCTGACTACACAGGTTCTTCCTCCCTCTCAGAATCTGTACCCCATTTAGTTGGGGCGAGGGGAAGGGTTTCTTGTTTGTAGAGTGTTCGTCACGGGAAGCGTGCTTGCATGAAGAAAAAGTTCTTTCTGCTTCTGAACAGACCTTAGAAGTTCATAAAGTACTTTAAATAATAAGTATTTTAAAACTTGCCTGCGATACGACGGTGGTTCCAGGTAGGGGAGAGCTGGGAATGACCTGGGGCTGTGCTGGTACTTGGGCTGTTGTGTGAGGGGGGAGCGGCAGCCGAGGCTGACCCTGGCTTTGGGCTGGACCTTGACTTTGTCCACCAGTAATTACTGCAGGTTGTTGAGAAGCTGTCGTTCCAGTTGCTACTGTTGTCTTGAATAAATTTTGAGCGCTCGTTGTAGCTACTGATACCTATTAACATTTTGTAATGAAAAAACAGGTAATTATCTTCTTTTAATTCTTTTACTCAGTCATAAAGTTCTTGAAAGTGTGATAAGAAAAAACATTTTCCTTTCAAGGACACCCTTACTGACTAAATAAAACCATTGACTTTACTTACTTATTATAACCCTAATTTTGTCACCCTTTACTGAAGAGTGAAAGTCCTCATTTAAAGTTTTTTTTTATTAAAAAACAAGTGTACCACTAAAAAATGAGTTGTATTATCCACCTCTTTAAGATCACCATGAAGATGTGACTTCTGTAACTCACCTTTCTGTAAATTTGGCCCTGAATATAAACGAGTCAATTCCCAATGATCTGTGGTCCCGTCCTCGGGTGTACTACGACCGTACTACGGTGGCAGTGACACAAACACACTAACACGGCTTCCCAGCCAAACAGCCTCTTCTTCACCCAAATTTGCTTTTTATAGTCTTGCTACTTACGGTGGTGTGGGAGAGCAGGGAGCCCCCCGGCAGCGCGGCGGCAGACGTGGCACTCACTGGCGTGGCGGTCGACTGCACCACTTTGGCTTGCACTGGCAGTCCCAGGCGCACCGTAGAGGTGGCTACAGAAGTTGGTTGCTATTAAAGGAAAAATAAGCATTTTGGATTTTTTTTTCCTCCTTAGCAACTTGATATCCAAGACTTTTTAATAATTGTGATTACACAGGTAATGATTATTAATGCTGGAAAAAAACAAACCCAGTAATATGTTCTTAAATATATATTCATAAATAATGCAAAAATGAGCTTTCCTTATGTTCAGTGATACGTTTGCAATTTTTCTCATCCAGATGTGCAGAAAAGATTAGAAAAAATAGGATGTGACCTGCAAAAAATTGATGTTACGTCCATGTATTAGTTCAGTTGTATTATCTACATGTCAGTATTCATCAGTACTTGAGTTCGTAATTGCCCATAACATGTATTGGTCATTTTGGTATTTACTGGCCTTTTCTAGTGCTTTTTCTTGAAGAAAATTAATATAGAGAAAATTCAGAGCAGAAAAGTATTTTCAAAATCATTTCAGATTATACAGAAACTAACTTGCACAGAAATGGAGTCTAAGCATTTGGAGACCCTTTGTCACCGCAGGCACACTGTAACCAGACAGAAACTGGAATTTAAGTGCAGACAAAGGAAAAGGACTGGCTTATGGCCTTTCACTCTACAACTCCCTAAATCTGCCATGCAGCAAACATATTAATTGTTTTTGCAATTTACTTTAATTGAGAGAGAGATATTGAAATCTCTTACCATCATGTAAAGGGACAAGAGTTGGGGATAAAACACTTCTCCAGGAAAGTTGTTATTTAATTCAACAAGAATGTAAATACACAGTACGGCAATTATGACAAAAAGAGAACCAATCATTATTAAAAACGAAGGCCTCATTGGTCTGTCAAAACCTGCATTTATTAAGATTTGCATTCAAATACATACTTAGAAAAGTCAAATTTTTTAAGTGGCTGGAGCAATAAATCACAGGCAATATTGTTCCTCACACGATAAAATTAATTTTCCTTGATTTACTTTTTAAGTTATATGTCTCCAATATTAATATTTTTATAAAGAACAGTTTATTTTAGATTCTTACATTACCTACAAAACCTACATAAAATCCCTCTTCAAAGAACATCCAGTGCACTTAAGAGATCTCCAAAAGGAGCAGAGGCCCAGGCAGGCACCCAAAGCCCCCAGCATTCCTCACCAGTCAGTCCAGCAACATCTCCTACTGGATATCAACCTGCTGTACTCAGGGGTTAAAAAGGAAAAAAAAAAAATATATAAGAAGAAATCTACCTGACATATGAAAAAAACTTTTGTTTGTTTGTTTGGACAGCTTTCAAGATTTTTAAAATCTTGACTAGGGATGCTGTCCATACAGAGACAGCCCAGAGGCAACAAACAGCATCGTCACAAACAGGCAGAATTGTCTAGGGTTTTGGAAGAAGGATGATACAAGCTTTTTCGGCTTTTAAATACAGTACCTCTTTTCTCCGTTATAAAGAAGATCACTCATTTCGATTTCCTTTAAAATACAGGTGGAATGAAACTATATTCATCCAGTGAATGTTTGCATTTAAAGCCATGAATATGTGTACCTTGTTCATTTGCTCACAATCGGTGTTTCCAATCCCAAACCAGAGCGTGTCCCTGTCCTCTGCCCCTCTCCCCAGCAACACCCAGACTAAATCCACCCTCAGTTTTAAAAATCAATAGTGAGAAAGCCTTTGATACAAACTGGCAGTAAAATCTATTAATATGTAGCGTACGAAGTACCCAAGAACTGCAAACAAAGTAACGCAGTGCTTTAGTAACCTGGTTCCAAACCTCATTAATGTTAAAAAGGTTAAGTATGGAAGGAGTGGATGAGAAACTTAAGGAGGAACAAGCCCAGAGAAATCCGAACGTGCTGTGGAAATGATCTTCCCATGACAGCGACAGGTTGCAGAAGACACTACAAGACTCCCAACACAAACATTTGCAGAGGAACTGGTAAAAACTACTCAGAAACAAATAGCTGTGTTTTTTATGAAATGAAAGCTGTAAACAGGTCTCATGAGAAATCTGCCGAGAAGAAAACAAGAAATGATCAACCTTATATATACAAAAACCCCATACCCCAATGTGTCAAGCTCCTGCGAGGACAATCTGAAAGAATTTATGATGCTCTCTAAAGAAAAGCTGCAAAGGTTTGGTATGATGCTATTAAAGTCCATAATTACCAAGAAAGGCTTAGATAAGAATATGTTTTCAAATGGAACCGTATTGGTTTTGATTAGACACATCACATACTTTTATGTTTCCTAAATATATGAAAGTAACATTTAAGAGACTTTTCCAGACCAGGGATGAAGCCCTTAAATAACTATATCTTAACTTTCCCATGGCCACCTTCTCCCCAGAGCTCCAGACAAACGTGGAGCGAGGCAACACCTGAGGTGCAAACAGGAGGGAATGGCCTCGTACCTGTGGTGTGCAAACCAGCTGCCTCTCCATCCGAAGAAGTACAGAAGGCTGCATTTGAAAAAGCCAGTCACTTAAAAATGGAGAAAATACACCCAAATATCCACGGGTTATTTGTCACTGCCAGGGCAGGACTACACCAGTTCTAGGGATTGCATTGTGTATTCGCAGCTTTATAAAATCAAGACCTTTTAAACCACCACAGATGTATGCAAACCCTACCCAGATTTATGCAAGTGCTTGGGAAGAGGCTTGCGGAAGACCCGTATTTTGTGGGGCAGTACCACCTACTGACGGACACCCCGGGTGCCAGCACCGCTCTCGGTGCCACAGAGCCAGAGAGCTTCCTTCTGACCAGTGTGGTGTGTGTGTGTCCTTTCCCTGTCAATAAACTCCTCTGCTACCAAGAAAGAAAATACACCAGTAGCATTTGAACAAACATTAACACAAAAGCAGGGGCAAGTTTATCACCTTACACACCGCAAGACCTCTTTCCGATTCTTCCAATACATGCCTTTGCCAGGCACTATGCAAAAAATTGAGCAGAATATGACCTCTAAGTTTAGATTTAAATTTGCAAAATTCAATATAAACTCAAATTTATTTTTAATCATTAATTCAGAAGACTTCTTCCAAACCAAATGGGCCATGCTAAGATGCCCTGATGCCCCAAACAATAAAAGACAGGGTTTAACAAGGAGAAAACCAAGATGGGATGGCAGACGCTGGCAGAAGCATAGGCTAAGGGTAAAATCTAGTAGCCGATTTCAGACTAATTTATACAACCTTTCTTACAGGCATGGCTGGTAGCTCTACCTATTATTAAGGTATCATAACACTCCCCATTACCAAACTCTGTTTCCCAATACTTAAATTTTGGTCAGAGTTCTGAAGAGTTCATAGGGAAACTTCACAGGCATCTTAACTGCCCCTCAATTCCCTTGGTTATGGTTCAGCTGGAATGTGCACTTCAACTCCAGTTGTAGAGCAATTGCTGTCAGGGATTTGATTTTTTTGCCCCAGTAAAAATACAGCCAAATCGAGGAAGAGTGCTAACCCTTTAAAAACTTGACACTTGCACACAATTACAGAAAATGAGTGCAGGCAGAATCTCTACCAAGCCAGCGACAGAAGAACCCTTCACTGCCACCACAGCACACGAGTGTTCCTCACATGTGTGGTGTTCCTTTTGGACATCCAGCAAATAGAATAACAACAGGGGAGGAAGACACAGGACTGGGAGCTGTGAGACAAGAAAGGCAGAGGAGCGGTGAAGTGGCTGGTCCTTCTACAATCAAGAGGATTCATCCAAAGAACCTGCTGGATAAAAAGCAGCTAAATTTTGGTCCCACAATTACATTCCACCCCTGCCTCAATTGCTGGGTGCTTGTGCTGCACGCAAATACAGATAATCTATTGTAATCAACAACCTCACACCATATATTGATGAGTGGATAACTTGAAACACAGGGTTTGCAACCAGGAGTGGCTGCAGCTGCAACTGAAGACAACCATGTCAAACCGAACACAAAAATATTAACCAGTATGTTTCACTTAATATTTAAAATACAGACAATTAGGCTCTGTTTTCTACTTATAAAAAGAGGCTAATAATCCCCTTAACTGCTTTGTTGAGAAAGTTGTTACAGGGATAAGCTTAACAAAAAAACCTACTTGGTTATTGGTTATTAATTCCCACTTCAGAGGGGGGCTTAGATAATATGCAGCAAGTAAGCCTGAAGCAATCCACTGAACAGTGGAGAAAGAAGTATTACATAATTCTTTGTTAATTAAGACTGTCCAGCCTACACGCTGTAGAAATTAAAAATAACAGTAGTATGTAATCATGCAGCGTAATGCACACGCACACGGGAGCCACTATGAGGTTGCTCAGGAATCTTCTTTGTGGTTGCTCAGGAATCTTCTTTGTAGCCTTCCTGACCTTTGCATGTTGAATTTTACAGCCTTCCTAATGTTGGAGTGTTTTCTAAGAAGTTTTTAAAGATATGCTATGAAAGTGTAAACAGAATTTATAAGTAGTGAGAACTTACTGTCTGCTTATGCAGCAACGACTCACCACGAAGAAAAGGAAGACAAATGGTTTTGTGGTTAAAGCAAAGCCGAGACCACACATTTTCACTTTCTCTGGCCTTTCAACCCACCTGCCCTGCAAACACAAATGTCTGCTCCAAAAGCTTGCACAAGAACCCCCCAAATTTCTACACAAAGAAATAGCACAGAATGGCTTATTTGGTAACAGTGGCAATGCACCGCAAGCAACAACAAAGATTTACCAATTCACTTGAAATTCCGGCAAACAGTAAAATAAGCATTTGCCAGAAAAGCAGAAAGGGTGTGAAAAAACAGTACTAAATAAATAAAAGAGATCAACAAACAAGAAAAAAATTACCAAAACCAACAGATGACATAGGACCCCAAACACTGCTGAAAACACAGGCGTTATCAGAACTCTCTCAGAGCTGAAAGGCTCTGCTTTCACAAGAGCAGCTTGGGAAGCGCCAGCGCAGCTGAGAAACACCAGTGTGACGGCAAAGGCGAAGCTGCTCCTCGTGCATCAATCAGATTCCACAGCAAAAATACTGCCACTCCCAGGGCAGGTGATTCCGCACTTCTCACCAGTTCAAAGACTTTTTTTTTTTTTTTTCCCCCATTTTAAAAAAAGATAACATGAAACAATGGAAAGTGAATGTCAAAACACAGAACACAAGTATGTTTATATCATGAACCTGGAATTCTGAAGAGTAGAAATAAGAAAAATGCCTAAAGCAAGAAAAAACACAGCTAGAAAAGAATTGTCATCCATCTATACATCCATACATACTGATTGGACTATTTATGCAACAAAAAAACTCCCTCAAGTGAGCGGTAATCATATTTGGAGCAGAAGCATTAAGTAACCCACTTATCTGCCCCAAACATTTGCACTAAACCATCAAACTTTACACATAATTTCACACTACCTTTTCTGATTGCTAAGAATATACAAAGCAACTTAATACAGGAAAAGACATTTCTGAACTAAACTTGAAAAAAAAACTATTACTAAACTCTAAGACCAAACCCATTTTCAGCAGCAGCCTCATGAGAATCCCTACATACGCTATTTCCCCCGGTTTGTAAATTCCTGTAACAGGTACTCTGTAATAAAATACCATGGGCCAGGCTAACACTGGTCTCTCCTGTTTGATACTCACTTTATATCCTTGGTGCACAGCAGCGCTTTAATTTTGTAACTAACACAAAATAATTTTAATTAAAAATAATTTAAAGCAAATAACTTATTTCTTGTTTTTTGTGTACGAATGTAAACCCAGCTGGGTATTAAGAAACCAGCAAACAAAATCTGCATGAAAAGCCATAAACTGTGCAAATGAAAAATGTAGATAAACAAGAGAAACTCACCAAAGAAAAACTAGATGGCAGCACCTACCTATTTTTCATAATTTCACCAGTATAAGCTTCAAAACAAGATACGGAGGCAAAGATTTAATGTAATCTAAATAATCAGTTTTAAAAGACTTCTGCACTTACTTATTATCTCTGAAGCACGTAGTCACGCAAGCAAACCCACGCTTATTTCACCTGCTTTGTAATAACCAGAATCCAGAACAAAACTTTTCGACCATCAGCCAAAGTTCCGTGAAATTATAGCTTGTTTCCTAAGAACCCCGTACCTTAACTAAGATCCTATAGCAGATAAAATTTTGGCAACATTAATCACCTTTTAATATTCAGCTAAAATTAGTAACAACCAAAAACTAAAAGGAAACTAAAATCATGAAGAAAGTGAAAGCAGTTCAATTAAAATTCCGCACAGTTAACTCAAACCAACATTTGCTTTAAACATCCAATAAAAATCTTTCTTATTTCATTAAATATGTTTTTTCAAGCAAGCATGTTGTCACTGAAAATGTCTTCACAGTACAACAAAATTGCACTTCTTAACACATCAAAAGATTATTATGCTCTTCCCTAAGACTGAGTACTTCCATGTAAAACACACGACACCAGTTCCAAAAAGTCAAGCCTCTGGTAGTTGCACCAAGAAGATTAATTTATATTTACAATCTGAAAAATTAATTGGTTTTATATTCCTGAATATTTTGCGATATTCTTTCCCTAAAAAAAGTGTAGTTAGCTGTAGTTAATATCCCCCCATTACAGTCCTCTATAATCTTATAACTGGAACAAAAACTATTCTATGGGTCAATTGTACCTTCTTTGTGCTTTTCTTGAATATTTTACTTGAAGAACCCAGACAGACTGTAAAAGATCATTGAAATATCAAGTACATCTTTCTATTACCGGTACTTCTCTCAATTACTGCTTTCTTTGCATCATTCTGTCACCTTCGTATTCTGATTCTTCTGACCAAACGTGCTTCCCCTTTGGAGGGGACATCCATTTTCCAGAGCCATGGACTTTGGAATTAAACGAGGAGTCGAGACCCTTCCTACAAGGTCCTTGCTTATCCTGATTAGCCATTTTTCCAGAACTCCACCGGGAATTGAAAACAAGCGGGTTTTATTCATGTTTCACACAGCAACAATTGAGAGGAGCGTAAGTAACCGTCTAATCAAAGATGACCCCGTCTACGAGCCGAGAAAGACCCCCAGTCTTCCTTCCAAAATGGATTTGCCTGTCTTCTCTCAGGAATCTAACGCAAACCTCTCCCCAAAGCTGTTCTACATTTGCTTACATCCTCTACCCCCAAAAGCTGCAAACAAATGAGAGGAAGGATTTACAAACAACAGAAGCCAAACAGCACTCAAACAGCAAAGCCAAGCACTCGAAATGTAAGAAACATCGGCTTGGAGTTTGCTGCGCAACATCAACTGCGTGCCTCCATTGCCTCGCTGAACCTTTTATCTTTGTGCATTTGTCATGCAAAGAGGGTAACACACTGCACAGTACAGAAGAGATTAATGTAGGATGAAAGGCAAGTTATGTATCTTAATTTTTCTGAACTTTTGTGTTTGGCACTGCAATCAAAATATATATTTATATTTTTTTCTAAACTTGGGAAGGGAAGAGGGATGACTCTATCAGTTCCCTACAAAAGGAAATACTACTGGATATAGGTATTTGACTGCTGAACCTTCAGCAATGCAACATGTAAGAATAAAGCCACTGCCTTCAAGGAAAGCATTATCCTAAGCCCGAATACTAAATCCCGAGGGGAAACAGACGACGCCTGCCCTATTCCAGCAGCTCCCATTGCTCCCAGAGAATGGAAGCAAAACAAATTTTCTTGGGAAACCTGATTCGTTTTCCTCCCGAATAACTGGGAGAATATCTATCAAACAATGGCTCTGGGACATGGGAAGGAAACCTCGTTATATTGCCAGGCTGCAGAAGCAGGTCAGAATCTGGGCAGCTCTCTGTATATAAATCAAGTCAATCTCATTTAAGAACATTTAAAACATTTCTTTATTCTCCCCCTCCTTTTTTTAAAGAGTGAAGGAGAAATTACTTAGTTGTGGAGGGGAGAGATTCAAAGAGCTTTCAAATTTAGATGAACACTTTGCTAATTTTTCAGATGAACTTTCTTGTAACTTTTAAGAAGGTAATTCATAAATCATTTTTATATTCTCCGGTCATCACTCTCAACACTTCTTAACAAGATGTCAAAAGTAACTGCCAGCTTTTGCAATTTCTTTGGCATGTTATTTAATAACCTGTGTTTTACATCGAACTACATAGCTCATAACGCACTTTCTTAACACAATTATTATTTAAAGTGTATATAGAAATTAACTATAACACTGAAAACAATCCCTTTGCTGAGCAACTTGTGACACCGGCTAAAAATTAGGACCCAATGGCCAACTGCAAATTTCCACCTGCATAGACTTTCCCCAGAGGTAGAGTAAAACACGAACTCAGTGCCTGTAGCACATCACTAAATCCTACATAGTTAAAAGTACCCTGTATTTTAAATAAAGCTATCTTAAAATAATTGAATAAAAACATGATAGTAAATTTAATGAGCTCTGCACCATAATATAACAATCATTCCACTAACACACTGGAGAGGCTGGTAGTTGATGGTGTTAGATGAGGTTAAAACTGCATGGCCTGCAATATTCACCAAGCTTGCAAAATATTTCGCAAGACTCAAGCAATTAATGTTTATATACAAACATATACAAATTTTCTGTGTTTCAGTCACGGTGGAGACTAGGACTCTTGAATGTTATACCTCATAGATATAAAACCATAAAACACTATTTTCCATACATTTTAAATTTCTACTGAAAATTTTAATTGACAGAATTTAGCTAATACATCAATTTTGATTTTGAAAGAAAAAATTTTATAATTAAACTCACTGAAAAGATTATTTTCAGCACACACAAGTTCCTGTACTTTAGAACTTGATCCTTTTTCTTGATGAAACATAATGACTACTCAAAGTTCTAAAACCTCAGCACAATATTTGTCAGTGGACGTTTTCCCCAGAAACCCAATGAATATTGTCTGGTTACAAACCATCCACCTACTGAAATAGAAGTCTAGTGTCTAGTTCTGATACGATAAACCTTTAAAAGCTAAACCTTTACAAGCTGGTTTTAAAAAGGCTGTCAACCACCGTTTTTGAAGAACACTCTAAGGTCAAACATATATAAAACATAAGCACTGTAAAAATGAGAGAAGAGCCTGCAGAGTCATGGAAGTTCAATGTACACTTCCCAAGGCCAATATTAATTATTTCTTATCCTTGTTAATTACAACAAATAAAGAAATGATGCCGTACAGCTCAGGCAGCTACTGCAAAGATTTGTCAAGGGAGATGAATCCCAACAAGCTAAAATCCCCTGATTCTAATCCCATCACACTAAAATAATCCAACTTCTGCGTCCTGTAAGAGATTTATCATTCATAAGGCCTTGCTGTTTCCTCTATTCTCTACCAGCTTATTAGCACTAACACCTGCAAAGGAGCATTGCTGATGCAGTGGGGTATTTATCTGGGCAGAACTCTGCACAAAAGCAATTTTAACAGACTGAGATGATATTCTCGGCACAGTCCCACCCCACAATTTCTGGTTTGCATTTCTGCCCTTGTCTCAGGTTCCACTGCTGGAATGTGTGCTATACAGTCCCTCGGAGCCACTACTACGGAGCTGATTTACAAACTTACAAAGAAAGTCCCAAACAACCACAGACAGACGTACAAACTGAAAAGAAGAACTTGTCTGGATTTTTGTTGTCACCAAACTAGTCAAAATAATCTCAAAATTAACACAGGCTTATTTCCGTGTTTCTTCTTCCTGAAATACATCTATCTTTGAAGGCTTCTACAAGTCTTCTTATCCTTCTAGATATCACAAATTTAAACATTAAGCAGCTGCTTTTTCTGCAAATAGTTCTTCTACCAATTCCATCCAATACTTACCTCTTTCCTGAGAGCATAAAGTTGCTCAAGTGTTTCCAGGCTTTTTATTTATGTCTTTCCTGAGATCAGTTCCACGCAACTACAATCCTACTAGCGACACTCATTTCTAAAGCTTACATTCCAGTTGGCTACTCTGGGTTTTAGATTGCCTCATGTTAGTAACTTATTTTCAAGTCTCTGATTTTATTCTGGCCTCCTTCTCTTCTGAAAAGTTTATCACTGTTTTCAGCTTTGAATCTTTCAGGATATAAATATGGTGTAATGTACAAAGCACATAATGGGACACTGATCAAATGTTAAGCATTGGGAAATATGTTTAAGTTATTTCAAGAAACCTAAACAACAATCAATTAAAAAACTGTAAAGACATCATCGTCTTCTCTTTCCACTCAGAATTCCTTATTGCTTCTGCAAAGAAAGACCTGAGGCAAAATTACCCTAAACTCTGCTTACTATTATCGCAGCACAGCTGCCCTGTACTGACACCCAAAGATCTTCACCTCTACATTTCTGTAAATTCAGATTTAGCCCCAAACAGCCCCACAGCTAAACAGTCCCTACAAAGTTTTAAACCAATGCAGTCTACCAATTTAAAAATCAATACACCTTCACCTTTGAAAATAAACTAGTTCTGAGTTGAAATAAACACACTCCACTGAAGAGTCTGGGGTAGGAAAGCACCTCCACTGTCAATCCACAGGAAAAAGGAAACGTAGTCATAACACAGACAAAACTTTAGGTGTAGACAGACCACATGCAGAGGTGAATCAAAGGAATCAAACATATTAGAAAAGTCAATTATTGCAAATTCTTGTATTAGACATACTTGACTTTTTCTAATTTCTCCTGAAACCTAGCTGTCCTGTGCATCCATTCAGCACACTGGGATATCGCAATGCTTCTGATTCAGAGACAAAGGGGCACCTACTGAACCAGCAGCAGAGATTCCAAACTACACTCTGGCTCAGGCTGTGCCTTCCAGACCTCACAGTCTGAAAGGTCTTGAGAGACTCTATAAAGTAGATTTTCTTCCTGAACTAAAAAAAAAAAAAGTCCTAGGCCTCAGAAAATAAACTGTGTTTTAATAAGTATTCCCGGTTTGCACAATAAAAAAGGGGAAAATACACTTACGAAAACATGTGGGCTAATAACGTGTAAGACAGAGGAAAACGTACTGCACAGAAGTAAAGCGAAATCAAGGCAGACGTACCTGAGTTGTTGACAGGCGAAAGACGGGGCCGGTCGTGGGCACCGAAAGCCTGGGTGAAATACTGGTAGGACCTTGTCCCTGCGTTTGTACTTGAGCCTGCATCTGAGCCTGCGCTAGGGCCTGCTGCGGCACCATCACGAGCTGGCCAGCATCCGTGCGCACCAGGACCATACCTGGCCAGAACAAAGAACAGTAACTACAAAGAACAACACAAGGAATTATATATAAAAAACTGTCTAACTACAGAATAAAGTCATGTATCGTACTGTATATTTTTATTTTATACTAATTTTTTTTTTTTTCTATTATTCTGGTGTAACACGAGATTTTATTTCAAAGACCAAAAGGAGCCCCTACTAGCAAACAAAAAAACTAATGCCCAATTCAGTTTGGAATTCAAATAGCTGCAGTTTATGGAGAACAGTGATGGAAAAAAAGTCACTTCAGTGTATAGGCATACAGCTACTTTCAGCAATCTAGCCAGGGTCGACAGAATAAAATTAGAAAGAAATATTCATTAAAAGTAAACTATAATGACAATGGAGTAGTTGAGAACAGAATTCAGTATGAACATACCAGGGACAACGACATGAGGGCTTTATAAAACCAACAGCTTTAGGGGATGTGCACATGCAAATGTTAGGCCAGACACTTTCCTGAGTATACAATATTTGAGATTTAGTTAATTGTTGATCATGAAAACATGGACTTATTTGTCACCCACCATCACTGTACCGGGAGGCACTACCTGTGGCTTAGACACCAAGAAAAAAGCAGCGACACAGCCAGAGAACTAACACAACTATGATACAGGTGCAGATACTTTAGGAAAACACCAAAGGAATTGTCTTCAAATTAAGAGTATACTTGGCAAGTGTTTCCTAAAACTTTCTGGAAATAAGTGGTAATACTTTCAGATTATTTTCTAGTAACACATTTCACAAATAGAGGCCTTCTACACAACACAGCTAGCACCACCAAGTTTTGCCCTAAACGTAACTAGTTTTCAGCAATCAGCAGGAGAGGAAAAACTTGTGTAAAGCTTTCCACAGTCAGCAGGGCAGGAAAAGGGGCGACTGCAGCCAAGTTGGTCCCTGGCTCACCTGGAGCTTCAGACTTACTCAACATCACTGCAAAGCCTGTGACATGCTTCCTCCAGCTCTCTCAACATTCAGGAGCAGTTCCCCAGCCCCATCGAATTTTACAAGAATTTCCAAGCTAGTTCCAGGATGCATTTTAATAATGTAACCTAGAGGGGCTACACCGCATTTCGAAACAGGAAAACATCTTGCCTGTAACTACTGGAGAACCAAAAAATAAGAATCTAGGAAGTCAACTTTTATTCTGTTGATAAAGTCGGTAGACGTCATTTCTGCAACTTATCTCTATGTGCAAATTGATTCATTGATCTTTTTTAACTTTTCAAAGAAAGTAAAAGTTTACATCCACTTCTAACAATTTGCTTCCCAGAAAAAGAAACAACAATACCTTAGTAAATGGACACGGTTTGCAACATATCATGAGGATAAAGAAATTTGAACAGTATTATATCAAATAAATCACACATTTCAAAAGTACCTTACACCAAGAAAGTCTTTCTTTCAGTGCCTGACGCGGAAAAACAAATCCCAGTCCTGGGATGAACCCGTGAGTGAACTGCAGCACCAATAAAAGCCCCCCCACACGGAGTCTCAGGTGCTCCCAGCCAAGCGCCACTGCTGAAGGCACGAAGAGAAGGCAAACTTCTGCCGCTACAAACTAAGGACAAACTGGTTTAAGTTAGTCAGGCCTTCAGAAAGCCACTAAGCTTTATCTGCGTGGAGTAGAAGTTTCATAAACTATGACCAAAACCACAACTACTAGAAGTCCACATCAAATCAAGCTGCTACACCACCACTTTTTTGCTCTGCTTATCTTTGCTAATAAATATCAACTATTTCAAGAAGCACAGTGGAAGAAGTAAGTTGTTTCAGGCTACATTAATATCTCCACGTATTATCATAATATCAATATGAATAGCAAATAAAACCCAGCAAAGCCTTGTTCAAACGTTCAATCACCTCCTAAATCAAGAAGGCACAAAGCTACCAACTTTTTACAAAATGAGAATCCATACAGGGGACCACAGAACCCTTTAAAATTTCAGACAAAACACCCCAGAGTCGAAGCAGGACTCAGTGGGACAAGGGGACACTGCCTGAGACAGCCACCAGCCTCGCTGAATCTACATTTTTAGCAATAAAAATTAAGAAACTAGAAGGAGAATCGAGAAGACACGATGGTTACTTCAGAGTCTGAAACAAAATCCAGTGATGCACAGAGTGCCCAGCAGCTGGGAAGAATGACACCATCACCCTGACTGAAACAAAACATTTTAGACCAAATTACACAGATCAGGCTGTACCTTGCCACCTCAGTCAGGGCAGAAGACGCCCTTTTCAAGGAGGAAAACTTTCCAAGACTATCAAGAGTTGAAGCAGAAGAGAAAAGTCCTTCAAAATACACATAAAATTACTCCAACACCTTACACTCCTTGTCCCGGGCAGGACCGCTCACCTCAGCATCACCCCACAACTCCCCGCCGCTCTCGCCCCGAGACCTACAGGAGTAACTCATCAACCAACACTCTCTTAATTACCCAGCGCTAGCAACCGCCCGTCCCGCGCCAATTACATCCTCATTAACGGCAGCCTGATTGCCAGCCGCCGCCCTCACACAGGTGGGCTTTCCCGGAGCACGGCGGGCAGGCGGCAACTCTGGGGAAGAAAAACCCCCTCAGCAGAAAAAAAAAACAAAAACAAAAACACTAAAACAACCCAACCCAAACACAAATCAGAAAGACTGCAAAAGAATCAGTTACCTTGGGAATTTCAAAGAAGCGAGCCAGAGGGAGGTACTCACACTTCTTTGACATCTCTAGGAAAGACATGTCCAGTGCTGTTTGGGCACTTTTGAACATCTCAACCTAGTGCCTGCTAAGCTTCTGAGTGTGGAATAGAAACAAAGAGAGGAATAAACAGCAAGGATCTCTC